>JAKSZT010054079.1:6785543-7182281 GCA_026826555.1 Tolypeutes matacus | reverse complement strand
TATAATTCACTTGGAATTGATTTTTGTGTATAATATAAGGAAAAAGTCTAATTTTATTTTTTTTCTGTATGGATAAAAAGTTGTCTGAGCACCATTTATTGAAAAGATCACTTTTTCCTTTTGAGCAATTAAGCACTAAGACTCTTAATAAGTCAAGTTTTCACATATTTGTGAATTTGTTTCTAGCCTCTTTATTCTATTATGTGGGTCATTTTATAATTCTCTGTGCTACTTCTATACTCTTTTAGTGTTTTAATTATTATGCTTTATAAGAAGTCACAGTATCCGGTAGGAAGGCCCTCACCTCTCATTATTCTTTAGGGGTCTCTTACCTATTCTTAGCCTTTTAAATTCTTTTATGCAATTTTTTTAGAATTAGGTTATCAACTTCCACAAATAAACAAAAACCTTATTAAGGTTTTGATTGTAATTACATTGAATCTGTAGATCAATTTTAGGACATGTCATCTTAATGATACTGAGTAGTGGAATTTTAATATAAAGTTCATCCTTTAACATAGACTAGTTTTTCATGTACTTATGCTTTATGGAATTTTTTTTTTTAAGATTTTTTTTGAATATTCATATCAGCTTTATTTGTAATAAACCCCAAATGGAAACAACCCAAATGTCCTTTATTTATTTATTTATTTATTTATTTATTTTTGTATAACTTTTTTTAAAAAAATATATATATATATTTTATAAGATGCTTAGATTACATAAATGTTAAACAAAAATTACAGGGATTCCTGTGTTCCTCACCTCCCATACCTTTCATTAATGTGGCTCATCACCTGCAATGGATATATACATCCTGGGGCTTTGCCACTAAGCATGGACCACAGTTTACCTTGTAGACGCCACTCTCTCCCACACAGTTCTGATTGTTATATGCTGATGTAAAATGCCCTATATCTGTCGTTGTAATGTTACTCAGGATAATTCCCAAGTCCTGAGAAAGCACCTGTATTACAACTGCTTTTCCCTTCCCTGCCCCAAAAGCGTCCAGTGGCCACCGGCTCCACCTCACTCTTGTAATTTCTTCCATTGCTTGAATCACATTATGTCTACAACAGAATACCATTAAGTTCACTCTAGTCTATAGCTCTTCCCCCAGTCCTGAGGAGTTTGGGATGGTGATGTCCACTCCACCTCCAAGTGAGAGGGGCTTATATCCCATGGATATGGTGGATGGGATTATCCTGCCTGCAGCTGTAGGCTCTCTCCATTCCCTGGGATGGCTGTTGTCCATCATCGTCTCCTCACCAGGTGACTTGGGTGAGCCCATTGAGCTGTAGAGTAGGAGTTGCAGCTCCACTGAGATTCCAGGCATAGCTGGCACATGTGCAGGACCGAGGCTCCTGTCTCTGGAAGTATACCTACAAACTCCAGTTTCACATATAGGTTTGAATAGAAGGGACTTGATGGAACATGTGCAGGGAGGACTTATTTGAGTCCGACTCTGTCACTCTCAGGAGCACAGATTCCAAAGTAGAACCCACTGATAAGGCATGAATCTCTGGAGCTATCCCCCCTTATATAGGACCTGGGTGTCTCCAGAGGCCTCAGGAGCCCTTCTGTGTGGGATGATATCCACTTTGGTGTTCTATGAGATTCTACCGAGGTGTACGTAAGCATTACCTCTGGGATGACCTCCTGACTCTCTTTGAAGTCTCTTAGCCACATGAACTCATTTCTCTTTACCTTTTCCCCCTTTTATTCAAGGTCTTTTTCCAGTCGTATTGCCAGTTGACACTTGGTAGTAATCCCTTGTTGCCAGGGAGGCTCATCCCCAGGAGTCATGTCCCACGCTGGGGGGAAGATAATGCATTCATATGGTGACTTTGGCTTAGAGAGAGGCCACATTTGAACAACAAGGAGGCTCTCAGGTGGCAACCCTTAGGCACCCCATAACAGTAGGTTAAGTTTCAATTACAAGAGCAAAGACTCGTAAGGCTAGTCATCAATAACAAGAACCCATCAGTGGACTGTCTTCCTTTGCCAGACACTGCCTCTGCACTCGGGGGACTGTTGCTGCTCCCTTGGAGAATGTGGCAGAGCTCTCCCGGCTGGGAATTCAGTATTCCTTCATTTATTGAGTAATTGTCTACCCACTGTGACCATGCCCCACCCCTTGATCATTTGAAAAAATTTATATATCTTTCATGTATATTCAGGTGAACTTCCTCCCATGAAGCCCCCATCCCAGACACCCCCCACCAACGATCCTCTCCTGCCCCCCTCTGTAACCCTTCTGTGATCCAAACCTTCCTTGAAGATGAAGCCCATATAATAGCCAAATACAATTAATAGGAAAATGAAATCATAAAGATAAGTTTGAATATAAGAGATAAAATACATGGTGTTGCAGTTGGCAGTTTGATGTAATTATGAATTCCAAAAATATAATTGGATCATGCTTGTAAACTGATCTGTTAATCTGGGCATGATTAAGTTATGATTAGGGCGTTGACTGGGCCACGTCAGTAGGGCGTTGAACGCCACCCCTTGGTGGGTGGGGAATCAAATATAAAAGGCATGGCAAGAACAGAGTTGAAGCAGTTTTTGAGAAGCAGTTTTGATAGTGGAGAAAAGGCCCCAGAAGAAGAGAAGTGAGCTGTTTGCCTGATAGTCTACAGCTGACCTCCCTCGTGGAGGATCCAGAAGAGCTAAGCCCGGAGAGAAACGCAGCCCCGGGAAGAGAGGAGCACCAGAAGCCTGAACCCTGGCAAACGTCGGCGACTGTCTTGCTCCAACACATGGCAATGAACTTTGGTGAGAAGAAACTTAAAGCTTTATGGCCTGGTATCTGTGAACTTCTACCCCAAATAAATACCCTTTATAAAGACCAACCCATTTTTGGTATTTCACATTAGCACCCCTTTAGCTGACTAATACACATGGTAACTTAAAAAACAAAACAAAACACTAGAAATGAAATAAAATGAAAGGATTGGGATATTCAATAAATGGGAAAAAAATTAAAAAAAATATATATATATTTACATTTTTCCTTTTATCACTGTATTATTGGGTGTCCAGTCTGTACTATGGCACCTGCCCCCCCTTACTCCCCAGTGTCTCCCGAATTTTCATTTAATTTTCAAAGAAGTTTTAGGTCACAGCAAAGCCACACACAGAATACTAGAGACTCCCATATACCCAACCTCCTTCCCCTTTCCTCACCCCGTATTAAAACCTTTTTTATGTGGATGGTAGCATTGTTATAACTGTTATACAGGTAGTGAAGCATAGCTACTAAACATTGTCAATGGTTTACAGTGTAGTTTACAATTTAGACAGTACAATTTAATAATTTTTGATGATATTTACCATGTCCTATGTTCATTACTGTAAGGTAATGAAAAACATTTCCCATGACCACTAAATACCCCGTTTGATCGTTTCTGTTTCTTCCTCCCCATCCCCCTGGGGCTCATGACACTCCCCTGTCTTGACTCATTGAATGACAAGATTCATAGTTACATGCAACAAGATTATCCTCTGCTATTAGGATCCACCTTTGTGCCTAAGAGACACCCACCTGTTTGTTTCTGGGTGAATCGGTCTTCCCAAAGATGGGGATCCATCTTCTTTCCTCTCACCGTGTGGGTCTCCACTCCCCAACACAACACCTTATGACAGGATGAACACTCACACATTCCCCAGAAGCCTACTCCAGATGCACCCCTTCCTGAATGCCCCCCCAACCTACACCCTAAACCAGTGACACTACTTTGTCATACTGCCATAAGAGGATTCCCACTCCTGCATTTTCAATATCATACCCACAAATCCCATGTTCACCTAGTCCCCCTCCCAACTCTCCCCCAGTTATCCTGGGTATTCTGACCTGCCCTTCCTAATCTACCCACCTGTCAACCCTGTACCACCAAACCCGGTAATGTCTCTACCCACCTGTCCTATCCTTCAATATGCAACTATACTCTATCACTTTACCATAGATTATGTCCATATGGGTGATGGCTCATAACCTTCTCTTTTTCTCCCTTGTTAACCTGTCTTTCAGATAATGGTTCTCAGAGACTTCTCACTTTCCGCAATTCAAATCAATGAGGTCATATACTGTTCATCCTTCAATGCCTGGCTTGCTTCACTCAACATAAGGTCTTCAAGATTCATCCATGTTATTGCATGTGTTAGCACTTTATTCCTTCTTACAGCTGAATAATATTCCATTGTATGTATGTACCACATTTTGTTTATCCATTGATCTGTTGATGGGCACCGGGGCTGATTCCAACTTTTGGCAATTGTGAAAATGCTACTATGAACATTGGTGTGCATATATCTGTTCGTGTCTTTGCTTTCATTTCTTCTAGGTATATACCCAGCACTGGAATCACTGGATCATATAGAAGATCTATTGTTAGTTTTCTGAGGAACCGCCAAACTGTCCTCCACAGTGGCTGGACCATTCCACAATCCCACCAGCAGTGGATTAGGGTTCCTATTCCTCCACATCCTTTCCAACACTTATAGTCTGCTATTTTTTTAATAGCTGCCGTTCTGATCGGTGTGGGATGGTATCTCACTGTAGTTTTTTTTTTTTTAAAGATTTTATTTATTTATTCATTTATCCCCCCCTTGCTGCTTGCGCTCACCGGGCCAGCCAACCACGCCGTGTGGGCGGGCCTGCCCTCACCAGGAGGCCCCGGGAACCGAACCCGGGGCCTCCCATATGGTAAACGGGAGCCCTACTGATTGAGCCACAGCCGCTTCCCTCTCACTGTAGTTTTGATTTGCATTTCCCTAATATCTAGCGATGTTGAGCATTTTTTCATGTGCTTTTCAGCCATTTGTATTTCTTCCTTGGAGAAGTGTCTTTTCAGGTCACTTGCCCATTCTTAAAATGGGTTGTTTGTCTTTTTATTTTCGAGGTGTAGGATTTCTTTATATATGCAGGATATTAGGCTTCTGTCAGATAAATGGCTGCCAAATATTTTCTCCCATTGGGTAGGCTGCCTTTTTATTTTCTTATTTTATCTTTTTTTGTCCTTTGAGGTGCAGAAGTTTTTAATTTTGAGGAGATCCCATTTATCTATTTTTTTCTCTTGCTGCTCGTGCTTTGGGTGTGAAGTTCATGAAACCGTTTCCTATTACAAGGTCCCTTAGATGCTTCCCTACATTATCTTCCAAGGTCTTTATGGTTTTGGCTCTTATATTTAGATCTTTGATCCATCTTGAGTTGATTTTTGTATAAGGTGTGAGATGGTATTCCTCTGTCATTCCTTTGGATATGGATATCCAGTTCTCCAAGCACCACTTGTTAAAGAAGCCCTTCTCTCCCAACTGAGTGGGCTTGGTGGCCTTGTCGAGTATCAAATGACTGTATATGCGAGAATCTATATCAGAACTCTCAATCTGGTTCCATTGGTTAGTATGTCTATCCTTGTGCCAATACCATGCAGTGTTTTTTTTTTTTTTTTTTTTTTTTTTTTTTAAGATTTATTTACTTTATCCATTTTAAACTCCCCCTTCCCCATTTTTGCTGTTTTGTGTCCATTCGCTGGGCAATTCTCTGTGTCCGTTTCCTGCCATCTTTTCTCATCCTTCTCCAGTCTTCACCAGGATTCGATCCTGAAGACCTCTGATGTAGGAGAGAGGTGTTCTGCCACCTGCGCCACCTAGGTTCCTGGTTTTCAGAGCTTTCGGAGCATCTCGTCTTGACTCTCCCCTGCGTCTCTCTCCTGTTACGTCATTATCTTGCTGCATGGCTCCTGGGGAGCCTGGCGGCTCACCGGCACACAGAGCCTGGCAGCCCATGCACCTTTTCTCTTTCTCTCTCTATATATTTTTAAATTTTACCTGTAGGTCCTGGGGATCGACCCCAGGTCCCTCCATATGGCAGACGGACGCCCAACCATTTGAGCCACATCTGCACCCCCTACCATGCAGTTTTGAGCACTGTAGCTTTGTAGTATGTTTTAAAGTCAGAATAATGTGATACCTCCAACTTCATTTTTCTTTTTCAATATGTCTTTGGCAATTTGGGGCCTCTTACCTTTCCAAATATATTTTGTAGTTAGTTTTTCCAGTTCCTTAAAAAATACAGTGTTGATTTTTATTGGGCTTGCATTAAATCTGTAGATTAGTTTGGGTAGGATAGACATCTTGATGATGTTTAGTCTTCCTATCCATGAACAGGGAATATTCTTCCATTTATTTAAATCTTCTTTGATTTCCTTTAACAGTGTTGTGTAGTTTTCTGTATATAAGTCCTTTACATCTTTAGTTAAATTTATTCCTAGGTATTTGATTCTTTTAGTTGCTATTGTAAATGGTATTTTTTTTCTTGATTTCCTCCTCAGATTGCTCGTTATTGGTGTACAGAAATGCTACTGGTTTTTGAGCATTGATCTTATAGCCTGCGACATTACTGAACTCCTTTATAAGTTCTAGAAGCTTTGTTGTAGATTTCTCAGGGCTTTCTATGTATAGGATCATGTCGTCTGCAAATAATGAAATTTTTACTTCTTCTTTTCCAATTTGGATGCCTTTTATATCTTTTTCTTGCCTCAGTGCTCGAGCAAGTACTTCTAAGACAATGTTAAATAGGAGTGGTGATAGTGGGCATCCTTGTCTTGTTCCCGATCTCAGAGGGAAGGCTTTCAGGATTTCACTATTGAAGAAGATGTTAGCTTTGGGTTTTTCATATATACCCTTTATCATATTCAGAAAGTTTCCTTCTATTCCTATCTTTTGCAGAGTTTTTATCAGAAAAGGGTGCTGTATTTTGTCGAATGCTTTTTCTGCATCTATAGAGATGATCATGTGATTTTTTTCTTTCAATCTGTTTATGTGGTGTATTACATTGATTGATTTTCTTATATTGAACCATCCTTGCATACCTGGGATGAAACCCACTTGGTCATGGTGTATAATTTGTTTTTATTTATTTTATTTTATTTTATTTTATTTTATTTTATTTTATTTTATTTTATTTATTTTATTTTATTTTATTTATTTTATTTATTTTATTTTATTTATTTTATTTATTTTATTTTAATTTAATTTAATTTAATTTTATTTTATTCTTTCTATCTATCTCCCCCTTGTTGCTTGTACATTTGCTTTGCGTTTTTCTGTGTCTGCTTGTCTTCTTTTGTTGCGTCATCTTGCTGAGCCAGCTCACGGCACCGCCTGGGTGGTCAGCTCACCGCTGCGCGGCTTGCCTTCACCAGGAGGCCCTGGGAATTGAACCTGGGGCCTCCTATATGGTAACCGAGATCTCAACCAATTGAGCCACAGCCGCTTCCCTATGGAATATTTTTAATCACAATTTATATTTTTTCCATAAGTGTCTTATTCATTTATTATGTTTTTCTAGGGTAGTTTATGTATTTTGATGCTACTGTTAATGGCTGCTTGAGAACTGGACTGGTAGCCTTGAAAGGGAGAGCTGGCAGATGCCTGGAGACTATGCCAGCCAACTTGCTCATAAATGGACAGTAGACCCATATAAGGTTAACCAGCCCACAGTGGCTGTTGATGACAATTACTGCTACTGCACCTGCTCTGGACGAGGTCCTGTGCCATTGCTTCTTGTAGGCAAGCTCTTTTAATCTTCACAAAACCCCCAATGAGGAAGGCACTATTCTGTTACTATCTGCATTTTAGATATGAGCAAGACTAGGCAAATAGAGATGAAGTGACTTGGTCTCTGATTCAGTGTCCAATTGCATTTTACTTTGTTGTGTCTAGGTATGGTTTTCATTTTATTCTGCTTGAAGTTAGTTGTGCTTTGTGAATCTATGGACAGGTGTCTTTCTTTAGTTTTAGAAAATTCTTAGCTTTTATCTCTTCAACTATTTCTGTAATCCTTTCTCCTCCTTTTCTAATACTTCCTTCTCTGTCTCTTAATTGTCATCATATTTTCCATCTCTTTCTTTTTCTGTTTTGTATCCTAGATAATTTCGTAAATTCCTCCCTTTAGTTTACTGATATTTTCCAGATGTTAGCATGCTGTTAAATTCATCCATTGAGTTTTTATTTTTGGTTATTATATTTTTCATTTCTAGAATTTCAATATTCATTTAAAACCTATTTTTCTTTAATTAAATTTTCAACCTTTTATTTCTTGAAACATAGTAAACATATTCTCTTTCAATAAATTCTGTATCTGGAATCCTTGTAGATCTCTTTCTGTTGTATATTTTGTCATTTCTGATAGTGAATTGTTTATTTTCCTTTGAACTTTATGAGAATTCTTTGAGGACTCTGTTGAGTATGGATTTCTTTAGAGAGGATTTTATTTTGCTTTTGTTGGCTGCCTGGGGGAAATGCAATTTTGGGGTCTCTTTAAACTAAATTCTTGGCTACATGGGGTCCATTGTGACTATGAATTTCCAGGGAAGGTTATTTATCTCTTTCACTTAGTACCAAGGTCCCAGGGAACAATTTTTCATGCTTTCCTTAAGGTGAATAATTTATGATACATCCTTATCTTGATATAGTATAAGACCTTTGAGATTATAGCTTTTTGGAGGTGGTTTTCTTCTTTGATTCCTTACCTTAGGTGGGCCCTGGGTTTTGTCTCCTCTCTTGAGATGTCTGAAGACATGAAAGTTGAAGTTAAGTTTACCAGAGGTAACAAATACTCTCAAGGTGAAAACCGGATGGAGTGGACTGCTGGCTTTGTGGGTTTGTGCCTTCACTTAGTTTTGGACCTGAAAATTACTTGCTCCCATCCAGATTATGGATGGATTTATGAGGTTTTTCATATTTTACTCAGAACTTTTAGTTGGTTTCAGCAGGTGGGGATGTCTTGGTTAAAGGAACTGTGGGAAAGGTATATTAGACCTCCTCTCTTTAATTTTCTTTTAAATCTCAGGTGCATAGAATTGGAATAATTATAATCCTTGGTTTGTGACACAGTAATTCATCAGCCATGGATGTTCCTCTTTATTTTTCCAGTATAAGAACACTTTGAATCTAAGAACTGGACTTTAGCAATAACTTAACATATACTCATATATACTTCTCCCCTGTCTTATCTCTCTGCTTTTTTCTCATGGATAACCTCTCTCCTGAATTTTGTGTTTATCTTGTCTTTTTAAAAAAGTTGTATTATACATATTTAAACAGTACATTTTTATTTTTACTTATTTTTGATCCTATTTCAAAATGAGGTATATATATTGTATGTAGATTTCTGGTACTTGACTTTTTCATTCAATATTATGTTTCTAAGATGCATTTGTATTTGCTTTTTTTAAATATATTTTTTATTTATTTTTAAAAGATACTTAGATTACATAAAATGTTACATAAAAAAATATTAGGGATTCCTATCTGCCCCACACCCCACACCTCCCACTTTTCCCCACATTAACAACTTCTTTCATTAGTGTGGTACATTCATTGCAATTGATGAAAACATTTTGGAGCATTGCCACTAAGCATGAATTATAGTTTACATTGTAGTTTACACTCTCTCCCACACAATTCTGTAGGTTTTGGTAGGATATATAATGGCCTATATCTGTCACTGCAATGTCATTCAGGACAATTCCAAGTCCCGAAAATGCCCCCATATTACACCTCTTTTTCCTCTCACCCTGCCTTTAGCACCTCCAGTGCCACTGTCTCCACATCCATGATATAATTTCTTCCATTGCTAGAATCACAAAAGTCTATAGTAGAATAACATTAAGCCCACTCTAGTCCATATTTTATTACCCAATCCTGAGGATTCTGGGATGGTGATGCTTACTCCACCTCAAACTAAGAGGGGGTTTCAATCCCATATGACTGATGGATGGGACTCTTGCTTGCAGTTGTAGACTCTCTTGGTTCCTTGGTGTGGTGGTTGTCCATCCTCTCCTCCTTGTTAGTTGTCCTGAGTGAGTCCAATGAACTGGAGAGTAGGTGTTGCAACTCCGCTGAAGGGCCCACCTGGCACATGGACAGCCCAGAGATTCAAGTCTTTTGGATGTACACCTACCAACTCCAGCACCAACTATAGGTTCAAATAGAAGGGACAGAAAAGGCATGTGTAGAGAAGTCACAACTGAGTCCAACTCTGTCACACTCGGGAGCACAAACTCCAAAGTAGGGCCCATTGACAAGGCACCAACTCCAGAGCTATCTGCCATGACTGTAGGTCCTGGGTGTTGGTAGAGCCCTCAGGATCCCCACTATTTGGGGTAGTATCTACTTTGGCAGTCTGTGAGATCCTGCTGAGATGTGCATAAGTGTTACCTCTCTGATGACCTCCTGACTCACTTTGAAGTCTTAGCCATATAACTCATTTGTCTTTACCTTTTCCCTCTTTTATTCAAGGTCTTTTTCCAGTTGCATCATCAGCCGGTGCTTGGTAGTAATCCCTCAGTGCCAGGGAGGCTCATCTCCGGGAGTTATGTATATGCTGAGTTTGGCTTAGAGAGAGGCCACATTTGAGCAACATGGAGGCTCTCAGGAGGTAACTCTTAGGCACCCTACAACACTAGGCTAAGTTTTAATTTCAAAAGCAAAGGCTCATAAGCATAGTTATCAATATCAAGGGCCCATCAGTGGCTCATCCTTCTTCACTAGTCATTGCCCCTGTACTTGGGAGATTGTTACTGTTCCATTAGAGAATATGGCAGAGTCCCCCAGGATGGGAATTCAGTATTCTTTCGGTTATTGTGTGAATCTCTACCCACTGTGGCAAATGCCCCATGAACATTTGAACACATTTATATACCTTATATGTATGCCCAGGTGAACTTCCTCTCATGTATCCCCCATCACTGACACCCCACACCAATGATCCTTCCCTGCCACAGTTGTAACCCTTCTGTGATCTAAAACTTCCTCAAAAATGAAGCCAAGAATATCACCACGTACAATAATAGGAAAGTGAAATAATAATGATAGGTTTAAACATAAGAAGTAAAATATATAATAATTTAGAAAAACTAAAACTAAAAATTAAAAGGTAAAAAAATTGGTATATTAAAAAAATAATGAAAAATATTAAAAAAAATTTTTTTGACGTTTTTGCCTTTCATCACTGTAAGATCTGTTGTCCTGTATGTACAGTGGCATCTTCTTCCATTTCTTCCTCAGTGTCTTACTTTTTTTCATTTTGTCTTCAAAGAAGTGTTAAGTCACAGTAAAGTCACAGTGAAGTCTCATAGACCAACATTCTCCCCCTTCCCATAAATAACCTTTTTTATACGTGGATGGTGCATTTGTTACAACTGATGTACAAGTATTGAAACATAGCTACTAATTATGGTCCATGGTTTACATTATGGTTTATGTTTTAGACCATACACTTTTATAAATTTTTATGAAATTTAACATGGCCTGCAAGATCATGCATAACACTTCCATTGCCCCCTAAATACCCCCTTTTCCATCTGTTCTCTTCCTCACTACCCCTCCCCTCGGGGCCCACAGTGACCATCAGGCTTCTCTCCTTGAAGGACAATATTCATAGATACTTGCTATAACGCTGAGGGCTTGACACACCGGTCTGTCCTCTTCTATTAGAAACCGCCCATGCTCTCGAGAGAACCCACCCCTCTGTTTGAGAACATATTGGGCCTCCCCAGGATGGGAGTCCAACTCCTTCCTGCTCATTATGTGGGTCTCCACCCACTGATACAACACACTATGACAAAATGATCAATTGCACATTCTCTAGAAGACTGCCCCCAGGTGTACCCTGTCACGAATGCCCCCCTCATCTAAGACCCTAAACCAGTAACCCTTTCTTGTCATACTGCCAAAAGAGCTTTCTTAACATTGTAGTTTCATCCATGTACCTGCCAATCCTGTGTTCACCTGATCCCTCCCATAGTCCTCCCCCCAGTCCCATGGACCATCCAACCCATCCTCCCCACCCTAACTCCCTGTTAAGCTTGCACCACCCAACCAAATAGTATCACTACATCCCAGTCATATCCCTTCACTGCACAACTACTCACTTCTACTTTATCATAGATTTCGCCTGTATGGACATTGGCTCACAACCTTCTTCTCCCTTTCTATTTCCTGTAAACCTATCTTCCTGACTCTAACTCTCTGAGTCTGCTCAATTTGTTTAATTCATATCAGAGAGGTCATGTAATATTTGTCCTTCAGTGTCTGGCTTGCTTCACTCAACATAAGGTCCTCAAGATTCATCCATGTTATCCCATGTGTTAGTACTGTATTCCTTCTTACAGCTGCGTAATATTCCATTGTATGTATATACCACCTTTTGTTTATCCACTCATCTATTGATGGGCATTTGGGTTGATTCCAACTTTTGGCAATAGTGAATAATGCCGCTATAAACATTGTTGTGCATATATCTGTGTCCTTCTCTCAATTCTTATGGGTATATACCCAGCAGTGGAATTGCTGGATCATATGGCAGTTCTATACTTAGTTTTTTGAGGAACTACTGAACTGTCCTCCACAATGGCTGGACCATTCTACATTCCCACCATCAGTGAATGAGGGTTCCCATTCCTCCACGTCCTTTCCAACACTTGTAGTCCTCTTTTTTTTATTGGCTGCCAGTCTAATGGGTGTAAAATAGCTAGTGATGTTGAGCATCTTTTCTTGTGCTTTTTAGCCATTTGTATTTCTTCTTTGGAAAAGTGTCTGTTCAAATCACTTGCTCATTTTTAAAATGGGTTTTTTGTCTTTTTATTTTCGAGATGTAGGATTTCATTATATGCTGGATATCAGGCTCCTATCAGATATGGCTACCAAATATTTTTTCCCATTGGGTAGGCTGTCTTTTCACTTTCTTGACAGACTCCTTTGAGGTGCAAAAGATTTTAATTTTGAGGAGGTCCCATTTATCTATTTTTTATTTCGCTGCTCATGCTTTGGGTGTGAAATTCATGAAGCCATTTCCTGTTACAAGGTTCTGTAGATGCTTCCTTACATTATCTTCCAAGGTCCTTATGGTCTTTGCTCTTATATTTAGATCTTTGATCATCTTGATTTGATTTTTGTATGAAGTGTGAGATGGTGTTCTTCTGTCATTCTTTTGGATATGGATAACCAGTTCCCCCAGCACCATTTGTTGAAGAGGCCATTCTCTCCCAGTTGAGTGGGCTTGGTAGCCTTGTCGAATATCAGATGACTATATATGCGAGGGTCTATATCAGAACTCTCAATTCAGTTCCATTGATCGGTATGTCTGTGTCCTTGTGCAGATACCATGCAGTTTTGACCACTGTAGCTTTGTAGTATGATTTAAAGTCAGGTATTGTGATTTCTCCAATTTCATTTTTTCTTTTTCAATATGTCTTTGGCTATTTGGGGCCTCTTTCCCTTCCAAATAAATTTCATAGTTAGTTTTTCCAATTTGGTAAAAAAAAATGCTGTGTTGATTTTTATTGGGATTACATTAAATCTGTAGATCAGTTTGGGTATGATAGACGTCTTTTTATTTTTAAGTTTATTTTGTGCATTTAATAATTGAAAATATAAACAAAAACTAAAAAGAAAACACAGTTGAATAAAAACATACATTTCTCAATTAAATGTACTGGATACATAAAATTTTTTTTTAATCAAACAATATGTTAATATATTTGCTTCATAGTAACGCAATCATACAGTATTTGTCCTTTTATGTCTGGCTTTTTTCACTCAACATAATGTCCTCCAGGTTCATCCATGTTGTCATATGCTTTATGTCTTCATTTCTTCTTACAGGTGCATAATATTCCATCGGGTGAATAAACCACAGTTTGTTTATCCATTCATCTGTTACTGGACACCTGGGTTGTTTCTACCTTTTGGCATTCGTGAATAAAGTCGCTATGAACATAAGTGTGCAGATATTAGTTCGTGTCACTGCTCTCAGTTCTTCTGAGTAATACCCAGTAGTGGTATTTCAGGATCACGTGGCAAGTCTATATTGAACTACTATAGGAACTGCCAGACAATCCTCCACAGTGGCTGTACGATTCTGCATTCCCACCAACAGTGATAAGTGTTCCTATCTCTCCATATCCTCTCTAACACCTGTATTTCTCTGTCTTTTTAGTAGTGGCCATTCTGATAGGTGGAAATGATATTTCATTATAGTTTTGATTTGCATTTCCCTAATCATTAGTGATATTGAGAGCATTACTTCATGTGTTCTTTTGCCATTTGTATTTCTTCTTTGGACAAATGTCTGTTCAGATCTTTTGCCCATTGTTTAATTGGGTCGTTTGTCTCTTTATTGCTGAGTTGTAACATCTCTTTATATGTCCTGGATACTAAACCCTTATCAGATATGTGATTTCCAAATATTTTCTCCCATTGAGTTGTCTGCCTTTTCACCCTTTAGACAAAGTCCTGTGAGGTGCAGAAGTGTTTTAATTTTGAGGAGGTCCCATTTATCTATTTTTTTCTTTTGCACATGCTTTGGATGTAAGGACAAAGAAACTACCACCTACTACAAGGTCTTGAGGATGTTTCCTTACATTTTCTTCTAGTAGTTTTATGGTCCTGGCCTATATATTTAGATCTTTGATCCATTTTGAGTTGATTCTTGTATAGGGACCCACTTTTATTCTTTTGGTTATAGATATCCAGTTGTGCCAGCACCCTTTGTTGAAGAGACTGTTTTGTCCTGTTAACATTAACTTGGTAGGTTTGTCAAAATCCAGTTGACTCTATAGGTGAGGGTTTATTTCTGGGTTCTCAATTCTATTCCACTGATCGATGTGTCTATCTTTATGCCAGTACCATGCTGTTTTGACCACTGTAGCTTTGCAATATGCAGTGAAATTCCTCCCGCGTTGCTCTTCTTTTTCAGAATGCTTTTGGCTATTCGGGTGCACTTTCCCTTCCAAATGAATTTGGTCATTGCTTTTTCTAATTGTGTAAAGTAAGCCGTTGGGATTTTGACTGGTATTGCATTGAATCTATAAATCAGTTTGGGTAAGATTGACATCTTCACGATATGTATTCTTCCAATCCATGAACACAGAATGTCTTTCCACTTGTTTAGGTCTTTCAAAATTTCTTTTAGCATTGTTTTGTAGTTTTCTGCATAAAGGTCCTGTACTTCTTTGGTTAAATTAACTCCTAGGTATTTGAATCTTTTTGTTGCTATTGAAAATGGAATTTTCCCCCTAATTTCCTCCTCAGATTGTTCATTACTAGTGTACAAAAACATTACTGATTTTTGCGTGTTGATCCACTTTGCTGAACTCATTTATTAGCCCAAGTAGCTTTGTCATGGATACTTCAGGATTTTCTAAGTACAGGATCATGTCGTCCGCAAACAGTGAGAGTCTTACTTCTTCTTTTCCTATTTGGATGTCTCTAATTTTTTTTTCCCCTGTCTAATTGCTCTAGCTAGAACTTCCAGGACAATATTGAATAACAATGGTGACAGTGGGCATCCTTATCTTGTTCCCAATCTTAGAGGGAAAGTTTCAACCTTTCCCCATTGAGTATGATGTTGGCTGTGGGTTTTTCATATATGCCTTTTATCATATTGAGGCATTTTCCTTTTATTCCTATCTATTGAGTGTTTTTATCAAAAACGGTGCTGGATTTTGTCGAATGCCTTTTCTGCATCAATCGAGATGATCTTGTGGGTTTTTTTTCCTTTAATTTGTTAATGTGGTGTATTACATTGATTGATTTTCTTAGGTTGAACCAGCCTTGCATACCAGGAATAAATCCCACTTGGTCGTGATGTATAAGTCTTTAGATATGCTGTTGGATTCGATTTGCAAGTATTTTGTTGAGAATTTTTGCATCTATGTTCATTAGAGAGATTGGTCTGTAATTTTCTTTTCTTGTGGAATCTTTATCTGGCTTTTGTATTAGGGTGATGTTGGCTTCATAAAATGTGTTGGGTAATTTTCCCTCCTCTTCAATTTTTTGGCAGAGTTTCAACAGGATTGGTGTTAATTCTTTTTGAAATGCTTGGTAGAATTCACCTGTCAAGCCATCTGGTCCTGGTCTTTTCTTTGCTGGGAGATTTTTGTGACAGAGTCAATCTCCTAAATTGTGTTTGGTTTGTTAAGTTCTTGTATTTCTTCTAGCGTCAGGGTAGGTTGGTTGTGCATTTCTAGAAATTTGTCCATCTCATCTTGGTTGTCTAGTTTGTTGGCATATAGTTTCTCTTAATATCCTCTTATGATTCTTTTTATTTCTGTGGGGTCATTTGTAACTTCACCCCTTTCATTTCTGATTTATTTATTTGCATCTTCTCTCTTTTTCCTTTGTTAGTCTAGCGAGGGGTTTGTCAATTTTATTGATCTTCTCAAAAAACCAGCTTTTGGTTTTGTGGATTTTCTCTTGTTTTTCTGCTCTCATTTTCATTTATTTCTGCTCTAATCTTTATTATTTCTTTCCTTCTGCTTGCTTTGGGATTTTTGGTTTGCTGTTCTTTTTCTAGTTTCTTTAGTTGTTCAGTTAAATCTTTGAGTTTAGCTCTTTCTTGTTTTTTAATATAGGCATTTAGGACTATATATTTCCTTCTCAAGACTGCCTTTGCTGTATCCCATAAGTTTTGATACATTGTGTTCTCATTTTCATTTGTCTCGATACATTTACTATTTCACTTGCAATTTCTTCTTTGACCCACCGATCATTAAGGAATGTGTTGTTCAGCCTCCACACATTTGCAAGTTTACTTTTTTCCTGTCTATTATTGATTTCTAGTTTCATTCCATTATGATCTGAGAAGGTGCTTTGTATAATTTCAATCTTTTTATATTTATTGAGAGCTGTATTGTGACCTAACATGTGGTCTATCCTGGAGAAAGATCCATGGGCACTTGAGAAGAATGTATAACCCGCTGAGTTTGGATGCAGTGTTCTGTATATGTCTGTTAGGTCTAACTTGTTTATCATATTGTTCAAGTTCTCTGTTTCCTTGTTGATCTTCTGTCTAGTTGTTCTATCTAATGATGTGAGAGGGGTGTTGAAGTCTCCAACGATTATTGTAGAAATATCTATTCCTCCCTTCGGTTTTGCCAGAGTTTGGATCATATATTTTGGGGCACTCTGGTTAGGTACGTAGATATTTATGACTGTTATATATATCTTCCTGGTGGATTGTCCCTTTTATTAATATATAATGGCCTTCTGTATCTCATATAACTTTTTCACACTGAAAGTCTGTTTTGTCTGATATTAGTATAGCTACCCCTGCTCTTTTCTGGTTACTATTCGAACCTACTTTCTGGTTACTTTCTGGTTACTACTAAGTGGAGTATCTTTTTCCCACCTTTCACATTCAGCCGGTTTGTATACCTGGGTCTAAGGTGAGTTTCTTGTAAGCAGCATATGGATGGCTCGTGTTTTTTTTATCCATTCTATCAGCCTGTAGCTTTTGACTGGGGAGTTTAATCCATTCACATTCAATGATATTACCGTAAATGCACTATTTACTTCCTCTACTTTGTTGTTTGGTTTTCATATGTCATCTTGTTTTTGCCTGTCTTTTTACTCTTTCGTTTATCCTTTCTGCTATTCTTTCTTCCATACTCTCCTCCAAGCCTCTCTCTCCTGTCTTTTCCTTTCAGTTTCTAAGGCTTCCTTTAATACTTCCTGCAAAGGTGGATTCTTTTTTGCAAACTCTCTTAGTTTCTGTTTGTTTGTGAATATTTTATACTCACCTTCATATTTGAAGGACAGTTTTGCTGGATAAAGAATTCTCGGCTGGCAGTTTTTCTCTTTCAGTTTCCTAATTGTATCATACCCCTGTCTTCTCGCCTCCCTCATTTCTGAAGAGAAATCTGTGCTAAGTCTCACTGGACGTCCCTTGTAGTGATGGTTTGCTTCTCTCTTGCTGCTCTGAGAATTTTCTCTTTATCTCTTTGACATTTGACATTCTGAGTAGTATGCGTCTTGGCGTAGGTCTATTTGGATTTATTCTGATTGGGGTACGGTGTGCTTCTTGGGCATGTAAGTTCATTTCTTTTGTGAGAGTTGGGAAATTTTCAGCTATTATTTCCTCAAATATTCCTTCTGCCCCTTTTCCCTTCTCTTCCCCTTCTGGAACTCCCATGATACGTACGTTGTTGCGTTTCGCATTGTTATTCAACTCTCTGAGCCCCAGCTCAATTTTTTCTATTCTTTTCTCTCTCTCTGCTTTTCTGTATTCAATTTTAGCTGTTCTGTCTTCGGTATCACTTATTCTTTCTTCTATCATTTCGAGTCTGCTGTTGTATGCCTCAAATGTGTTTTTGATCTCATCTAATGTGTCTTTCATTCCCATGAGCTCTGTTCAGGATTTCAAATTCTTCTTTGCATTCGCTCAATGTCTTCTTGATGTCATTTATCTCTTTAACCATATTGTCTTTCTACTCATTATTTTGATTTTGGAAATTTGTGCACATCTCGCTGATTAGTTCTCTCAAATTCTGCATCTCCTCTGGGACTTTGATGTATTCCTTTTTTTAGGCCACGTCTTCTATTTTCTTAGTATGGCTCGTAATTTTTTGTTGGTATTTAGGCATCTAGTTAGGATGTAGTTTACTCAGATGCTCAATCTCTTTCTCTTTTATAGGGATTTAGTGGCAGGAGGCTGTGAGTTACCACAGCTCTTTCATTTTTGGCTTGACCTGGATTGTTAGGATTGTCCTGCTGATTGCTCAAAACTGGGCACTGGACCCAGCAATTAGTTGTAGACTCACTTCTTAGGGCCTTGGGCAAGGAGGATATAGTGGCCAGAAAAAGCCTCTCCTACTTATTTTTAATTTTCTTGTGTGCACTTCCTTGGTCTGCCAGAAGGCGGTGCTCTTCGGCGACTCACAATTCAATGCCCGGTCAGAGTGTATTTGTTGCAATGCAGACTGGATCAATGTGATAGAGCTTCCCGTTTGGAGGCTAGGAGCCTTGTAATTCAAATTTTCTCTGAAACAGTTCTCCAGCCTTTTCTGTCAGTCCCCTCCCTTTTCCTGGCTAGGAAATATGTCCACTCCCCTCTGAGTCCTCAGCAATCAATTCCTGTTAATAAAGGAAGGAGTTTGGGAGGTTTGTGTATCTTTAGCCTCTTGCAGGCTCCAAGGCAAACAATGGCGCAGCCCCACCTGCCCTGGAAGGGCTCCTGGGACACAGCAGACCAAATTTGTGAGTCAAAAGCTGAGTCACCCTTGGGCTATATCCCTCTCTCTCCCCTTTCCTGGGGCATCCTAAACAATTAGCCCCAGCTGGAAAAGAGTAAGATTTCAAGGGTTGAATTTCTCCAGTCCTTCACCAGCTCCCAGGGCAAACCACTGTGTGGTCCTACTTGGCCTGGAAGGGCTCATGGGACACAGTGGACCAAATTTTGGGTAAGAAGCTGAGTTAGCCTTAGGCTGTGTCCTTCTCTCTCCCCTTTCCTGGGCTGGTAGATCCCTGGAGCCCCCTTTATCTGTAGTCGTAGGCCCAGAGGCCCGAGAATTCTGAAGTGTCTTTAGTGTGGGAGAGGGTGCCAGCAGCAGTAGCTGCTGGTTTCAACTCACAGTACTGTTTTAGTGATTTTCCTCCTTTGACCCTCTCTTCTCTGTGTGGTGTCCAGGCTTCGCCTGGTGTTCTAAACCCTAGGAGATCTTTTTCTGGGCTGTTTCAGCCTGTCTTCTAGTTATTGGTCTGGAGCAGAAGAGAGTCCCATGTTTTACTAGTCTGCCATCTTCCCAGAAGTCTGGGATAGACATCTTAATGATGTTTAGTCTTCCCATCTATGAACAGGGAGTATTTTTCCATACATTTAAGTCTTCTTTAATTTCATATAACAGTGTCGTTTAGTTTTCTGTGTATAAGTTGTTTATATCATTAGTTAAATTTATTCCTAGGTATTTGATTCTTTTAGTTGCTATTTTAAATGGGATTTTTTTTCTTGATTTCCTCCTCAGATTGCTCATTATGGGTGTACAGCAGTGCTTGATTTTTGTTCATTTATCTTATAACCCACGACCTTACTGCACTCATTTATAAGCTCTAGATGCTTTTTTGCAGATTTCTTAGGGCTTTCTATGTATAGGATCATGTCACCTGCAAATAGTGAAATTTTGACTTCTTCCTTTCCAATCTGGATGCCTTTTATATCTTTTTCTTGCCTAAGTGCTCAAGCAAGTACTTTTAACACATTGTTAAATAGGAATGGTGAAAGTGGGCATCTTTGTCTTGTTCTGGATCTTAGAGGGAAAGCTTTTAGGGTTTCACCATTGTATATGATGTTAGCTGTGGGTTTTTCGTATATACTCTTTATCATGTTTATTAAGTTTCCTTCTATTTCTATCCTTTGCAGTGTTTTTGTCAGGAAAGGGTGCTGTATGTTGTCCATTACTTTTTCTGTGCCTCTATAGAGATGATCATGTGATTTTTTTTTTTCTTTTGATCTGTTTATGTGGTAGATTACATTCATTGATTTTCTTATGTTGAACCATCCTTACATACCAGGGATGAAACTCACTTGGTCATGGTATATAATTCGTTTGATGTGTTGTTGAATATGATTAGCAAGTATTTTGTTGAGGATTTTAGCATCTAGGTTCATTAGAGAAATTGGTCTATAATTTTCCTTTCTTTTCCTTTCTATAATTTTTTGTTTGGTTTGGTATTAGGGTAATGTTGGCATCCTAGAATGAGTTAGGCCATGTGCCTTCTAATTCTGTTTTTTGGAAGCGTTTAAACAGGACTGGTGTAAGTTCTTTTTGGCATGTTTGGTAGAATTCACCTGTGAAGCCGTCTGGTGCTCGGCTTTTATTAGTTGGGAGGTTTTTGATTACTAATTCAATCTCATTTCTTGTAATTGGTCTTTTGAGTTCATCGGTTTCTTCTTTTGTCAGTGTAGCCTGTTTGTGTGTTTCTAGGAATTTGTCCATTTACTCTAAATTATCCTTCTTATTGGCATATAATTTGTCAAAATATCCTCTTAAAATACTCTTTATTTCTGTAGGGTCATTGGTGATATCCCCTTCCTCGTTTCTTATTTTGTGTATTTGCATCTTCTCTCTCTTTTTCTTTGTTAGTCTAGCTAAGGGTTTGTCAATTTTATTGATCTTCTCAAAGAACTAGCTTTTGGTTTTTTTTTTTTCCTAGGGCTTTTTTTATTTTCTATTTCATTTAGTTTTCTAATCTGTTATTTCCTTCTTTCTACTTCTGTTGGGGTTAGTTTGTTGTTCTTTTTATAATTCCTCTAGGTGTACAGTTAGGTCTTCAAGTTTAGCTCTTCTTTGATATATGCGTTTATGGCTATGAATTTCCTTCTCAGTACAGCTTTTGCTGCATCCCATAGGTTTTGATATGAAGTATTTTTATTTTCATTCATTTCAAAGTAGTTACTGATTTCTTTTGTAATTTTCTCCTTGACCCACTGTTTGTCTAAGAGTATGTTATTAAGCTTCCATATCTTTGTGCCTAATCTGGTTCTCTGGCCCTTACTGATTTCCAGCTTCATTCCATTTTGGTCAGAGAAATTGCTTCGTATAATTTCAGCCTTTCTGAATTCATTGAGAGTTGTTCTGTGTCCTAGCATGTGGTCTATTTTGGAGAATGTTCCATGTGCACTCAAGAAGAAAGTATATCTTGCTGTATTTGGGTGTAGTGTTCTGTATATGTCTATTGGGTCCAGAGCCTCTAATGTATTATTCAAAGTCTTTGTTTCTTTATTGATTCTCTGTCGAGATGTTCTATCTAATGGTGACAATGGCATTTTAAAGTCCTCCCCTATAATTGTAGAAGCATCTATTTTTCCACTTAGTTTTTCCAGTGTTTGCCTCATGTACTTTCAGGTGCCCTGTTTAGGTGCATGTTTATGATTGTTCTTTATTCTTGAAAGATTACCCCTTTTCTTATATATAGTGTCTTTCTTTGTCTCTTAAAATAGTTTTGCATTTAAAATCTCTTTTGTCTGATATTACTATAGCTATTCCCACCCTTTTTTGGTTGTTGTTTGCTTGTAAAATTGTTTTCCATCCATTCACTTTCAGCCTCTTTGAATCCCTGGGTCTAAAGTCGGTTTCTTGTAGACAGCATATAGATGGGTCATATTTCTTTATCCATTCTGCCAATCTGTGTCTCTTGACTGGTGAGTTTAATCCCTTATCTCAGTGTTATTACTGTCAAGGAATTACTTACATTGGCCATATTTTGTTTGGGTTTATGTGCCATATGTTGTTTTTATTTCTCTCTCTCTCTTTTTTTTTTTTTTCCTTACTCTCTTCTCCAACTCTAGCTCCTGTTTTTTCCTTCCATCCTGCAGTACTCCCTTTAGTATTTCTTGAAGGGTAGGTTTCTTATTGGCATACTCTTTTTTTTTTTTTTTTTAAGATTTATTTTATTTATTTATTTATCACCCCTTGCTGCTTGTGCTCGCTGTGTGTGTTTTTCTGTTCTGCTTGTCTCCCTTGTTGTGTCATCTTGCTGCACCAGCTTACTGTGCCGTGTGGGCTGTTAGCTCACCGCGCCACGTGGGCCGGCTGGCCTTCACCAGGAGGCCCTGGGAATCGAATCCAGGGCCTTCCATATGGTAAACGGGAGCCCAACCACTTGAGCTACATCCGCTTCTCGGCATACTCTTTTAATTTCTGTTTATCTGTGAATATTTTAAATTCTCCACCATTTTTGAATGTCAGCTTTGCTGGATAGAGAATTCTTGGCTGGAAGTCTTTTCTTTTAGCACCTTGACTGTGTTATACCACTGCCTTCCTGCCTCCATGGTTTCAGATGAGCACTTAATCTTTTTTTTTTTTTCTTTTTTTAAAGATTTATTTATTTTCCCCCTTCCCCCCTTGTTGTTCTGTGTTCGCTGTCTGCCCTCTGTCCATTCGCTGTGTGTTCTTCTGTGTCTGCTTGTCTTCTCTTTAGGTGGCATTGGGAACCGATCCTGGGACCTTCTGTTGTGGAGGGAGGTGCTGAATCTCTTGCGCCATCTCAGGTCCCTGGTCTGCCATGTCTCCTATTGTCTCTCTTCTGTGTCTCTTTTTATTGCATCATCTTGCAACATGGGCTATCACTCCGCGGGGGCCAGCTCTCCGCTTGGGTCAGTTTGCTGCGCTGGCCAGCTTGGTTTTCACCAGGAGGCCGCTGGAATTGAACCCTGGACCTCCCATATGGTAAATGCGAGCCCAATTACTTGAGCCACATCTACTTCCCAGCACTTAATCTTAGTGAACTTCCTTTGTATGTGATAGTTCTCTTTTCTCTTGCTGCTTTCAAAATTCTCTCTTTGTCTTGAGCATTGGACAATTTGACAAGTATATGTCTTGGAGTAGGCCTGTTGGGCTTTATACTGTTTGGCGTATGCTGCGCTTCCTGGACATGTGTATCCATCTCTCTCAATAAGATTGGGAATTTTCAGCTATTATTTCCTCCAGCAATCCTGTCCCCTTTCTCTTCTCTTCTCCCTCTGGGATGCCTATAATGTGTATGTTTGTGTGTTTTGTGTTGTTGTTCAGATCCCTAAGTCCCTGCTGGATTTTTTCTATCTTTTTATCTATCTGTTTGATTTCAGATGTACTGTCTTCCACATCACTAATTCTTTCCTCTGCCTGTTCAAATCTGCTGTTATGTGCTTCCAGTGTATTCTTGATTTTTTGGTTTGTGCCTTTCATCACCATCCATTCCCTTTTCTGTATGTTTACAATTTCTTCAGTATGTTCTCCCCGTCTTTTCTTAATATCCTTAATTTCTTCCTTCACTTCATTAAATTGGTTCATGATATTTGTTTGGACAGCTCTGATTAGTTATTCCATGTTCTGCATCTCCTGGTTTTTAGTTTGTTCATCGGACTGGTCCATGTCTTCCTATTTCTTAGTATCGTTCATAATTTTTTTGTTGGTGTTTAGGCATCTCTTTATTTTGATGGTTTTATTCAGTTGAACAGTTTCTCTCTCTACTTTAGGGTTTTATTTACTTGCCGTTTTTGTGTGTGTGGTAAGTTTTCTCTTTGACACTTTGTTCCTCTTTTTTGTTTCTTTGCTGTTGTCTATGTTCCCTTGAAATTAAAAGACTAGGGCCAGGGAAAGGGAAAGAGATAAGAAAAGAAAAAGTATAATAGTAATAATAATAGTAAAAGATAGGAACTGTATAAGACCTTGGAAAATGAATAATGAACTCAGGTAAGAAGTGCAGAGGAATAAGAATAAAGAAGTGGAGTACAAACAATGAAATGAAAAACCAAATAGAGAAAAATATCTAGAATGAATTAAAAGGCCAGAATGATTAGAAGAGAGGGAAAGAGAAAAGAAAAGACAATAAGCAAAAACAGTTAAAAAAAAAAAAAAGAAAGAAAGAAAACAGAGAATAGAGGAGATGGAAATAAAAACAAGAAAGTTGAAGACTAAACAAAGAAAGGTGGCATGCAAGAACAAAGACAGAAAGCAGAAGATAGGAAGATGAAGGAAGAAAAAGAAATAGCGTGAGTAGACAAAATTGGTATACAAAAAAAGGGGAAACAAAGGGGGAAACACAGCAAACAAGAAAGAAGACAGTAGTACCTAATAAAAGAAAGAAAGAAAAAAAGAACAAAAAGCAAACACTCAAGCAAGCAATCAAACAGAAACTTAGGAAAAACAGCCTTCCCTCCTAGGCCCCTGGGAGCTTCTCAAGCTGCCAGTGTTCACCAATCAATTATTCTGCAGCCTGCCCTCTGCAGGTTTTGAATCGGGTTTTAGCGAGTAAACTAAGTTAAATTAAAAAAAAAAAAAAAAAAAAGGAACCTTTTTAAAGAAAAGAGACCCAGGAGAAGCTAATACAAAAATAATGTCTGTGTGTTACCTGTCCTAAAGTATCAGCTGGGTGTTTGATAACCCAGTGGGTCACTACTCTAAGGATAGCCGGGAATCGAACCAGGGACCTCATATATTCAAAGTGGAGACTTCTCCATTGAGCTAAACTTACTTGTTGGGTCAGTTAGCTACAGAGCTGTCCAGTCACCTTACCTAGGGCAGGTTTGACTCTTTGCAGTTGGGTAGATTCCTGCTGATTATGAGCTTGTCTGTCTCTGCCCCTTTTCTATTCTTATTGCTTTCTCTCCCAGCACAGCAGGGTGCGATAGCATGTGTGATCTGATGCTCCCTCACCTGTCCTGGACAGGTTGAGCTCCCTTCTGAAATTCAGATAGGACCCTGGTATCAAAACTCACTGCAGAGAAATGACTCTCAACACTCTTTCAGAACACCCCCTCCTCCCAGTGGACCCTAAATAGGCCCTTGGAAGGTTATTAAGCGCATCCTACTGCTGGCCTCCCTTAGGGGAGTTGGAATTTTGATAATTTTCAATACAAGACTAGTCAATTGTCTGACTCCACCCTCTACCAGGCCAAGTTCCTCTCTCCCAGGTCGGCTAAGTAAATCAGGTCTCCTCTCCCTTCTTCCTGGGGCCACCCCTTGCCAGCTGGTATGCTCCCTAAAGTTCAAAGGGGGTCTGGGTAACCAAACCCACAAAAAGGAACCCCCTCTGCATCCTTCGCCAGAACCCTCTTACTCCTGGAGAACGCTCCCTCCTGCTCTGTGGCTGGTGGAAGTGAGAGGGTTCGCAGTGGCTTTTTGCCTTGAGGGCAGAGCTTAGCTGCCTGCTGTTTCCAGCCACCAGGGGAGAAACTCATGGTTTTCCCTTGGGCTTTTTATCTCTTCATCCAGTTCCCTCCAGATCGTTGCCCTGAAGCCTCCTGCTCTGTGGGTTCCCAAAACAGCTCACTTAGGCAGGATCTTGTCCCGTCTCAGCCTTTTTTGCAAGAGAGATGGTGAGGGCTCACTTAAATCAACACCATCTTCCACTTGTGTTTTTGTATGTAGCTGTAGTATATTCCTTTTTACTTCTGTATAATACTCCATTATATAAATAGGCTATATTTTATTCATTCTGTTGAGTTTTTATATTAGTTTTAGGTGTTTTGCCAGGTATTTAACAATGATAGTAATTACTCATATAGCATTTACTCTATGTCCCAGGCACTTTTCTAAGTGCTTTGCATAGATTGTCTGACTTAAACCTCAGAAGATTCCTGTGAAATAGGTATTATTTTATTTCCATTTAACAGATGATATAATTGAATAACAGAGGTATTAAATAACTTGCCCAAGATGCCACAGTTATGGAGTAGTTGCAGCAGGATTCAAACCTAGGCCACCTAGTTTTATAGTCTGTGCTTATTCCTTGTATTGTTTTGTATGCTAGAAACACAAAGATGGTCTCTGTTCTCAGAAACCCTTACATGTTAAAAAAAAAAAAATCAACATTTTCTTTTTAAAAATTTTAATATTGACTATAAATTGTAATTGCTGATTCACATGATTTTATTTGAGGGTTGAAATAATATTTGGAATGTACTTAAAACTCTAGCAAGCTGAAGCAAGGGATTTCATGAATTCGCTTGTTGGAAAAGTCATCTTTATTTAGTAGAAGAGCTCTTAGGGCACATTTCTGGAGATTAGCACCATCTACTGGTAACGAGAAGCAATAACTTGGTATGTCACAGTATAGTATTTGGAAGACAGTGTACACTTTCATAGGATTGTTTTTTGTTTTGAAAAGTTGTTTCTGGGGGAAATAAATATTTTATACTTCTGTGTATTGCTCTTTGCGCCCCATTTTAGTTTCCTTAAACTCTTAAGTATCAATTATTATATACTGCACCTTTGTTTAACAGACTACACTTGGATGAGGAAAAATACAAGAAAAAAGGTATAGCAGTTTTATAAGTCTGTCATTCTATAATAAAAGCTGTCATAGAGGACTAATATGAACTCTAGTTTACCATTATGTTTTTGCTTAGTTAAGTAACGTTTTATTTTATAGTCAGAGTGGAGTTATTGGTAGAATAAAAACTGAGTTCTCGGTAACTAACCCTGGGAAGCTTCTCTCCATTCAACTCTTGGAATTAACCTAAATTCTGCTCTTTTCTACTTGAACTGGTTTAGCTTTTATTTGTGTTAGTTTACTAGCCCTTCATTTGTGTCCTGTTGTAGACTAACTTCTGTTATTTAGCACTATTCTTTGTCTTTTTTTTTTTTCCTTTCCATTAACCTAACCTATGTGACTTACAAATGTAGCAGAAAACAATTGTCTTCTTGTTTCCTTTCCTCTCCCTCTTTCTATATGTTTCTGTTAGGTACTTTACAATTTAAAGTTATCTTAAACCTTACAATTTTAGTTAAAGGTGAAATTATAAATTTTATAGAAGGTAATTAATTACTTAATGATTGTTGGTTGAATGAGTCATTGAAAGAATTAAAAAAAAATACTATTTGTATTATAGAACAGGATTGGTTGTTTAGGGAGCCATTGGTCTAATACCTTTACTTATAACTCTTCTGAGCACAATAAATAGTTCTTTTTCCTGGTGGCCATTTAACATTCGAAATGAGAAGACTTTCCTGTTTAAAATGTTGTCTAATTGTGGGTATACTTTAGATATATCTGATTACGTAGAATAAAGACTTATTTATTCTGAAATACTTATTCTGAAATAGCAGTAATAGTTACGAATTTTTGACTGCCATTATAAACAGTCCAATATTGCCGTTTATAATAGTGAGTTTTTAACTCTTGTTAAGGATAGTTTCAGTTTAGGCAATGAAAATAAGGTCATTTGTATTCTTTTTGTTTTTGTTATTTCTTTGTTTGAATATTTTACTTGAGCATTAATTACAATTAATGTGAAACCAAGTTTCCCTTTCTTAATCTAATGTACAGTAGATATCAAAATATTTTATTAAAAATATATTTCACATTGATTATTTAAGTGTATGTACTATTTTCTCCCTAGTACCTAACTGACCTCTTTGAAATTAGGTATACATTTAGAAAGAGTAGTGTATAGGAACTTACAAAATATCATATGAACATATAAAATTTTAAAGCCTTATCAGTCATTTTCAAAAAGCCTTTTACTATTCTCAGATAATTTATTTTCTCTCAAACTCTTTAATTATCAACTAATGTTTTGATTTGGTACATTTTGTATTTTGCCTCCAGATTTCTAATAAATGATTTCATTCAGGGCCACTTTTCATTTTCAACATGCTAAATTTTAGGTTAGAGAGTGACAAGATGAATGGCTCCTTCCACTCATTTAAGGATATGTATATTTGAGGAAACATATAAATAATTATAATTTATTATGAGTATTACAACATTTTATATAAGGAAGAATGTAGAAAGAGCTGTGTTGAAGCATAGACACCAAGTGTTTTTCTTGTACATACCAGCAGAGTTTAGTTTAAGCTGAGAAGATTAAATAAAACAAAACCTTCAAAGTCCATGGATAAGATAGCATTTGAGTGGGACCTTTAAAAATAGAAAGGAATTGTTATGTGGAGATGAGGAAGAAAAGGTGGTTCAGATTGAACAAACCGTTGCATCTTGTTTTGGAATCTGAATCAGTATCTGAATCAAACATTGGATATTCCATGAATACTTTTGGGGAGTCTGACTATGAATCATGAATTGCAATAAGATTAATAGCTTCTGTTGAAAGAGATACAGTACTTCTTTGATGCAATGTATTCTATTCCATATCACCCCATTAGAAAGAAGGTATGTTCTGCTTTAAGCATAAAGTTAAGAGAGGTTTTACAATGGAGAGAAAAAAGTAGTGTATTTTCCGGTAAATACTACTGCAAACTTTGAACAGATGTTTAGAACAAATGATGCTTTTAAAAAATTCACCTTAGGAAGGGTGAAGTATTCTTAAACTAACATCACTATTTAATTGTTTATGAAGTTAACTAAATTAAAGAACAAGCTCTTTTTCAGCTGTACAAAAATATGTTTTTCTTAACACAAATCTGCCTTCTTTAGAGTTATGACCTGTCTTTGCATGGGTTGTAGTTTAGGTACTCACATCAGATGAAGATGTTAGTGGAGGTTCAAGTGCAGCCTTCACTCAGCTATCAAGGGTCTTTTTCTAATTCCTTTGCCCAGAAGGCAAAGACATTGTATTGCTAGAGGAGCCCCTACCTTAGAAGTGATTATCCATTTGCCTTTTTATAGTGGATTTGGCACTTAGCTTCTAGAGCAATATAGGCACCAATTAGGAGCTCAGGAAATACTTTTTGCATATGTAAAATATTTAAAGTCCAAAATTTACCCTCCTCTCTGATCAAGTCTTTATTGGCAGATTATATATTTGTTTCACTTGATTTTGAAAAATCAGCTCTACCAAATCTGTTCTCTTCTGGAAGTCAAATTCCATGTTTATATGAGTAATTCCACTTGTTGTGTTTTACCAAATTGTTTTTATTGATATGCTGGATTTTAATTTCTATTCTTTTGATTCCATTCATATATTAAAATATTTAAATTTTAATTTCAGGTATATTATATTTTTTTGCCCATGTGACCTAGTTTGCCAGGGCTATTCTTTCCTACCTGTTCAACTCTTGGCTGCAGGAATGAAGGAAGTGACCAGAACTTGGAAAATAGTAGGTGGAGTCACACATGCTAATAGCTATTACAAAAATGGCTGGATAGTCATGATAGCTATTGGATGGGCCCGAGGTAATATTAATAATATGTGTTCATAAGTATTCTGTTATTGGTATACCACAACTAATGAACAATTCTCTAGCTACAGTAATGGGGACAATATACTTTAATAAGTCTTTTTGGAAGACAGAAGCCTTTCTGTTGGCTAGTAAAGTTTAATTCAAAACTTGTACTATACTGTCATCAGTCATTATTTTGAGCCTGATTATCTTATGATATAAAATTTTTATGATCTGTTTGGTTAGAAACCCTAGAACCACGGGGGTTCAGAGTTAATTAAGGTACAGTACCACCATAGATGAAGCAAGTTTATATAAGAGATTATTTGGTACATGTAGGTAAAACTTATTCCTCTGTTTTTTTCTGCTATTTTTTCATCCTGAATAACTTAGAAATCGTAAATATGGTGGTTTATGGGTTCATAATCATGCTGTATCACTTGCCTTTATTATTGAGTTGTTTTTTGCTTGGGAGTTGAATCAATTTCTCTAACTTCATGTTAGGGAGATATAATGTACTGCACCTAAAACCGATCACATCAGGGAAGGAAATGATAAAGCAAGTGTGTTTTTTTTTCCCCCCGCCCCAGGCCTGAAACAAACCTTTAGCCAGATCTGTGTGCTTGAGGCCCCAATTTTAACCTTAATTACAGTAAAACAACCAGTTGCCATGTTGGTGAAGGGGAAAAATTGTAGTTGTCCTAGTATCATAAATATATATAAGGCAACTTTTTTCTTCTTCCCAAGAAAGTGTATTTTGGGTGTCTTCTTAGAATTTTAAATCAAGAGATAGAATTATGATTCCACTGCCATTAAATTCTCAAGAAAATTTAGATAAATATTCTTGTTTTTATTTTTCTATTTTTAGGTGCAGGTGGTAGCATTGTCACGAAATTTGAACAGTTGGTGAAAGGAAGTTGGAAACCGGAAACTGAAGAATGGCTGAAATTGTCATAGTAAGTTGGCATAAACTATACCGAGACCCTGCTTTTTATCTTAGTTCTTATCAATTTTGGGAACTTTAAAAATGGAGGAAGTGTAGCCGCTAAAAACAAATGGTAATAATACCTAGGCCGAGAACCAACAAACTTTATGATTTGAAAAAATCTGCAATGTCAAATATACTTTTAAAACAAATAATGAGTCCCTTCTCTGTGTGTCCCTCCCCTCAGAAAACAAAATAAACCACTGGGTTCGTTGTAGGATTGTAGGCAGGGTAGGGTGTATGTCTATGAAGAGAGAATCACATAGGAACAGACTTCTCTGGATGCAGTAGACTCAATTGTACAGGCTCTTGGCATTTTCATTAATGACTGCGCCATCATCTAGTTTTCAGATTTTACATAGTTCTGGTAGTAAAATATCAAGCTTATGGAAACAAATCAATACATTATCATAAAGCCCTGTGGGTTGGAGTGCTTGAAAAATAACTGAGCTTTATTACATATAAAAGTAAAAAGATTAGAGGAAATAACCCATTCTATACTTTTAAGATACAAACTACTTTTTGTGTCCATTGAAGAGAATCTAATTGTTGGGTATTCTCTCAAGACACTGACCCAATCCTAAATAAGTCACAGATTTATCCCTGAAAATGAAGAGGGATATAGTTACTGTTTCCACACTTCAAGAAGGGAAATTGTTAGGGACTAGAGGCCATAATAAGCAGGGTGAGGAAAGACTTTATGTGAAAATAAACTGTGGCATCTGCTCATTTAGGTGTCTGCTTCTTGTGGCAGGTGCAGTGTCTAGCTCATTACGGTGGGTGCGGCATCTAGCTCATTGTGGCGTCTAGCACATTGTGGTGGGTGCAGCGTCTGCTTGTCTTCTTTAGGAGGCACCGGGACCCGAACTTGGGACTTCCCATGTAGTAGGCAGGTGCCCAACTGGTTGAGCCACATCTGCTTCCCTGCTCATTGTTTTTTTTTAAATATATATATATATATTTTAAAAAGATACTTAGATTACATAAATGTTACATAAAATTATAGGGGATTTCCCATATGTCTCGCTCCCTACACCTCCCACATTTTCCCACATTAACAACAACATCTTTCATTAGTGTGGTATATTTGTTACAGTTGATGAAAATATTTTGGAGCATTGCCACTAAGCATGGATTATAGTTTACATTGTAATCCTACACACATTTTTGTAGGTTATGGCAAGAAATGTAATGGCCTGTGTCTGTTGTTGTAATGTCATTCAGGACAATTCCCAAGCCCTGAAAATGCCCCCATATTTCACCTGTTATTCCGTTTTTCTGCTCTCAGAACCTCCAGTGTCCACTGCCTCCACATCAATGATATAATTTCTTCCATTACTAGAATCACTAATGCTATAATAGAATACCAGTAAGTCTACTTTAGTCCATAGTTCATTCCCCAATCCTGAAGATTCTGGGATGGTGATGCCCATTCCACCTCTAATTGAGAGGGGGCTATGATTCCATGGGGCAGATGGATGGGACTCTCTCGCTTACAGTTGTAGACTCTTTCGGTTCCATGAGATGGTCGTTGTCTATTATCATCTCTTTGTTAGTTATCCTGGGTGAGTCCAGTGAACTGGAGAACAGGTGTTGCAACTCTGTTGAGATTCAGGGCCCAGCTGGCACATGAACAGCCCAGAGATTTTTAGTCTCTTGGGACGAGCATTTATCAATCCTAGTACTAATTATAGGTTCAAATAGAAGGGTCAGAGGAGCCATGTTTAGGGAAATCCACAACTGAGTCCAACTCTGTCACACAGGGGAGCATAAATTCCAAAGTAGAGCCAACTGGCAAGGAAGCAAACTCCTGAGGTATCTGCCCTGTCTATAGTGTCTGGATGTTTCCAGAGCCCTCACAAGCTCCACTATTTGAGGTAGAATTTACTTTGGCAGTCAATGAGATCCTGCTGAAACATGCATAAGCATAACCTCTGGAATGACATCCTGAATCACTTTGAAGTCTCTTAACCATGTGAACTCATTTTTCTTTACCTTTTCCCCCTTTTGGTCAAGGTCTTTTTTCAGTTGCATTGCTAGTTGGTGCTTGGTAGTAATCCCTTGGTGCCAGGGAGACTTATCTATCCCTGGGAGTCATTTCCTATGCTGGGGGAAAGGTAATGCATTTATATGCTGAGTTTGGCTTAGAGAGAGGCCACATTTGAGCAACAAGGAGACTGTCAGGATTTAACTCTTAGGTACCCTATAATATTAGACTAAGTTTCAATTTCAAGAGTAAGGGTTCATAAATACAGTCATCAGTATTAAGGGCCCATCAGTGGACCATTCTCCTTCACTAGTCATTGTCCCTGTATTCAGGGCATTCTTGCTGTTCCATTAGAGAATGTGGCAGAGCTCCCCAGGATGGGAATTCGATATTCTTTTGGTTATTGTGTGAATCTCCACCCACCATGACAATGCCCCATGAACAACGGAACACATTTATATGCCTTATATGAATGCCCAGGTGACTCTCCTCCCACGTATCCCCCATCACTGACACCCCACATAAATGATCCTCCCCTGTCATAGTTGTAACCCTTCTGTGATCCAAAACTTCTTCAAAAATGAAGCCAACAAAATAACCAAATACAATTCATAAGAGAATGAATAATGATAGTTTTAAAAAGAAGAAATAAAATACCAAAAAATTTTAAAAAATAAAAAAAGATTTAGAATAATAAAAAAAAAGAAAAAAGAAAAAAATTTTTTGACATTATATCTTTCATAACTGTAAGATCTGTTGTCTTTGTATGTATAGTGACATTTTCTTCCATTTATTCCCCCATGTCTTACTTTTTTCATTTTGTCTTCAAAGAAGTTTTAGGTTACAGAAAAGTCACATACAGAATATAGGGTTTCCCATGTACCCAACATCCTCTCCTTTTTCCCCTTTCCCCCCACATTAATAACAGTTTATCTGTGGATAGTTCATTTGTTACAACTGATGTACAAATATTGGAACATAGCCACTAACCATGGTCAGTGGTGTACATTATGGCTTACATTTTGAACCATACGCTATTATAAAGTTTGATGAAATTTAACATGGACTGTATCCATCATTTCAAGATCATGTAGACTACTTCCATTGCCCCCAAAATGCCCCATTTTCCATCTGTTCTATTCCTCCCTCCCGCTCCCCTCAGGGCCCATGGCAACCACCAGGCTTCACTCCTTGAAGAACAAGATTCACAATTACTTGTAACAACATCAAAGGCTTGACATACTGCTCTGTCCTCCCCTATTAGGCATTGCCTATGCTCTTGAGAGACTCCCGCCCCTCTATCTGAGAACATAGCAGGACTCCCCAGGATGGGAGTCCAACACCTTCCTGCTCATTATGTGGGTCTCTACCCACTGATACAACCCTTTACGACAAGATGAACACTCACACATTCCCTAGAAGCCTGTCCCAGGTGTGCCTGGTCCTGAGTGCCCCCCATATCCAACACTGTAAACCAGTAACGCTCCCCTGCCACATTGCCAAAAGAACATTCCCAAAGTTGTATTTTTAACCACATACCCACCAATCTCCAGTGTTCAGCTGCTCCCTCCCCCAACCCTCCGCCTAGATCCATGGACAGTCCAACCTACCCTCCCCAACCTACATCACTGACAAACCAGCACCACCCAACCCAAAAGTGTCACTGCATCACTGTCATGCCCCTCCACAGCACAACTACACACTTCTACCTTATCATAGATTTTGCCCATATGGGCATTTGCTCAAACCTTCTTCTCCCTTTCTAACTCTTGTAACCTATCTTCCAGACTCTAGGTCTGTGAGTCTGCTCAGTTTACTTAATTCATATCAGTGAGGTCATGTAATATTTGTCCTTCAGTGCCTGGCTTGCTTCACTCAACATAAGGTCTTCAAGATTCATCCATGTTATCCTGTGTGTTAATACTGTATTCCTTCTTATAGCCGAGCAATATTCCATTGTATGTATATACCACAATTTGTTTATCCATTCACCTGTCGATGGGCATTTGTGTTGATTCCAACTTTTGGCAATAGTGAATAATACTGCTGTGAACATTGGTGTGCATATATCTGTTTGTGTCATTCTTTCAGTTCTTCTGTGTATATACCCAGCAGTGGAATTGCTGGATCATATGGAAATTCTATAGTTAGCTTTCTGAGGAACCACCAGACTATCCTCCCCAATGGCTGTACCATTCTACATTCCCACCAGAATTAGATAAGTGTTCCCTTTCCTCCACATCCTCTCCAACACCTGTACTCCTCTGTTTTTTCAATAGCCACCAGTCAAATTGGTGTAAGATGGTATCTCATTGTAGTTTTGATTTGCATTTCCCTAATAGCTAGTGATGTCGAGTATCTTTTCATGTGCTTCTTAGCCATTTGTATTTCTTCTTTGGAGAAGTGTCTTCAAATCACTGGTTGAGCCACATCTGCATCCCTGCTCATTGATTTTTGCTCGTTGTTTGCTTGTTTTTTCCTGGCTATCTGCTCATTGTTTTTGCCGGATGTCTGCTCGTTGTCTGTGCTTTGTTTGTCTGTATTCTTTAGGGGCACCAGAAACCGAACCCAGGACCTCCCATATGGGAGGCGAGCGTTCAACTGCTTGAGCCACATCTGCTCCCCATCATTGTTTTTTAATATCTAGTCCTACCAAAAACAGTCAAGACTTCTTCCTGTAAAAGAAAAAAACTGTCCTGGACAATATTAAACTGCCAAGGATGACTTTATTCGGGGAATGCTATTGTAGGGGAGAGAGAGTAGAGGTCAACTCCGTTGAAACAAAGGACAGCAGGCTTTTGAAACAAAGGATAGTCAGCTTTTTAAGGGCAGGGAGTGGGTTGGAGGAAAAGAACTGCAAGATAGTAATGAAAGTTGATCACTAGGATGAGTCAGTGATTTACTGAGGTTGCAATTAGGACCAATTGGCTTTAATTTTTTTCATTGTGATAAATAGTCCACCTGGAGTCTGTCAGGGCTGGGAGGGAGGAAGAGGGAGATGAGGAACTACCTGGCTAGGAACCTCTCAGGTCTGAGTAGTTCAAGGGTTGGGGTAAGAGGGAGGTCAGGGGCCTGGAGTTAGGGAGTAGCCTGTTTGAAGTTTAGGCAAACTAGAGGGAAGTTAAGGCATTAAGGCAGTCTTGTTCACTTCCATAGTAATTATTTTAGAGTTTTAAAAATCTTTTTTCCTTGAATCTTAGGTAAAATATATATATTATGGAAATTTTGGAAAAGTGCCAACATAAAAGAACAATAATTCATAATTTACTGCTTACTTGTAAATATTGTTTAATACTGTTAATATTTCTGTGTATTTCTTTCTAGATTCTTTTTTTCTGTATAAATATAATTTCATGTTAGTGTATAGGCTGAATAATGTTCTCTAATGGTATCAGGTCCTAATCCCTGGAACCTGTAAATTTTATCTTATATGGAAACAGGTTCTTTACAGATGTGATTAATTTAAGAATCTTGAGATGGGAGATTATTCTGCATTATTTTGATGGGCTTTTAAGTGCAATCATATGTATTATAAGAGGAACGCAGGAGATTTGACTACGTATATAGGAGAAGATGGCAATGTAATGACAGCTGAAAGAGGCAAGGAATGGATTCTCTTCTAGAGCCTGTGGAGGGAGCATGGCCCTGCTGACACCTTGATTTTATCTCAGTGATACTGATTTTGGACTTCTGATTTCCACACTGTCAGAGAATAAATTTCTGTTATTTTAAGCTACCAGGTTTGTGGTAATTTGTTACAGCAGCCACAGGCTACTAATAAAGATTTTGATATTGGGAAGTGAGGTTCTGTTGTAACCAAAAAATACCTAAAAATGTGGAAGTGGCTTGGGAATTGTATTATGGGTATATGCTGGAAAAGTTTTTATTTATTTATTTATTTAAAAATTTTTTTTAAAGATACTTAGAGGGGAGACTTCCGGGAAGATGGTGGACTAGTAAGACACAGGAATCTCTTCTCCAGAAAAATAGCTAGAGGACATGCCGAAACAGCCCTGAAAAGGATCTTCTATGGTTTAGGACAGCAGGTGAAGACTGCACACCACCCAGAGGAGAGAGGATCAAAAGAGGGAAATCGCGACCATAGAACCATGAGTAGGAACCAGAGGCAACTGCTGCTGCTGGCACCCACCCCCCACTAAAGACTCTTTAGAATTCTCAGGCCTCTGGGCCTACAACTACAGACAGGGATCTACCACCCCAGGAAAGGGGAGAGGGAGGGACACAGCCTAAGGCTGTATCAGCTTCTGACCCACAAATTTGGTCTGCTGTGCCCCACGAGCCCTTGCAGGCCAGGAGAGACCACCCAATGGTTTGCTCTGGGACCTGGCCAAGGACTGGAGAAATCCGACCATCACAATCTCCCTCTCTTCTAGCCTGGACTAATTGTTAACTACTCCACAGGAAAGGGGAGAGAGAGGGATATAGCCCAAGGGTGACTCAGCTTTTGACTCACAAATTTGGTCTGCTGTGTCCCAGGAGCCCTTCCAGGGCAGGTGGGGCTGCGCCATTGTTTGCCTTGGAGCCTGCAAGAGGCTAAAGATACACAAACCTCCCAAACTCCTTCCTTTATTAACAGGAATTGATTGCTGAGGACTCAGAGGGGAGTGGACATATTTCCTAGCCAGGAAAAGGGAGGGGACTGACAGAAAAGGCTGGAGAACTGTTTCAGAGAAAATTTGAATTACAAGGCTCCTAGCCTCCAAACGGGAAGCTCTATCACATTGATCCGGTCTGCATTGCAACAAATACACTCTGACCGGGCATTGAATTGTGAGTCGCCGAAGAGCACCGCCTTCTGGCAGACCAAGGAAGTGCACACAAGAAAATTAAAAATAAGTAGGAGAGGCTTTTTCTGGCCACTATATCCTCCTTGCCCAAGGCCCTAAGAAGTGAGTCTACAACTAATTGCTGGGTCCAGTGCCCAGTTTTGAGCAATCAGCAGGACAATCCTAACAATCCAGGTCAAGCCAAAAATGAAAGAGCTGTGGTAACTCACAGCCTCCTGCCACTAAATCCCTATAAAAGAGAAAGAGATTGAGCATCTGAGTAAACTACATCCTAACTAGATGCCTAAATACCAACAAAAAATTACGAGCCATACTAAGAAAATAGAAGACGTGGCCTAAAAAAAGGAATACATCAAAGTCCCAGAGGAGATGCAGAATTTGAGAGAACTAATCAGCGAGATGTGCACAAATTTCCAAAATCAAAATAATGAGTAGAAAGACAATATGGTTAAAGAGATAAATGACATCAAGAAGACATTGAGCGAATGCAAAGAAGAATTTGAAATCCTGAACAGAGCTCATGGGAATGAAAGACACATTAGATGAGATCAAAAACACATTTGAGGCATACAACAGCAGACTCGAAATGATAGAAGAAAGAATAAGTGATACCGAAGACAGAACAGCTAAAATTGAATACAGAAAAGCAGAGAGAGAGAAAAGAATAGAAAAAATTGAGCTGGGGCTCAGAGAGTTGAATAACAATGCGAAACGCAACAACGTACGTATCATGGGAGTTCCAGAAGGGGAAGAGAAGGGAAAAGGGGCAGAAGGAATATTTGAGGAAATAATAGCTGAAAATTTCCCAACTCTCACAAAAGAAATGAACTTACATGCCCAAGAAGCACACCGTACCCCAATCAGAATAAATCCAAATAGACCTACGCCAAGACGCATACTACTCAGAATGTCAAATGTCAAAGAGATAAAGAGAAAATTCTCAGAGCAGCAAGAGAGAAGCAAACCATCACTACAAGGGACGTCCAGTGAGACTTAGCACAGATTTCTCTTCAGAAATGAGGGAGGCGAGAAGACAGGGGTATGATACAATTAGGAAACTGAAAGAGAAAAACTGCCAGCCGAGAATTCTTTATCCAGCAAAACTGTCCTTCAAATATGAAGGTGAGTATAAAATATTCACAAACAAACAGAAACTAAGAGAGTTTGCAAAAAAGAATCCACCTTTGCAGGAAGTATTAAAGGAAGCCTTAGAAACTGAAAGGAAAAGACAGGAGAGAGAGGCTTGGAGGAGAGTATGGAAGAAAGAATAGCAGAAAGGATAAACGAAAGAGTAAAAAGACAGGCAAAAACAAGATGACATATGAAAACCAAACAACAAAGTAGAGGAAGTAAATAGTGCATTTACGGTAATATCATTGAATGTGAATGGATTAAACTCCCCAGTCAAAAGCTACAGGCTGATAGAATGGATAAAAAAAACACGAGCCATCCATATGCTGCTTACAAGAAACTCACCTTAGACCCAGGTATACAAACCGGCTGAATGTGAAAGGTGGGAAAAAGATACTCCACTTAGTAGTAACCAGAAAGTAACCAGAAAGTAGGTTCGAATAGTAACCAGAAAAGAGCAGGGGTAGCTATACTAATATCAGACAAAACAGACTTTCAGTGTGAAAAAGTTATATGAGATACAGAAGGCCATTATATATTAATAAAAGGGACAATCCACCAGGAAGATATATATAACAGTCATAAATATCTACGTACCTAACCAGAGTGCCCCAAAATATATGATCCAAACTCTGGCAAAACCGAAGGGAGGAATAGATATTTCTACAATAATCGTTGGAGACTTCAACACCCCTCTCACATCATTAGATAGAACAACTAGACAGAAGATCAACAAGGAAACAGAGAACTTGAACAATATGATAAACAAGTTAGACCTAACAGACATATACAGAACACTGCATCCAAACTCAGCGGGTTACACATTCTTCTCAAGTGCCTATGGATCTTTCTCCAGGATAGACCACATGTTAGGTCACAATACAGCTCTCAATAAATATAAAAAGATTGAAATTATACAAAGCACCTTCTCAGATCATAATGGAATGAAACTAGAAATCAATAATAGACAGGAAAAAAGTAAACTTGCAAATGTGTGGAGGCTGAACAACACATTCCTTAATGATCGGTGGGTCAAAGAAGAAATTGCAAGTGAAATAGTAAATGTATCGAGACAAATGAAAATGAGAACACAATGTATCAAAACTTATGGGATACAGCAAAGGCAGTCTTGAGAAGGAAATATATAGTCCTAAATGCCTATATTAAAAAACAAGAAAGAGCTAAACTCAAAGATTTAACTGAACAACTAAAGAAACTAGAAAAAGAACAGCAAACCAAAAATCCCAAAGCAAGCAGAAGGAAAGAAATAATAAAGATTAGAGCAGAAATAAATGAAAATGAGAGCAGAAAAACAAGAGAAAATCCACAAAACCAAAAGCTGGTTTTTTGAGAAGATCAATAAAATTGACAAACCCCTCGCTAGACTAACAAAGGAAAAAGAGAGAAGATGCAAATAAATAAATCAGAAATGAAAGGGGTGAAGTTACAAATGACCCCACAGAAATAAAAAGAATCATAAGAGGATATTAAGAGAAACTATATGCCAACAAACTAGACAACCAAGATGAGATGGACAAATTTCTAGAAATGCACAACCAACCTACCCTGACGCTAGAAGAAATACAAGAACTTAACAAACCAAACACAATTTAGGAGATTGACTCTGTCACAAAAATCTCCCAGCAAAGAAAAGACCAGGACCAGATGGCTTGACAGGTGAATTCTACCAAGCATTTCAAAAAGAATTAACACCAATCCTGTTGAAACTCTGCCAAAAAATTGAAGAGGAGGGAAAATTACCCAACACATTTTATGAAGCCAACATCACCCTAATACGAAAGCCAGATAAAGATTCCACAAGAAAAGAAAATTACAGACCAATCTCTCTAATGAACATAGATGCAAAAATTCTCAACAAAATACTTGCAAATCGAATCCAACAGCATATCTAAAGACTTATACATCACGACCAAGTGGGATTTATTCCTGGTATGCAAGGCTGGTTCAACCTAAGAAAATCAATCAATGTAATACACCACATTAACAAATTAAAGGAAAAAAAAAACCCACAAGATCATCTCGATTGATGCAGAAAAGGCATTCGACAAAATCCAGCACCGTTTTTGATAAAAACACTCAATAGATAGGAATAAAAGGAAAATGCCTCAATATGATAAAAGGCATATATGAAAAACCCACAGCCAACATCATACTCAATGGGGAAAGGTTGAAACTTTCCCTCTAAGATTGGGAACAAGATAAGGATGCCCACTGTCACCATTGTTATTCAATATTGTCCTGGAAGTTCTAGCTAGAGCAATTAGACAGGGGAAAAAAAAATTAGAGACATCCAAATAGGAAAAGAAGAAGTAAGACTCTCACTGTTTGCGGACGACATGATCCTGTACTTAGAAAATCCTGAAGTATCCATGACAAAGCTACTTGGGCTAATAAATGAGTTCAGCAAAGTGGATCAACACGCAAAAATCAGTAATGTTTTTGTACACTAGTAATGAACAATCTGAGGAGGAAATTAGGGGGAAAATTCCATTTTCAATAGCAACAAAAAGATTCAAATACCTAGGAGTTAATTTAACCAAAGAAGTACAGGACCTTTATGCAGAAAACTACAAAACAATGCTAAAAGAAATTTTGAAAGACCTAAACAAGTGGAAAGACATTCTGTGTTCATGGATTGGAAGAATACATATCGTGAAGATGTCAATCTTACCCAAACTGATTTATAGATTCAATGCAATACCAGTCAAAATCCCAACGGCTTACTTTACACAATTAGAAAAAGCAATGACCAAATTCATTTGGAAGGGAAAGTGCACCCGAATAGCCAAAAGCATTCTGAAAAAGAAGAGCAACGCGGGAGGAATTTCACTGCATATTGCAAAGCTACAGTGGTCAAAACAGCATGGTACTGGCATAAAGATAGACACATCGATCAGTGGAATAGAATTGAGAACCCAGAAATAAACCCTCACCTATAGAGTCAACTGGATTTTGACAAACCTACCAAGTTAATGTTAACAGGACAAAACAGTCTCTTCAACAAAGGGTGCTGGCACAACTGGATATCTATAACCAAAAGAATAAAAGTGGGTCCCTATCTCTCTCCCTATACAAGAATCAACTCAAAATGGATCAAAGATCTAAATATATAGGCCAGGACCATAAAACTACTAGAAGAAAATGTAAGGAAACATCCTCAAGACCTTGTAGTAGGTGGTAGTTTCTTTGTCCTTACATCCAAAGCATGTGCAAAAGAAAAAAATAGATAAATGGGACCTCCTCAAAATTAAAACACTTCTGCACCTCACAGGACTTTGTCTAAAGGGTGAAAAGGCAGACAACTCAATTGGGAGAAAATATTTGGAAATCACATATCTGATAAGGGTTTAGTATCCAGGACATATAAAGAGATGTTACAACTCAGCAATAAAAAGACCAACGACCAAACTAAAAAATGGGCAAAAGACTTAAGTAGACATTTGTCCAAAGAAGAAATACAAATGGCCAAAAACACATGAAGAAATGCTCAGTATCACACATGATTAGAGAAATGTAAGTCAAAACTACAGTGAGATATCATTTCACACTTATCAGAATGACCACTATTAAAAAGACAGAGAACTACAAGTGTTGGAGAAAATGTAGAGAGATAGGAACACATCACTGTTGGTGGGAATGCAGAATCATACAGCCACTGTGGAGGACTGTTTGTTAGTTTCTAAAGAAGTTGAATATAGACTTGCCACGTGACCTGGCAATACAGCTAGTGGATATATACCCAGAAGAACTGAGAGCAGTGACACGAACAGACATCTGCACACCAATGTTCATAGCAACATTACTCACGATTTGCAAAAGTTGGAAACAACCCAGGCGTCCATCAACAGACGAATGGATAAACAAACTGTGGTCTATTCAGACGATGGAATATTTTGCAGCTGTAAAAAGAAATAAGGTCATAAAGCATATGACAAATGGATGAACACTGAGGACATTATGTTGAGTGAAGAAAGCCAGACAGAAAAGGACAAATACTGTATGAATGCCTTACTATGAACGAAATATATTGTGTAACATATTGTTTGATTAAAAAAAAATTTTATATGTGTCTAGTACATTTATTTGATAAATGTAAAAAAAAAAAAAAAGTAGTAAAAAAGTGATGTTACAAGCCAAAAAAAAAAAAAAGATACTTAGATTACATAAATGATACATAAAAAATGTAGGGGATTCCCATATGCCCCATTCCCTACCCCTCCCACACTTTCCCACATTAACAACATCATTCATTAGTGTGGTACATTTGTTACAATTGATCAACCCATATTGGAGCAGTGCCACTAAATGTGGATTATAGTTTACATTATAGTTTAAACTCTCTCCTGCACAATTTTCTAAGTTACGACAACATATATAATGGCCTGTGTCTGTCATTGCAACATCACTTAGGACAATTCCAATGTCCTGAAAATGCCCCCATATCACACCTATTTTTCCCCTTTCCCTCCCCTCAGAACCTGGTGGAAGAGTTTTGAGGTATGTGATAGAAAAAGCCTAAATTGCCTTAAACAGACAGTTGGTAGAAATATGGACGTTTAAAGGCACTTCTGATATGGGCTTAGCAGGAAATGTGGAACATGTTATTGGAAACTGGAGAAAAGTGATCCTTGTTATATAGTGGCAGGAAACTTAACTGAATTGTCTTACGGTTGTATGGTAAGCAGAATTTGTAAGGTTGAAGGTACAGTATGCCCAATTCTTACTGCTTCTAGTAAAATACAAGAGGAAAGAGATGAATTGAGGCAATAACTGTTAAAAAGAAACTGATGATTTGGGAAATTCCCTGCCTGTCCAGATTGCAAAAGATGCTTAGTTTGGATAATCCCTGTTTAGGAAAGCATGCTCTAGAGAGAAGGTCAAGGTTGTGCCTGGGCAACCTTTTCCTAGTGTTGAAGAGATAAGATGCATGGTCTATGAGTCCATACTACCATCTCAGCAGAAGCCAGGATAAGAGATGTGATTATTTAAGAAAGATCTGTGGAGGACTGTCTCTTCTAATATATATAACAAGGATCACTTTTCCTCCAGTTTCCAATAACATGGATCCTTGTGACATACATGAGAGACCCAAGTAATTTTTGAGAATATTTTATCAGCAGAAATACTGCCCGCTTGGACTTTCCAAATTCTACAGGCAAGAAACAGTCTGATAAAACTACTCAGCTGCAAACGTGTGGTACCTTTCAAATAAAGGAAGAATGACCCCAAGGTAGGAGCCACAGGCACAGAAGTCAGAGGACAAAGCCACAAGCCACAGGATTATTTACAGGTCTGAAACCTCATGGAATTTGCCCTGACAGATTTCAAAATTGCTTGGGATCAGTGACCATTTTCTTCCTTTCTTCCATTTTTTACTTTTTGGAATGGAAATATCTAACTGTTAGTCTATGCCTGTTCCACCATTGTATTAGAATCAGGATAACATGTTTACTAGTTTTATAGGACCAGAGATGAGGAGGAATTTTGTTCCAGGAGGGATCATACCCAGAGTTTCACCCAAGTCTGATTTAGTAGATGATATTTGGGACTTTTGAGCTCATGATATTTAGATGAGGTTTGGGACTTCAAGTTGATGCTATAATGGGTTGAGACTTTTGGGATGTTGGCTTGAGGTGACTGTAATAGCATGTGGGACAGAAATGAATCTTTGGGTGCCAGAGGATAAACTGGAGTAGATGGAATAATGTTAAATATATCAAGTCCTCATCCCTGAAACCTTTAAGTGTTACCTTTTATGGAAACAGGATCTTTGCAGAGGTGATTAAATTAAGCATCTTGAGATTGGAGATTATCCTGTATTATTCCAGTGGGCTCTGAATGTGTCCTTGTGAGAGGGAGTCAGAGGGAGATTTGATCACATATAGAAAAGGAGAAGGCAATGTGATGAAAGGCAGGGATTAGAGTGATGCAGCCACAAGCCAAGGAATGCCAGTAGCCACCTGAAGCTGGAAGAGTCAATGAGTAATTTTCCCTTTGGAGCCTCTGGTGGGAGATTGGCTCAGCTGACACCTTGATTTTGGCTCAGTGATACAGATTTTGGGCTTTTGACATTCAGAACTGTGAAAAATGAATTTCCTTTGTTTTAAGCTAGCAATTTATGAAAATTTGGTACAGCAGTCACAGGAAACTAATAAAATAAAATATAAGAATTTTCTAATTAGGTGCATCCTGATTCTCTTAACAAATTTCATGCACGGCTTTAAAATTCACTTTTCCCTAAATCCCAGCCCTTTCCCTATTCTTTTCCCTAATTTATTGTCTACAAAATGCTTGTTGCTTAGATTCAAGAATTTTGAATTCATGCTCTAAGAGAATGCTGTCCAAAATGGATTGTGTGGATGCCAAGCAGATGCCTATGATTAATCACTGTCACAGGAAGCAAACTGTTAGAAAAGCAGTATCGAAATAACATTGACAGGTCAAATTCCATTTGTTTTTTATCTCATCCTTTTAGAATTTCAATTTTGTGTACATTTTATAGTATAGTTGCAAATGTATGTAATTTATAAATCAGTTGATAAACATATATTGGGAGTGTCTTAAAACTATTTTTTTTACTATCAGGGATGTACGGTCAGGAGTTTAGAGATTGTTGTTCTAAGATAGGAATCTGGCTCAATCACATTATGTGAACTCCAAACCCTTGTTGTTCAGATCCAACCCCGTTTTGAACTCATTCATTAGTGCGCAATAATTAAATAAATCACTTTTTTTCCACATTGTAAAATGGCTTATAGGGATTTAAAATTTTTTAATATTTTTGGAAATGTAGCATTCTAAGAGTTTATTATTTATCTTTTTCTAGTTGTGATCATAAAGAAAATGATACATGATAAATACATGTGAAAGAAATGCTCCCAGATTAACATCTTATTTATATACTTAAAATTAATATTAGTATGTTAACTATGCTAAAAACAGTGATATGCTGGAACTGCCTTATACTTGTTCACAAGAACCAAGCATGTGCATCTCTTCTGACTTTAACATGCAGTGTGTTGGCAGCCTGAAATTGATCGTGAGGGAGTGTTACACCATAGAAATTGGCAAATACTACAAATCAGGACTTTCTTTTCCTTTTTTTACCCTCTCTGAAGAGCTGGTTTACTACTGTAAGGATTTTCAAAATTACTTTTCCCAAGTTATGCTGTGGAAAACGAGATTTTCAAATCCTTTGTGAAAAAGTGTTATATGGTCAAACATGTTTCAGAAATATTGCATGGAGAAACTTCCTCTCCTCATTAGAGTTTCAATATATATAAATATACTCCAATAATTTATGCTGTAAAGAAATGTTTAACTTTATATAACCCAGTATTTCCTAAACTTTGTATTTTCATTGAACTCTTTTTGTTACATCTTTTAATAACCCATTATTAAATTTTTGCAGAGCAAAATTGGATGGGAAATATCAAGCTAGATCATATATATTACTTACTAACTTAAAATGTGTTTTATTTTCAGCCCTGCCAAGGTGACCCTGCTGGGATCAGTTATCTTCACATTCCAGCACATCAAGTATCTGTCAATATCAAAGCATAATCTTATGTTCTTTTATACCATCTTTCTTGTAACCACAAAGGTAAGAGTTCAAAGTAGCTTTCGTCATTTTTTTATAAATCCTGTATAACCATTCCCCTTTAATAGAATTCTGTGTATGAGGCATGTAACAGAAAAAAGTTTATTTTTATAGTTATTGCAACCTAAAAAGATGAATTTGGGGAGTTTATTCAGAAAATCTGCTACTTTCTAAATTTTGAAACAGCTTTTTTTGTGATTGCTCTTTTGCTTTATGCAGAAGCTATCAAGAAAGACATGTAGATAGCCTAGGAGTATATTGGAGGTCAGCAAGTAGTAGAGATGGCCAAGGCTGATCAGACACTGTAAAGACAGAGTAGTCTCATTTGTGAAATGAGGTACTAGGGCTACATGTTCTCTGAAGTTCATCTAATCTCTAAAATTTAGAAATTTTATATTAGGAGTATATGTGTGATCTCTATTATTGTTGCCTGGTTGGAAGCATCATTCCTTCTTTTTTTTTTTTTTGCGTTTTTTATTTAACTTTATTTGTACATTTAATAATTGAAAATATAAACTTTAAACTAAAAAGTAAACACAGATGAATAAATATATACATTTCTCAATTAAATGTAATGGATACATATAATTTTTTTTTTTTTTTATCAAACAATATGTTACACAATATATTTGGTTCATAGTAACACATTCATACAGTATTTGTCCTTTTGTGTCTGGCTTGCTTCGCTCAACATAATGTCCTCCAGGTTCATCCATGTTGCCATATGCTTTACGACTTCATTTCTTCTTACAGCTGAATAATATTCCATCGTGTGAATAGACCACAGTTTGTTTATCTATTCATCTGTTGATGGACACCTGGGTTGTTTCCAGCTTGTGGCAATGGTGAATAATGTTGCTATGAACATCGGTGTGCAGATGTCTGTTCGTGTCACTGCTCTCAGTTCTTCTGGGTATATACCCAGTAGTGGTATTGCAGGGTCACGTGGCAAATCTATATTCAACTTCTTTAGGAACTGCCAAACTGTCCTCCATAGTGGTTGTACCATCCTGCATTCCCACCAACAGTGAAGAAGTGTTCCTATCTCTCCACATCCTCTCCAGCACTTGTAGTTCTCTGTCTTTTTAATAGTGGTCATTTTGATAGGTGTGAAATGATATCTCATTGTAGTTTTGATTTCCATTTCCCTAATCATGAGTGATGTTGAGCATTTCTTTGTGTTTTTTTGCCATTTGTATTTCTTCTTTGGAGAAATGTCTATTCAAGTCTTTCGCCCATTTTTTAATTGGGTCATTTGTCTTTTTATTGTTGAGTTGTAACATCTCTTTATATATCCTGGATATTAAACCCTTATCAGATATGTGATTTCCAAATATTTTTTCCCATTGAGTTGGCTGCGTTTTCACCCTTCTGACAAAGTCCTGTGAGGTGCAGAAGTGTTTAATTTTGAGGAGGTCCCATTTATCTATTTTTTCTTTTGTTGCACGTGCTTTGGGTGTAAGGTCCAAGAAACCACGACCTACTACAGGTCTTGAAGATGTTTCCCTACATTTTCTTCTAGTAGTTTTATGGTCCTGGCCTATATATTTAGATCTTTGGTCCATTTTGAGTTGATTCTTATATAGGGGGTGAGATAAGGGTCCTCTTTCATTCTTTTGGTTATAGATATCCAGTTCTCCCAACACCATTTGTTGAAGAGACTGTTTTTTTCCCATCAGCGTGGGCTTGGTAGGTTTGTCAAAAACCAGTTAACTGTATAGGTGAGGGTTTATTTCTGGGTTCTCAAGTCTATTCCACTGATCGATGTGTCTATCTTTATGCCAGTACCATGCTGTTTTGACCACTGTAGCTTTGTAATATGTTTCAAGGTCAGACAGTGAAATTCCTCTTTTTAGAATTTTCTTTTTCTTTTTTAGAATGCTTTTAGCTATTCAGGTGCACTTACCCTTCCAGATGAATTTGGTGATTGCCTTCTCTAATTCTGTAATGTAAGCTGTTGGGATTTTGACTGGTATTGCATTGAATCTATAAATCAGTTTGGGCAAGATTGACATCTTCACGATATTTATTCTTCCAAACCATGAACACGGAATGTCTTTCCATTTGTTTAAGTCTTTTTAAATTTCTTTTAGCATTGTTTTGTAGTTTTCTGCATATAGATCCTGTACTTCTTTGGTTAAATTAACTCCTAGGTGTTTGAGTCTTTTTGTTGCTATTGAAAATGGAATTTTCCTCCTGATTTCCTCCTCAGGTTTTTCGGTACTAGTGTACGAAAACATTACTGATTTTTGCGTGTTGATCTTGTATCCTGCCACTTTGCTGAACTCATTTATTAGCTTTGTCATGGATACTTCATGATTTTCTAAGTACAGGATTGTGTCATCCGCAAACAGTGAGAGTTTTACTTCCTTTTTTCCTATTTGGACGCCTTTAATTTTTTTGTCTTATCTAATTGCCCCAGCTAGACTTCTAGTACAATGTTGAATAACAATGGTGACAGTGGGCATCCTTGTCTTGTTCCCGATATTAGAGGGAAAGCTTTCAACCTTTCCCCATTGAGTATGATGTTGGCTGTGGGTTTTTCATATATGCTTTTTATCATATTGAGGAATTTTCCTTTTATTCCTATCTTTTGAAGTATTTTTATCAAAAAAGGATGTTGGAGTTTGTCGAATGCCTTTTCTGCATCTATTGAGATAATCACGTGGTTTTTTACCTTCAATTTGTAAATGTGGTATATTACATTGATTGATTTTCTTAGGTTGAACCAGCCTTGCATACCAGGAATAAATCCCACTTGGTCGTGATGTATAAGTCTTTTGATATGCTGTTGGATTCGTTTTGCAAGTATTTTGTTGAGAATTTTTGCATCTATGTTCATTAGAGAGATTGGTCTGTAATTTTCTTTTCTTGTGGAATGTTTAACCGGCTTTGGTATTAGGGTGATGTTGGCTTCATAAAATGTGTTGGGTAATTTTCCCTCCACTTCGATTTTTTGGCAGAGTTTCAACAGGATTGGTGTTAATTCTTTTTGAAATGCTTGGTAGAACTCACCTGTGAAGCCATCTGGTCCTGGTCTTTTCTTTGCTGGGAGATTTTTGATGATGGAGTCAATCTCCTTAATTGTGATTGGTTTGTTAAGTTCCTGTATTTCTTGTAGCGTCCGTGTAGGTTGGTTATATGTTTCTAGAAATTTGTCCATCTCATCTTGGTTGTCTAGTTTGTTGGCATATAGTTTCTCTTAATATCCTCTTATGATTCTTTTTATTTCTGTGGGGTCATTTGTAACTTCACTCCTTTCATTTCTGATTGTATTTATTTGCATCTTCTCTCTTTTTTTCTGTTTTTCTAGCGAGGGGTTTGTCAATTTCATTGATCTTCTCAAAGAACCAGCTTTTGGTTTTTTTGATTTTTCTCTATTGTTTTTCTGCTCTCATTTTCATTTATTTCTGCTCTAATCTTTATTATTTCTTTCCTTCTGCTTGTTTTGGGATTGGTTTGCTGTTTTTTTTCTAGTTTCTCTAGTTGTTCAGTTAAATCTTTGAGTTAAGCTCTTTCTTGTTTTTTAATATAGGCATTTAGGGCTATAAATTTCCTTCTCAAGACTGTCTTCACTGTATCCCACAAGTTTTGATATGTTGTGTTCTCATTTTCATTTGTCTCAATATATATACTGATTTCAGTAGCAATTTCTTCTTTGACCAACCGAATATTTAGGAGTTTGTTGTTCAGTCTCCACACATTTGCAAATTTACTTTTTTCCTGTCTGTTATTGATTTCTAGTTTTATTCCATTATGATCTGAAAAAGTGCTTTGTATAATTTCAATCTTTTTATATTTATTGAGAGCTGTATTGTGACCTAACATGTGGTCTATCCTGGAGAAAGATCCATGGGCACTTGAGAAGAATGTATAACCTGCTGAGTTTGGATGCAGTGTTCTGTATATGTCTGTTAGGTCAACTTGTTTATCATATTGTTCAAGTTCTCTGTTTTCTTGTTGATCTTCTGTCTAGTTGTTCTATCTAATGATGTGAGAGAGGTGTTGAAGTCTCTGACGATTATTGTAGAAATATCTATTTCTCCCTTCCGTTTTGCCAGAGTTTGTCTCATATATTTTGGGGCACCCTGGTTAGGTGCGTAGATTTTTATGACTGTTATATTTTCCTGGTGGATCGTCCCTTTTATTAATATATAATGGTCTTCCGTATCTCTTATCACTTTTTTGCATTTAATGTCTGTTTTGTCTGATATTAGTATAGCTACCGCTGCTCTTTTTTGTTTACTATTCACGTGGAGTATCTTTTTCCAACCTTTTACTTTCAGCCGGTTTGTATCCCTGGGTCTGAGGTGGGTTTCTTGTAAGCAGCATATGGATGGCTCGTGTTTTTTTATCCATTCTGTCAGCCTGTATCTTTTGATTGGGGAATTTAATCCATTCACATTCAATGATATTACTGAAAATACACTATTTATTTCCTCCATTGTATTCTTTGGTTTTCATATGTCATCTTGTTTTTGTCTCTCTTTTTACTCTTTTGGTTATCCTTTCTGCTTTTCTTTCTTCTGTACTCTCCTCCAAGCCTCTCTCTCTCTCCTGTCTTTTTCTTTCAGGTTCTAAGGCTTCCTTTAATATTTCCTGCAAAGGTGGATTCTTTTTTGCAAACTCTCTTAGTTTCTGTTTGTTTGTGAATACTTTATACTCACCTTCATATTTGAAGGACAGTTTTGCTGGATAAAGAATTCTCGGCTGGCAGTTTTTCTCTTTCAGTTTCCTAATTGTATCATACCACTGTCTTCTCGCCTCCATGGTTTCTTTTTTATTTATTTTTTATTTTTTTATTTTTATTTTTTTTTTTAAATTTTACTGGGAGGTCCCAGGGATCGAACCCAGGTCCCTCCATATGGCAGACGGACGCCAAACCATTTGAGCCACATCCACCCCCAAAGTTTTTAAAGATTTTATTTTATTTATTTATCTTAATTAATTAATTAATTTATTAATTTTTTTACCGGGAGGTCCTGGGATCAAACCCAGGTCCCTCCATATGAGAGACAGACGCCCAACCGTTTGAGCCACATCCGTCCCCTCCATGGTTTCTGAAGAGAAATCTGCACTAGGTCTTACTGGATGTCCTTTGTACGTGATCGTTTGCTTCTCTCTTGCTGCTCTGAGAATTTTCTCTTTATCTTTTACATTTGACATTTTGAATAGCAGGTGTCTTGGTGTAGGTCTATTTGTTTTTTTTCTGATTGGGGTACGGTGTGCTTCTTGGACATGTAAGTTCATTTCTTTCATGAGAGTTGGGAAATTTTCAGCTATTATTTCCTCAAATACTCTTTCTACCCCTTTTCCTTTCTCTTCCCCTTCTGGAACTCCCATGACACGTATGTTGTTGCTTTTTGTGTTGTCATTCAACTCTCTGAGCCACTGCTCAATTTTTTCCATTCTTTTCTCTCTCTCTGTTCTTTTCTCGCTTCAATTTTAGCTGCTCTGTCTTCGTTATCACTTATTCTTTCTTCTATCATTTCGAATCTGCTGTTGTATGCCTCAAATGCGTTTTTGACTTCACCTATTATGTCTTTCATTCACATGAACTCCGTTACTTTTGTGTTCAGGATTTCAAATTCTTCTTTGAGTTTGCTCAATGTCTTCTTCTTTTTTTTTTTCCAATGTCTTCTTGATGTCATTTATCTCTTTAACTATATTGTCTTTCATCTCATTAATTTGATTATGGAAATTTGTGCTCCTCTCACTGCTTAGTTCTCTCAAATTCTGCATCTCTTCTGGGACTTTGATGTATTCGTTTTCTTGAGCAATGCCTTCTATTTTCTTAGTATGGCTTGTAATTTTTTGCTGGTGTTTAGGCATCTGGTTAAGTTTTATTTTACTTAGATTCTCTACCTCTTTCTCTTTTATAGGGTTTTAGTTTCAGGAGGCTGTGAGTTACCACAGCACTTTGATTTTTAGCTCAACCTTCATTGTTAGGATTGTCCTGCTGGTTGCTCAAAACTGGGCACTGGACCCAGTAATTGGTTGTAGAGCCGTTTCGTAGGGCCTTTGGCAGGGAGGCTGTAGAGGCCAGGAAAAGCTTCTCCTATTTAATTTTCTTATGTGCACTTTCTTGGTCTGCCAGGAAATGGCGCTCATTGGCAGCTCTCAATTCAGTGCCTGGTCGGAGTATATTTGTTGTGACACAGACCAGATCAGTGTGGTAGAGCTTCCTGTCTTGGGGCTAAGAGCCTTGTAATTCAAACTTTCTGAGACAGATCTCCAGTCTTCTCTGGTAGCCCCCTCCCTTTTCCCAGCAAGGAAATATTTTCTCTCCCCTCTGAATCCTCAACAATCAGTCCCTGTTAGTAGAGGAGGAGATTGGGAGGTTTGTATATCTTTAGCCCCTTGCAGGCTCCAAGGCAAACAATGGCACAACCCCACCCGGCCTGGAAGGGCTCTCAGGAAAGGGCAGACCAAACTTGGGAGTCAAAAGCAGGGTCAGCCCCAGGCTTTCTCTCCCCTCTCCTGTGGAGTCCTCAACAATTAGTCCAGGCTAGAGGAGAGGGAGGTTGCGAGGGTCAGATTTCTCCAGTCCTTCCTAGGCTCCCAGGGCAAACCACTGTGTGGAAGGGTCCGTGGGGCTCCGCAGCCCAAATTTGCGGGTCAGAACCTGAGTCAGCCTAAGGCTGTGTCCCTCTCTCTCCCCTTTCCAGGAGTGGTAGATCCCTGGAGCCCCCTTTGTCTGTAGTCGCAGACCCAGAGGAGTGTGGGGGAGGGTGCCGGCAGCAGCAGCTGCTGCTGGTTCCAACTCACGGTTCTGTCATCACGATTTCCCTGTATTGTTCCTCTCTCCTCTGGGTGGTGTGCAGCCTTTACTTGCTGTCCAAACCCTAGAAGATCTATTTTGGGGCTGTTTCAGCCTGTTCTCTAGCTAATTTTCTGGAGAAGAGATTCCCGTGTCTTACTAGTCCGCCATATTCCCAGAAGTCTCCATCATTCCTTCTTGAAGTGGAGGTAGTATGGTGTAAGAGCATGGGTTTTAGAGACAGCCAGTCTTGAGTTCAAGTCCTAGCTTTGTTATCTAATCCCTGAATATGCAAGTTTCTTAATTTCTCTGAATCCCAATTTCTTCATCTTCATTGTAAGATTGTTGAGGGGATTAGAGATGATGCATATCGTTTATCACTATGTCTGACACCTCTTGTGAACTTTATTTGCAGCTCTATTATGAGGCTAATTCTATTTATTATTGTTACCATTGTTAGGCACTGTCCCCTAGTCACAGTTTCTCAGTTGTTGGACATTTGGGTTGTTTTTGAGTTTGGGCTATCATTAATACTGCTGTAAACATTCATGTACAAGTTTTTGTTTGCACATATGTTTTCATTGGGGTTTATCACTTAGGAATGGTATTGTTGGGTCATATGGTAACTCTAAGCTTAACATTTTGAGGAACTGAAAGACTATTTTCCAAAGTGGCTGCACCAGTTTGCATTCCTACCAGGAGTGTTTGAATGTTCCAGTTTCTCCACATCCTCTCCAACACTTGTTATTATCTTTGTTTTTTATTATAGCCACCCTAGTAGGTATTAGGTGGTATTTCATTGTGGTTTTGATTTGCTTTTCCTTGATGACTAATGATGCCAAGCATCTTTTCATGTGCTTATTGGCCATTTGTATATCTTCTTTGGTGAAGTATCTGCTTAGATCCTTTGATCATTTTTAGTTGGACTATTTGTCTTTTTAATGTTGAGTTGTAAGGATTCTTTATATATTCCGAATACTTGACCCTTATCAGATAAATATTTTCTCCCATTCTGTGGGATGCCTTTTCCCACAGACCTTCTTGATAGTGTCCTTAGAAGCATAACTGTTTTTAATTTTGATGAAGTCCAGTTTATCTATTTTCCCCTTTGTTGCTTTTGTTTTTGGTGTCAAATCCAAGGTCTTGAAGATTTACTTCTATGTTTTTTTCTAAGAGTTTTGTAGTGTTGATCCATTTGGAGGATCAGTGGAGTTTGTATGATCCATTTGGAGGTCATTTTTGTGTATGGTATGAGAAAGGTCCAACTTCATTATTTTGCATGTGAATATCTAGTTGTTCCAGCACCGGCTGTTGAAAAGACCAGTCTTTCCCACATTGAATTGTCTTGGCACCTGTGTCAAAAACGAATTGAGCATAAATGTGAGGATTTATTTCTGGACTCTAACTTCTATTTCATTCATCTCTATGTTTGCTTATGTTAGTACCACACTGTCTTGATTATTGCAGCTTTGTAGTAAGCTTTCAAATGAGAAAGTGTGAGTCTTCCAATTTGGTTCTTTTTCAAGATTATTGTGAGTATTCTGGATCTCTTGAATTTCACTATGCCTTTTAGGATCAACTTGGTAATTTCTGTAAAGAAGGCAGCTTCTTTTGAGAGAGGTTTTCATAAGGAATGCATTGAATCTGTAGATCAATTTTGGGCATGTTGCCATTCTTTTCTTCAAATCCCTGATCTATTTCCATTTATTTAGGTCATCTCTAATTTTTTTCAATGATTTATAGTTTACAGTGTACAAATCTTGCACTTCCTTGGTTAAATTTATTAATAAGTATTCTTTTTAATGCTGTTGTAAATAGAATTGTTTTCTTAATTCCATTTCCTGGTTTGTTGCAAATATGTGGAAATATAGTTGACTTTGTATATGAATCGTATATCTTGCAACCTTGGTGAACTCATTTATTAGCTCTAGTAGATTATTTTTTTTGTGGCAAACTTAGGAATTTCTGTATATGGATCATGAGATCTATGAATAGAGATAGTTTAATCCTTTCTTTCCAATCTGGTTGACTTTTATTTCTTTTTCTTGTCAAATTGCCCCAGTTAGAACTTCTAATATCATGTTGAATAGAATAGGTAAGAGTAGATATCCTTGTCCTATTCCTTATTTTAGGGGGAAGGAATTCAGTCTTTTATCATTAAGTATGGTATTTAGCTGTGGGCTTTTTTGTAGAAGCCTTTTATCAGGTTGAAAAAGTTAGTTTCTTCTATTCCTAGTTCTTAGAATGTTTTTTTTATCATGAAAGAGTGTTAGGAGCTGCATAGTTTTTGAGAGCTTATAACTTTAATCTTTAAAGAAAATGAACCTATATTGTGGGTGTGGTTAAAAATAGGTAGCACTGGTGCCTGTTAAAATTTTTGAAATACAAGTATCAAGGTCTTATTCATGGAATGAAAATGATATTTTTTCTTATATGTCTTGCCTGAACTCTATCTCTTTATCATAATGCCTCAATTTAAACACCATATCTCAAGGTCATAATTAAAAGTAATTTTAAAATAGAAAAGATAAATATACAGTCTTAATACTTTTTCACTATTCCCCAACATTTGCCTGATTAGAAGTATATCCACAAACTTCTAGTAGAATATTCATTTTTAACTCATCTCTTTGTCCAAATCCCATTAGACTTATACTGATTTAAAAATGGCTTGTCATTTAAGTGTTTTTGAGTAGCTACCTGTGTAGTGCAAGTTGCTATAATGGTGCATTGTGGGAACACAGGCTCAGATACAACAGAAATTTTTAGCAAATGACCGCTTTATTACTTTCATGGCACAAAGGTCCAAAAGAACTGATTTCCCAGGGAGGCTAGGTTATCGGGTCAAGACTTTGGATGGTAACTCTGCATGCCCCATTTTGCATCAGAAAGAAGAGACAAGTCTGTGCTGCCCAAGGGTAGGGTATTTACACAGCCATTGAGAGTTCTGGCCCTGGTAAGCAACTGGGGCTGCTTGTTCCTGGTTTCCAGTTTAAGGTATAGTCAGGGTGCTTCATTAGACCTAATGTCTCTACTGGACTGCAGAATGGAAACATACTGAAACACACACACAATGGAAAAGGAGGTGGCTACTAAGTGTATCCATGACTTCCCCAGTAACCTGTAGCTTCTTATTTCTTAGATATAAAAGAATGAATTGACAGGGATACACAGAGAAAAAGGCAGTGATTATTTTCTTTATTTTCCCTTTCTTTTCCTGTATATTTATTTAGTAAATACATTTGTATTGTATGTTTGCTTTGGATAAAATCCAGTGTTTTGGCATTTATAAAGATGCTTATAAATATGGTTTCTAGTCTCAAAGAGATTATCTCCCCAAAAGTAAGATAAGCACATAGATAGCTGTAAGTATAAAAATAGTGTTGCATAAAAAAAACACACACAAAGTAAATGCCCCATCATTGCCTAACATCTTATATCTTTATCATCTCAATCTCATAACCTGAGGTCTGTGGTAAGCCTCAGGGAGCCTCACTCTACGTATGTCCATTCCAGCCCTAAGCCAAAGACTTGGGGTGCTATTCCATTTAGAGGTCTGGAATACATGGAGTTTGGAATCACACAGACCTATGCTGAAATCTAGTCTTTACAATTTTGAGCAAGTCATTTATGTTTCTTAACATAAGAACATAGGTGTTAAACATACCCCACGGGATACATAGCTTTTGGCATTGGATGTACAAAGTCATATTATATATGTGATATATTTTGTACCATTGGTTGATCTTGATGGTAACTAATTTAAAACATTTAAAACACTAATATCTTGTGGAGTAGAGTTCAAAATTCACATGTATTTTTAAAAATAAGCTATAATATGACATTTTATCTTTGGCTATTTTGGACTCCCATCAGTGGTGATTCAAGAAGAGTTTGAGAATTGTAAATTATCTATTGGCTCTTCAGTATCTGTAAAATAGAATTATTGTGAAGATTGAGAAAATATGTATTAAGATCTAGCACAAGGACTGGCATGTAGTAGGCCTTTAATAAATTTTTAGCTCTAATTATTAATTTTATTTACTGAGAAGGAAATGTTAGAGAATGAGAAAAAGTCTAGGAGTTGTGTCATAAGAAGCTGAGGGAGGATTGAATAGTGAAGAATGATTAATGCTGAAAAGAGGCTATTAGATTTTGAAATTAAGAGATATTTGGTGACCTTGGTAAAAGCAGTTTCACTGAACTGGTAGGGGAAAGAAAAATGATTATAATAGATTGAGGTTAATAAGAGGACGTGATGACAGTTTGAACTATTTTAAGAGGATTTGGGGAGAGTTTAAACAGGAACAACAACTGGGAAAACAATTTGACAATATCTGATAAAGTTGAAGATTTACTTATCTTGTGACCCTGCAGTTCCATTTGTAGGTATAATCTACAGCAGTATTTCCCAAGGTGTGGTACAGGGCCCAACTTCATCAGAATCACTTTTTAAACATGTTTTAGCCAAGTAACATTTTACATTCATTTGTAGGAAACTTACTTAGGAATGGGTTCCTTTACTTTAAAACTTTTTAAAAAATCAACTTTATTGAGGTATAATTTACATACAATAAAATATGCACATTTGTCAATGAGTTTTGACAAATATATACATCTATATAACCACCACCACAAGATAGGGAACGTTTTTTATAGTTCATGTTGTTGCATCTTTCTTTTTTATTGTTTAGTGGCATTACATATCACAATTTGTTTTAACCATTTACCTGTTGATGGGTACCAGATTTTGGTTATTATGAATAAAACATGTATAACTCTTTGTGTGGGCATATATTCTTATTTCTCTTCTGAAAATAACTGGAGTGGAGTTTCTGGGTCATATGGAAAACATATGTTTACTTTTTAAAGAAAACTGACAAACTTTTCCAAAATGATTGTACCATTTTACATTCCCATCAGCAATTTATGAGAGTTCCAGTTGTCCAACATCCTTGCTAATATTTGGTTTTGTAGGTCATTTTAATTTTAGCCAGTTTATAGGTGAAATCTGTCATCTCATTATGGTTTTAGTTTTCACTTACTGATGACTAGAGAGTTGAACATCTTTTCATGTATTTACTGGCCGTTTATATGTTGTCTTTTGAGCAGTGTCTGTTCAAATCTTTTGCCCTTTTTAAAAAATTGTTTTTTTTTTTTCTGAGCTGTGATAGTTTTCTGAATATTCAGAATACTAATCCTTTTTCAGATGTATGTATTGCAAATATTTTTCTTCCAGTCTGTGGCTTCCCTTTTTTATTTTGATGATGTTTAGTTTATTAAATTTCCCTTTCATGGTCTTGCTTTTTGTATCTTATGTAAGAAATTCTTCCTTGCCACAAAGTTGTGAAAATTTCCCCGTTTTGTCTTCTAAAAGTTTTATAGTTTTTGCTTTTACTTATAGATCTATGGCCCATTTAAAAGTAAAATGAATGGCTTTAGGTAAGAGTCAAGGTTTATTGTTTTCCATATGAATATGAAATTGATATAGTACCATTTGTTGAGATGACTCCTTTTCTCTCTTGAATTACCTTGGATCTTTGCCAATTGTCTTACATGTGTAGGTCTATTTGTGGTCTCTGTTTTGTTCCATTGATTCATATGTCTGTCCTTAGGCAATACCAAGCTGTTTTAATTACTATAATTTGTAGTAAATCAGGTAGTATAAGTCCTTTACTTTGTTCTTTTTCAAGATTTCTTTGGATAGTTTAGGGCTTTTAGATTTTCATACACATTTTATAAGTAGGTTGTCATTTTCTACCAAAAGAAGCCTTTTGGGATTGGATTTGTATTCAATTTGAGGAGAAATAATATCGAATTTACCAATCCATGAATGTGGTGTATCTTTCCATTTATTTAAGTCTTTAATTATTTGCAGTAATGTTTAGTAGTTTTCACTGTTTTGCACATATTTTGTTAAATTTAAGTTTATCTTGAACTTTTTCATATTTTGGATGCCTTAATACAGAGTAATTTTTAAAATTTCAATTTGAATTTTACATTGCTATATGTAGATATTCAGTTGATTCTTGCATATTATTCTTATATCCTGTGACCTTACTAAATTCATCTATTGGTTCTGGTAGCTTTTGTGTAGGTTCTGTAGCATTGTCTATCTAGATGATCATATTGTCTTAAGACAACTTTACTTCTTCCTTTTTAATCTGGATGCTACTTACTTCTTTTTCTTGCCTTATATCCTGATTAGAACCTCCAGCACAATGTTGAATAGAAATAGTGATATTGGACATCTTTGTCTTTTTCCTGATCTTAGGGGGGAACGTTCAGCCTTTTACCATTAAATATGATGTTGTGTATAAGTTACTTCTACTTGCCTGTTATCAGGTTGAGAAAGTTTCTGAGAAATTTTATTATAGATGGGTGTGGGATTTTGTTAAATGTTTTTTTTCTGCATCACTTAAGATGATTGTATAATTTTTCTCCTTTATTCTGTTAATATGGTGGATTACACTGATTGATTTTGTAAAATGTTACATCAGCCTTTCATACCTGTGATAAATTCCACTTGGTAATGATGCAGCATCCCTTTTATATATTGCTGGATTCAATTTGCTAGTAATTCTCAGGGATTTTTTTTCTGTGAATTCATGAGGGCTATTGGTTTGTAGTTTTCTTTGTATTTTTTTTCTAATCAGTGTAAAACAGTGTTCATTAAATAAGTTGAGATATTCGGTTCTTATCTGCTTTCTGAAAGACTTTATGTAGGTTTGCTGTTTTTTCCTCTTTAATTGTTTATAGATTCATCAGTGAAGCCATTTGGGCCTGGAATTTTCTTTGAGTGTAGGATTTTGATGACAATATAAATTTATTTATTAGCTTATACAAGTATTAGATTTTCTCTTATTTATGTCCATTTGGTAAGCTGTATTTTTCAAGGCATTTGCTATTCATCCAGGTTTTCAATTCTGTTGGCATGAAATTGTTAATAGTTCTTTATTATAATTTTAATTCCTATAAGATTTGTAGCAGTGTCACCACTTTCATTCCATATATTGTTAATTTGTGCCTTCTCTTTTTAAATCAGTCTAGTAAGAGGTTTATCAATTTCAGTGATTTATTTCAGTGAACCAGCTTTTGGTTTATTGCTTTTCTGTTTTATATCTTGCTTATTTCTGCTCTTTTTTATATCCTTCCTTCTCTTTACTTTGGGCATACTTTGTTCTTTTTCTACCTTCTTAAAGTACAATTTTAGATCTTTATTTTGTACCTGTTTTTTCCCCCCTAATAGAAACAAAGCTACAGATATCTTCTAAGTACTTTGCAGCTGTATCTCACTAATTTTGATATGTTAAGTTTCCATATTACTCAAAATATTTTCTAATTCCACTTGTGATCTCTTTCTTTGACCCAGGGTTTATTTAGATGTATATTGTTTAATTTTACAGATATTTTTCTGTTATTGATTTCTAATTTTATTCTGTCTGGTCAGAAACTATCTACTATATAATACATATCCTTTTAAATTTGTGGAGATTTATTTTCAGCACCAGCCTGTGGTCTGTTTTGATGAATATTATACCTGCAGTTTAAAAAACTGTACATTCTGTTGTTTGGGACTGGCCTTGCCCTTCAAGACATTAAAATAAACAATCATTTTACAAATATTTGTATGTATTGTGAAAAATTTGATTTTTACCCACAATGAAAAATAAACAAATTAAAAAAAAAAAAAAAAGAAACATCAGAAAAAAAAAAAAAAAAAAAAAAACTGTGCTACTACCTGGGGCAAGCTACTATGGAATATGTTAGTGTTCATTTTGTCATAGTGTGTTATATCAGTGGGTGGAGACCCACACAATAATCAAGAATATATCAAACTTTCATCCTAGGGAGTCCTGCTATGTTCTCAATTAGAGGAATGAGAATCCCTCCAGAACATAGGTGGTGCCTAATAAAAGAAAACACACCAGTGTGTCAGGCTCTCAATATTATTGCAAGTAACTATGAATCCTATTCTTAAAAAATTGAGCTTAGTGATTACCATAGGATCCAAGGGGAGGGGAAGGGAAAACTAGACTAGATGGAATGTAAGGCATTTTTAGGGCATTAGAGTTGTTCAGCATGATCTTGCTATAATGGATACAGGCTACTTCAAATTTTGTCAAAACCTATAAAAGTGTACAATCCAAAATGTCAACATTAATGTAAACCATTGACCATGGTTAGTAGCAATGCCTCAGTATTTGTATATCAATTGTAACAAATGTACCATCCACATGTAAAATGTTATTAATAAGGGAGAGGAGAAAAAGGGGAGGGTGTTGGGTATATGGGAATCATCTGTATTCCCTCTGTGACTTTTCTGTATCCTAAAGCTTCTTTGAAGATAAAATGAAAAAAATAAGACACTGGGGGAATATATGGAAGAAAATGTCACTGTACATCCAAGACAACAGATCTTACAGTGATGAAAGACACAGTGTCTAAAAAAAAAATTTTTTATTTCAAATTGTTTTATATTTTTTTGTATCTTATTAGTTACTTTTTAAATTATTATTTTACTTTCTTATTAATATTATTCAGTTATTTTGTCGGCTTCATTTTTGGAGAGGTTTTGGATCACAGAAGGGTCACAGCAGTGGCGGGGGAGGATCACTGGTGTGGGGTGTCAGTGACATGGGGATTCATGGGAAGGACTTCACCTGAGACATGGCTCTAAGATATATGAATATGTTCAAGTGTTCATGGGGTATTGTCTCGGTGGGTGGAGATCCACACAGTAAGTGAAAGAATATTGAATTCCCATCCTGGGGAGTTCTGCTACATTCTCTGATAGGATAGCAAGAATCCCCCGAGTACAAGGACAATGTTTAGTGAAGGAAGACAGACCATTATGCCAGGCCTTTGACATTGATGATTGTACTTATGAACCTTTTCTTGTGAAATTGAAAACTTAGCCTAGTATTATATATTGCCTAAGAGTTACCTTCCAAAAGTCTTCTTGTTGCTCAAATGTGGCCTCTTACTAAGCCAAACTCAGCATATAAACGCACTACCTTCCCCCCAGCGTGGGACATGACTCCCAGGGATGAGCCTCCCTCGCACCAAGGGATTATTAGCAAGCACCAACTAGTAATGCATCTGGAAAAACACCTTGACCAAAAGGGGGAAATGGTAAAAACAAATGAGTTTTTATGGCTAAGAGATTTCAAAGTGAGTCGGGAGGTCATTCCAGATGTTACGCTTATGCAAGTCTCAGGAGGATCTCATTGATTGCCACAGTAAACAGTACCTCAGATAGCTTATGCTCCTGAGGGCTCTAGAAATATCCAGAAACTATAAGCAGGGCAGACAGCTCAGGAATTCAGCACCCTGTCAGTGGGCCTTACTTTAGAATTTATGTTCCCCAGTGTAACAGAGGTAGACTCATTTATATGATCTTTACACATGGTTTTTCTGTCCTTTTTATTTGAACCTATCATTAGCACTATGCTTGATAAATATATGTCCCAGAGACTTAAATCGTTGGTCTGTTCATGTGCTGGTTGAGCCCTGAATTTCAGCAGAGTTGCAGCACCTACTCTCCAGTTCATTGGACTCACCCAGGACTAGTAACAGGGAGATGATGATGGCTACCCCCATCCCAAGGAACAGAGTGTGTCTGCAACTGCAAGCAAGATAGCTCCATCTATCTACCTCATAGAATCTAAGCCTCCTCTCAGTTAGAAACAGAGTGGGCATCACCATCCCCAAATCCTCAAGACTGGGGAATGAACAATGGACTAAAGTAGAGTTATTGTTATTCTACTATAGATTTATTATTATTCTAGCAATGGAAGAACTCTTATCATTGATGGAAAGGCAGTGGCCACCAGAGGTTCTGAGGGATGGGAGAGGGAAGAATAAGTGTAATATGGGAACATTGGGTTTGTCTTGCATAACATTTCAGAGACGGATACAGGCCATTGTATATTTTGTCATAACTTACAAAATTGTGCGGAACAGAGTATAAACTATAATGTTAACTGTAGTCTATGGTTAGTGCTTCAATATGGGTTCATCAACTGTAACAAATGTACCACACTAATGGAGGATGTCATTAATGTGGGAAAGTGTGGGAGGGGGAGGGAGTGGGGCATATGGGAATCTCATATTTTTAATGTAACATTTATGTTATCTAAAGCTTCTTTAAAAATAAAAATTAAAAAATTAAAAAAAGAAAAAAAAAGCAACAACTGTGCTACTGGAACATGAATAGACAAATAGACCAATGGCCATCCCAAAATAGAATCCAAGTACTTATAGAAATTTTGTATGAGATAAGTGTGGAATTGCAAATTACTGGAGAGTGGCAAGATGGACTTTTCAGTAAATGATGGTGGAGCAGCTGGGTGTAGCCAATATGGGAAAGGTAAAATTAGATCCATATTTCACACTATACATAAAAATAAACTCCAAGGGGATTTTAGGGATCTAAATGTAAAAAATAAAACCATACAGTACTATAAGAAGACATGGTTGCATGGTAAAAAACACCAGAGAAAAGTCAAATTATAACTGATAAATTGTGATAAAATGCCTCCTGTATATATCACAAAGACTGACATTGCTAATATATAACAACTTCTTAATAATTAAGATAAAAGATAAAAAACCTGATAGAAAAATGAAAAATAGTCATAAATGGATAATTCACACAAAAAAGCTATGGAAATGTCCCTCAAACATATTAAAAATGCAAATTAAAATAACATGTAGATACCATTTCTCACTTACCAGACTGACAAAAATTTTAAAAGTCTGACAGCACATTCTTTGGAAAAAGTTACGGAGAAACAGATACTCTTGTAGCTTTTCTTTTTCAGTGCTTTTGAATATTCTTACATGCTTGTCTTTCTTTTCCAGTTTTTTTCCTAACTGTTCTTGCATATTGATAGAAAGTTCAGTAGAATTTGTCTAACTCCATAAAATAGCTTGGTATTTTTATTGAGATTGTGTTAAATAACTTAGGGAGGCAGTTATAATATATAGGGAGAAAAGAATAGAGTGAGATAGGAGTGAGGCTAGAGCCATGAGGTTCTCCAGTGTTTAGAGCTGGAGGATCCAGTATTTAGAGAAGGAAGATCCAGAAGGTGAGATTGGAAAGGAGTGGCCAATGATGTAAGAGGTATACCAGTAGATGGTTTTATAAAGGATGGAGTGGTCATTTGTGCTGAGTGCCTTTTAAGATGTGTTCAGATTATTATATATTGTTGAATATATAATAATTGAATGGTTACTGTCCTAGGCTCTTTGGGAGACACTTGAATTGGGCATACAAACTTTACATAAGGCTCAAATTCAAGATGTTACGGTCTACAAAAGGAATATGACACTCGTATACTATACTTTGTAATCGTCTTTGAAGTATTCATGTGAGGTAGATGTCATGCTAATTCCTTCATTGTATTCTCATTGCTAGGCACTATAGAGAATATAAAAGTATCTAAGTAGCATCTCTGTCATTAAATAACTTATACTGAGTACTACATTTTTGGACATCTCTGAAATGGTTTAAATTGAGATGTTATGTAAAGAATGGCAGTGCTTTAAACAATATCTTTATTCTTTAAAATTACTTTATGTTTTAGGGTGTGTTAAAATATCAAATTATTTTTGGGGCGTCTACATTTTGTATCCTTTCCTTTTTAAGCAAGAGACCATGAAGTTAAATGCTATTTAATTTAGGTAATATGCTTTTTCTTCTATTAGTTTGCTAAATAAGGAGACTGTTTTATATTTTCTTTGTAAAAGAATAAAGGCTCATTCCATTTGTCACAATTATATTTGTGTCACCTTGCTGAAGCAAGGTCTGATAAGACGCTGAAATCACAGAAGTCTGTCCTTGAAACTCCTAAGTCTATCTCAGCAGTTATTTCTGATGCCAGCAATACTTCTCAGCTGAGTAATGAGTCTACTGGGAGTGGAGATTCTATTAAAATACTCGACTTTGAAAAATACATAATATACTTCATGTTCTCAGGAAATGTTTTAGACTCTTGGTCTCTTTTGAATTTTGTAAAAAGACATGGCTGGTCTCCCATGATAGTGGACCATTCTTTTCCATCTGAATTCTTTTACCTTTCATTGCCAATCTATTAAGTCAGGCTATTTCCATGATAATTATGCTATTACATCTCATCGCAACTGTTGATTGTAAAGAATAATTTAATATAAGGAAGTTCTTCTTAGATCTTGCCTGATAAATGGCATAAACTTGGAGGGTGACATTATGTTAAACTTCCTCTCACTCTATAATCTCTCCAGGTGACCACATTCACATTCATGCTTTACCTTTTATTTATATGGTAATGACTTCTGAATCTATATCCCTTACTTAAATGTTTCTGGGCAAACCTCTGTTATTATTCCCTCCCCTACCCCCCCATTGTTTGCACTTGCTGTCTGCTCTCTGTGTCTGTTTGTTGTGTGCTCTTTGCTCGTCTTCTTTTAGGAGGCACTGGGAACCAAACCCGGGACCTCCCATGTGGGAGGGGGACACCCAATTGCTTGAGCCACATCTGCTTCCTCTTTGTTGTGTTTCTCATTGTGTCTCCTTGCTGCATCATCTTGTTGAGTCAGCTCGTTGTGTCAGCTCACTGTCTTGCCAGCCTGTTGCATCACCTTGCTGTCTTGCTTGTCGTCTTTATGAAGCACTGGGAACTGAACCTGGGACCTCCTGTGTAGGAGGTGGGCATCCAGCTGCTTGAGCCACATCTGCTCCCCCTACTGCACTTTTCTTTACTGTTCTGTAATTACTGATTTACTTGCCCATCTCTGACTAGCCTGAAAAGGTTCTTGAGAGTACCAGTTAACTGGCTACTGATGTTTCAGCTCAGCACTTTGGCCTCCCAGTTGTTGTTTCCTGCTAAGTTTTTTAAATCTCTCCATATGCATGTGCAATTTAGGAGTTGGTAAACTCTTTCAGGACAGATTACACATAGATTTTTGGGCTCACTTCCATGTGATTTCCTCCTCTTTGGGATATTGCCCCTTAAGATCCAGATGTTTTGGTTTTCTCAGACTCCAACCTCTGTCTCCTCAGCTCAATGGGACTGCTGCTTTCTATTCCCTTATGTGGTGAATTGGCAGGCATCTTCAAAAGAAAAAGCCAGCGTGAATATGATGCTTACTTTGTGCCGCTTCCCTTTTCTTAGGGATATAGCTCCATTAGGTACTGTCTGTATTGGTTTCTCTCCAATGTCTTTTAACAGTTTCATGTATTTCTGTCTTTTATATTGATTTTGATAGAGACAGAGTCTGGTATAAGCCATTTAGGCATGGCTCTCCTGAAGTCCATGTGCATGTGCATGCTTTCTTACTTGCTTCTGTATTTATTTATTATTGAGGTGAAATTCACATAGCATAAAATTAAACTTTTTTTTTTTTTTTTAGGAGGTACCGGGGATTGAAACCGGGACCTCATATATGGGAGGCTGGTGCTCAACCACTGAGCTACATCTGCACCCAAAATTAACCTTTTTTAAAAAAATTAAGTAAAATTAAGTATCTAATTAAACTCATACATATACTTCATTAATTTTTAAACTTAGAACATATACAAGTTTCATTAATTGAAAACAGGCTAGATTTTTTTCGTTCCTCAAGAACTCCCATGTACACATAATGATTGCTAAGAAATCATACCCAACTATAAAAGCGTCTGTCACAGTCAAATAACTTCAAAAAGAACAACCCTTTCAAAAAATTCACACACACAAAAAGTTTGACATTGGAAAAGGTTGCATCTTAATATTGATATGATATAGCCCCTAATAGCATGTCTCCTTAGGTTCCAAATAATGGTTCAAAGAGCCTGGGACAGTGGCTCCTGTAAGGGAGAGCTGCAGGGCTGTGAATGCAAAGTTTCTAGGAGTTAGGAGGAGCTGAGAAAGAAGAAAAGAAGCCAGCATAAACAGTACATGTATAATATACATGGCAATGCACATCATACAAACTGATACATCTTGCACCTTTTGAACACTTAAGGGAAAGCTTTAATGATGTGTATATTTTCATATCTAGAAGTGTAAATCATACAATCTGTAGAACTTAGCTACTGAAGCCCCAGGACAAGAAGAAATTAAGCCAAAGGGACATGTGGCAGATGGACCATGACTGTGGACCCAGGGATCCCATGGTACTCACGGCCTGTATAATCTCCACCCCTTGAATGTGGGTAGTACCTGTGGCTTGCTTCAGCTCATAGACTATGACAAAGGTGAAGACACAAAATAAGCCATTTTAAAGTATACAATTCAGTGGCATTTAGTACATTTGAAGTGTTGTGTGTGCTGCCCATATTTTTAATTTATGTAAATAATAGTGCACTGTACATCTTGTTTTATATCTCATTTTCATTGAACAGTATGTTTTAAAAATCTTTCTATGTTAATTTTTAAATTCATTACTTTTAACTATTGGACAATACGCATTTTACTTATTTCTCTAGTTGATAGACCTCTACTTTATCTCCTACTCCCCATTACCTAGACTATGTTGCAGGTAATAGGAATTTATTCTTTTTTTTTTTTTTTTGGAATCAATTACATTGTTTTAATCTATTATTTTTAAAGCAGTTTTATTCATACACCATACAATCCATCTAAAGTATACAATCGGTGGCTCTCAGTGTAATCACAGAGTTGTGCATTCATCACCACAATCAATTTTAGAACATTTTCATTGCTCCAAAAAGAAAAACCCCATTCCCATTATACCCCCCTAATATTGACACTTAGCATTGGTGTGATACCTTTGTTATAATTGTTGAAACAATAGTAAATTATTACTGTTAACTATAGTCCCTAGTTTGTATTAGGTATATTTTTTCCCATATACCACCTTATTAATACCTTGTAATAGTGATGTACATTTGTTCTAGTTTGTGGAAGAACATTCTTATATTTCTACTATTAACAACATTCATTGTCCACAACAGGATTCACTATGCTATACAGTCTCCTGTTTCATCCTCTAGTGATATACACAACACACACAACATACGTGATATTAACGACATATACTTCTAGTGACATATATGACCCTAAACTTCCCCTTTCAAATACAATCACATGTACAATTCAGTGCTATTATATTCATAATAATGTGCCTACCATCACGTCTATTCATTTCCAAACATTCACAATCAACCTTATTAAAATGTTTTCACAAATTAAGCATCAGCTCCCTAATTTCTACCCTCCTTCTATCTCATGGTAACCTATATTCTGGATATTAACTCCATGAGTTTTCTCATTAAAATTAGTTCATATTAGTGAAATCATCCATTTTCCTAAACTAAGTGAATTATATAAGGGCTTCTTCTGGAAATTTGCTTTTAAAAACTTCTAGTTTGATTTATTACCTGAGATCTGCTGAAAGAATACTCTTGGAAATTCCTGTACTTTGCAGAACTGTTTAGGCCTTAGAGTTCTCCCCACAGTTTCTTTTTGGTACCAGTCTAATTTCTTGAGTAAATCTAAAGATCTTTGGATATTGTGCATTTGCCATGTAAAGGATTGGGAGCATTTTTCGAGGTCTCACTTCTTTATATGTAAAACAAGAGGCATGTTACAGTCCCTCCTAGGGGCAGTGTTCACTAAACTGTGACTTTAGATAATGATAGAATGCAGTATATTTAGTAATTGAACTCAAAATCTGATTATTGCAAACTGCTTTACCATTTATTAGCTCTTTGAGGTTGGGCAAGTCACTTAGCCTTTCAGAGCCTCAGTTCTATATCTGTGTGATGAGGGTCATAATAAAGCAGTAAATGGATTAAATTTAAGAGAATAAGGGAATATAAATACTTATCACAGTTTTAGCATATGGTAAGCATATACATAGTTGTTTGGCGTAGGTGGTAGATGATATTTTATCTTCGTATTTCCTTTAACTACTAAATGTATTTTTTGGAAAATGTTATATTGCTTATTTTGCACCTTAAAATGTGGTACTTGTATTATGTTAAGTGAGTTATGTTCTTTTCCATTAATTGAGTTTAAACTCATAGAGAACAGAGATTTGCCCAGAACCTAGCATAATTTGCTTCTCCTGGCAGATTAAATTTAAGAATGTACTTTTGATCCTTTTAAATTTACTTTTCCCTCTCAATTTTGAGAAATGCAAAACTTTTATACTTAAATTCATAACAAAATTTTCTTTCCCCCAGATAACCATGATGCTTACAGAGACTTCCATTAAGCCTCTTGCTCCTCTGGAGGATATATTGGGTCGGATGCTCTTTGGCAGGAAGCGCCAGTTTCCATTGTGTGAGAAGAAAAGTGAAATTAAGTCATCTTTCAATGGCACTGATTCATCCACCTCAAAACCTGCAGCTGATGCTTCAGAAAAAGTTAAAAAGAAACACACTAAGAAGACTGAGTAAATTTACTTGATGAGCTCCAGAAGGAAAAAAAAAAGTTTTTCTTTTCTACCTGTCAGATTGTGATAAATATTTCTATGTAAATGATGTGAAATAAAGATTATATGTAAGGAATGGAGGTGACAAAAAGAAAGAAAGAACTTCTTTCTGTTTCAAGGAGACTACCACTTTCTAGATTGTAATTCTTGAGTGTTGTGAGTGTATCATGTGAAATTGTTTTTCTAAGTTAAATATAAGAGTCTATTGTAATTATTTTAATAGTTTTATATTGGTAAAATAAGACTAGGTTTTTTAAATGATAGAAAAACTAAACCTAACATCATTGCAAAATAACAAAAATTAAAAGATTTTTGTTTTTTTAGGTATTTTCATACATATTTTCTGTTCGAGTCTCTGTGCTTTAGTCAGCAGAATTAAGCATATATTTCACATTACTATTATTATCCTAGGTATGGAAAACAATTCCTATTTAATTTTTTTTTTTTTTTTTTTTAAAGATTTTATTTATTTATTCATTTATCCCCCCCTTGCTGCTTGTGCTTGCTGGGTCAGCTAACCACGCCATGCGGGCGGGCTTGCCTTCACCAGGAGGCCCCGGGAACTGAACCCGGGGCCTCCCATATGGTAAACGGGAGCCCTACTGATTGAGCCACAGCCGCTTCCCTATTTAATTTTTTTTTACCCCAGCCCACCCCCCCAAGATGGCTCCCTCATTGTTTGTTCGTTGTTTTTGCTCATTGTTTGCACTTGTTGTCTAAACATTTTTTTCTTTAGGAGGCACTAGTAACCGAACCTGGGATCTCCCATGTTGGAGGCAGGTGCTCGACTGCTTGAGCCACATCCCCTCCCTCCTATTTAATTTTGAACACTGAAAACAATAAACTTTTCCTCAAACACTTTATATTATTAATGAAAATTAATAATTAATCAATTTTTAGTTTATATTTCAGACATAAACATTGTATTTTTGCCCACATTAAATGCAAAATATCTGACATTTTATTTTTGGTGGTATTATTTTTCAGTGAGAACAGAATATTAGTATGGGTCTCGATATGCCCTTGTTTAAAAAAAAAAAAAAACTGCTGCTTTATCTTCCCTTAACATAAAAGCAGGGGTGTAATGTATAATAAATTACTAATCCCATGTTTTGTTTTATTTCTTTTCTTTTTCATTTTAGGAGCTTATTTTTACCTCTTTCCTTAAAACATTTATTTTAGTTATAGGAGAAATTATTTTTCTCAGCATTTCACATAGTCTTAACTTTTCTTTGATCTTAGTTGCTCTGAATACATTTGTGGTAGAGATCTTAATGATTCAACAAAAAGTATCATCTTAACTTTAAATTTCCCCTCTATGTTACCTTTCTAAAGTGGGTACTTTTTCAATTTTCTAGTTGAATGTCTCTCTAGTTTGCTGTGGCTATGATATATTTAATCTGCATGTACATATACTATTAATTTTATTATAGAATAAAAGTAAGTATCTATGAAAATGCTCAGCTCTAATGAGAATTGTCCTGGATGGTAAATAGTAACCAGCTAACCAGGAAGAAACAAGAAATCAAAGCCTCATATGGTAGTCCATTTGAATGAAAAATGATGACATTAAATTTGATTCCTTATTGGCAAAACAAAAACAAGACAAGAAAAAGTACTAAGTAATGTTAGATTTTCTTGCTTTCATTTGTGATTATAACTTTAAAACTCTGTGATGTTTTCTTCCAAGACCGTGAATCTACTACCTGCATAGTGTTAGTAAGTACCAGGCATTTCTGGATAGCTTAGAAGTATTCAAATTACATTCGTTAAGTTGTTGTTTTTGAAAATTTATTTTTAAAAAAATTGTAATAGCTATAATAACCAGTAGGTACTATACTTTTACTTGTTTAAAAAAAAAAAGATTTTTTTTGAGGGATCTATGGTAGCCTTGGAATGCCAGAAGTTTGATTTAAATATGGTGACAGAAAGCATTGAATATTTAAGAGTTCTGTATTTTATTTTATACTCTTAAAAAATAACTTTTTGGGGAGCAGATGTGGCTTAAGCAATTGGGCACCTGCCTCCCACATGGGAGGTCCCAGTTTCAGTTCGTGGTGCCTCCTAAAGTAAATGAGTAGGTGCCACAACCAGCAAGATGCCGCAACCAGCAGATGATGGAACCAGCAGACGGTGCAACCAGCAAGGAGTGAAAGTGGCTCAAGTGGTTGGGCACTTGCCTATCACATGGGCAGTCCCGGGTTTGGTTCTCGGTGCCTCCTAAGTAAGACGAGCAGACAATGAGCAGACAGGTGAGGGAGCCATTTTGGGGGGCGAGGGGAGGGAATAAATACAAATAAATAAATATTTTAAAAAATGACTTTTCAAAATCAATGTGTTACTAAGTATTGTCTTTTTTTTTTTTTTTTTTTTTTTTTTTGAGGTTCTGGGGCCAGGGACTCAACCTGGGCCTCCCATGTGGGAAGCAGGTACTCAACTGTATGAGCCACCTCCGCTCCCCTTGACTTATTTTTAAAGTTTGGGTTTAACTGTTGTTGAAATAGTAGGGATCTTTTCTTATACTTGGATTAATGACAAACTTATTAAATAAGTTATTTAGCACTAATGGAGTATTACATTATTTTATGCTTTTCCTATTTTTCTAGATTTAGGAGTTCAGAACTCCTTGGCCATAAAGTTACATTGAAAGTATAAGGGATTCATATCTACCTCCCCTCCCCCTCTCACATCTTTCCCTATTAATAACATCTTACAATTGTGTGGTACATTTGTTACAATTGATGAATAAAAATTGAAGCATAGCTACTAACCAAGGTCTATAGTTTACATTGTGGTTTACCCTTAATGCCAATGCCTAAAAATGCCCTATGTTCTACCTGTTATTCCCTTCTCCTCCCCTCAGAACCTTTGGTAACCACATTTATAAGAATATTACATGTTCTTCCATTACTACAATATTATTAAGTTTACTTTGTCTTTGGTTGCATTCCCCCTTATGTTTGTTCATTCTACAACCTTGAGGAGTTTGGGATGGTGATGTCTGCTCTGCCTCAGACTGAGAGGGGGCTTAGGTCTTATGGAACAGTTGGAAGGAACTGTTTTGCTTGCAGTAGTTGATACTCTTTTTTGGGGGATGGGGTTTGTCCACCATCAGATTGTATTCGTTGTGCTGAGTCTGATGATCTGGAGTGTAGGTGTTGGCGCAACTCTTCAGAGATTTGGGGCTCATCTGGTACAGACCGAAGATTTAACTCTCTGAGATATATATTTAATGGGTGCTAATTATAGGCTCAAATAAAAGTGGTAGAAGAATTATAAATGAGTCTAACTCTGTTACATTGGGGAAATAGGTTGTGATATATTTCAAGGTAAGGCCCACCAACAGGGTGCTGATTTCAAGGGATTGTGTGCCTATTGTGTCTGGTTGGCCCTAGAGCCCTCAGGGTACCCCTATTTGAGGCTTTGTTCACAGTGGCAGTAGGCGAGATCTGTTTGACATGCATAAGCATAACTTCTGAAATGACCTCCCGAACTCATTTTGAAATCTCTAATCTGTAAAAATTTGCATTTGGTGTTTCCCCCTTTTGGTCAAGGTCTTTTTCTAAATGTATCACTGGCTGGTGCTTGACATTAATCCCTCAGTACCAGGTCATATGCTTAGGTCATATCACTGAGGTCATGCAATATTTATCCTTTAGTGACTGGCTTACTTCACTCAACATAAGGGCCTCAAGATTCATCCATGTTTTTGCATGTGTCAAAACTTCATTCCTTCTTATAGCTGAGTAATACTCCGTTGTATGTATATATCACACTTTGCTTATCTATTCATCTGTTAATGGACACTTGGGTTCCTTCCAGTTTTTGACAATAATGAATAATGCAGCTATGAACATTGGTGTGCATATATCTGTTCATATCCCCTCATTCAATTCTGGGTATATACCTACTAGTGGATTCCTGGATCATATGACAATTCCATAGTTAGCTTCCTGAGGAACTGCCAAACCGTCCTCCACAATGGCTGCACTGTTCTACAGTCCCTCTAGCAGTGAATGAGTGTTCCCATTCCTCCACATCCTCTCCAACAACTTGTAGTTTTCTGTTTGTTTTTTTAAATAGCAGCCAGTCTATAAGGGGTAAGTAGTTTTGATTTGCATTTCCATAATAGTGATGATGAGCATCTTTTCATTATGCTTTTTAGCCGTTTGTATTTCCCCTTTGGAAGAGTGTCTTCAAATCTCTTGCCCATTTTTTAAATGGGTTGTCTCTTTATTTTCAAGACATAGGATTTCTTTATGTAAGCTGGATATTAAACCTTTATCAGTTAAGTGGTTCCCAAATATTTTCTTCCATTGAGTGGCCTGCCTTTTCACTTTCATGACAGACTCCTTTGAAGAGCAAAAGTTTTAAATTTTGAGGAGATCCAATTTTTTTCTTTCATTGCTTACGCTTTGGGTGTAAAGTTTATGAAACCATTACCTGCTACAAGATCTTGTAGATGCTTTCCTACATTATCTTCTAGGAGCCTTATGATCTCGGCTCTTATATTTAGGTCTTGGATCCATCTTGAGTTAATTTTTTTTTCCTGTTAGGCCAGTTTAAAGAGTTTATTGGGAAATGGGGGAAAAGAACAGAGCTTACTGAGAAATGGGAGAGAAGGGCAGAAATATGCACCAAGATTTGGTGCGGGTTCCTCTAGGCAGAGAGAGTGGGCTTTGGCTTGTGTGGTCACTTTTTAAACTCTTAATTACTCCTCCCCTTGCTAATGCTAAGGGGAGAGGCCCCAGCTGTTACTGGTTACCCCATCAGTGGTGGGGGCCAGTGGTGAGACCTGTTTGATATATCTGGGGCCTCAGCTTGGCCCCAGAAAGAGTTAATTTTTTTATAGGGCATGAGATGGCGATCCTCATTCTTTTGAATATGGATAGCCAGTTCTTCCAGCACCATTTGTTGAAGAGGCTATTCTGACCCAGTTGAGTGGCCTTGGTGGCCTTGTCGAATATCAGTTGGCTGTATATGTGCGGGTCTATATTAGAATTCTCAATCAGTTCAATTGCTCAATATGCCTATCTTTGTGCCAATACCGTGCAATTTTGACCACTATAGCATTGTAGTATGCTTTAAAATCAAGTAATGTAATTACTCCAATTTTGTTTTTCTTTTTCAACATGATTTTGGTATTTGGGGCCCCTTGCCCTTCTAGAATTTCTTAGTTGACTTTTCCAGTTTAAAAAGTGCTGTTGTAATTTTGGGGGGGATTGTGTTAGATAGGCAAATAAATTTGGGTATGATAGATATCTTAATGATAGTTTTCCAATCCATGAAAATGGAATATTCTTCCATTTGTTTAGGTTTTGTTTGATTTCCTTTAACAATGTTGTGTAGTTTTCTGTGTATAAGTCCTTTACATCCTTAGTTAAGTTTATTCCTAGGTACCTCAGGTAGGGTACCAGATGTAGAGAAAAAAATAAAGAATAAATAAAGAATAAATAAACAAAAATCTGTCCAAGCTCCCTGTTGCAAGGCTGCTTGTCCCCAGATCCCCTTCCCCCAGCTGGGTACCTGACCGCCCGCTAGACTGCTCTCTAGCTCCCTTTTCTGGGCTGGTTGGGCACCTGACAGCTCACTGTCTGTCTCTCCCTGCCCCGCTTTCCCTAAAGCTGGATGGGCATCTGATGGCTCGCTGGCTGCCTCTCTTGGCTTCCTTCTTACCCAGGCTGTTGACAGCCTTTCAGCCCACCCCCCACTTCCTCTCTCTCCCAGGGCCGGTGGGTGTGACAGTCTTGATCAGCTCCTCCCACCCCTCTCCCTGGAGCCACGTCAGTGCTGGCTGGCATCTCTCTTTTTCCCAGAACCAGCTGAGATTCAATCCACCCTCCCTGTCTCCCCTCTCCCCCTACTCCTCTCTACCCCTGAGCCAGCTGGGTGCCAGTCCTCAAACCTGTTTTCCCTGTAGCTCCCCCACCCTGAGGGCCTGCTGGGCACCAAGATGCACCCCAGGTTGCCTGGTGGCTTTTCTCACTCTCAGCTGTCTGAGCAATGTTTTTTACTTCCTTAGCTTCCTTCTCTGAGCCGGCTGGGTGCTGGCTTGCCTGCCCTATCTCCCACGGCTTCCCTCTCTCCCGGCTAACTGGGTCTCCCCTCTCTAACTGCCTTCTCTGATTGTCCCCGTGGTCCCGTGGATTCCCTTCTGCCAGGTAAACTTGCCCACCTTCACACAATTTCTGGAGGAGGAGTGTAGCCTGCTGTTCCCTACTCCACCATCTTGGATCTCTCTCTCCTTGGGCGTTTGACTGATAGAATATTCAATGATTACTCTCCAAATGGGACATGAGTACAAATTTTATTAATCTGTGCAAACATCCTATAATCTTCAATTTGAGGTTCTTAGGTACATGACTCAAAAACATGGTTTAGGCCTGAAACATCCCACCCTGAATCTACTCAGGCTTGCCCGCAGAGACTTGACTGGATTTGCAAAGCAGATGGAATTCTTAGTAAAGCCGAAGCATGGATGGACCTGTACACCTGCCTCACACAGCCAATCACAGGTGGCAATGAGAAAGTCAAGATCTATTGGGTCTCCTTAACAAGGAGACAAGAAGCTGATGAGAAGATGGGCCAAGTTAACTCAGTGATCACACAATCTAGTAAATATGGCCGAAAAGAATATCAAACTGATATATGAGTGATTCCCAGGGAGAGGTCTGTCAGGGTTAGAGAGAGACCAGATCAGTATAGGTAAATTTCAGTGAAATTTTAGCCCGTTGGCAGAATCTAGTAAGTGGAAAAAGGGATGTTACCTTTCCAGTAAAATCTACCTCAAATCACAGTTGATTGCAATTGAGTGGTATGTTGGAAATGAAATAATGTGTTCAAGGATTGCTATCCCAAAAGTCCTTTATAGTATTTGCTCTTTATATAATTTACCTCCTTGGTGGTGGTCATTTATTTGTTTACTCAAATATATAGTGCCAGCTATGGCCCTAGGCTCAGAAGATAGCAGGCTTGGAAGACACAGGAAGCAAAACAAAGGGTTGGCTCTCTTGGGAGTATACATTCTAGTGACGGGGAGACAAGCAATAAATGAGTTTTTGTGGTGATAATGAAGGCTATGAAAAAATGTTAAGCAGGACACTAGGATAGAAGGGGTTGAGGATAATTGTTAAAATAGGATTGCTAGGGAAGGGTTTTCTGTTAAAATTGCATTGAAGGAAGCCTAGGGAGCAGCCATGTGGATATCTGGGCAAGTGCAAGCAAGGGCCCATACTGTTATTTCATATACTTGCATTAAATTATATTTTTTCCCCAAATTATTGAATTTATTGGCCTATGTACAATTTCACTCTGTAGTTTTCAAAACTTCTTTAACAGAGTTTATTTTTGGTTTTACATTTTTTTCTTTTAAGGTAAAATTTACATACAGTGAAATTTACATATAAATTTTAAGTGTATATTCAGTGAATTTTGGCAAATGCATAGAAATATATAACTTAAACTTCTGTTAAGATAAAGGACATTACCAACAACTTAGGGAGTTCCTTTCCAGTTAATCTGCCCCCACCAAAACTTAATAGAAATGGAATCATGCAATATGTTCTCTTCTGTGTAAGGCTTCTTTCAAACTCAGCATAATGGTTTTTTTGTTTGTTGTTTTTTGAGATACCGGGGGCCAGAGATTGAACCCAGGACCTTGTGTGTACAAAGCCAGTGCTCAACCACTGAGCCACATCGGCTTCCCTGAATTTTTTCATTTATTTTGCTTGTTCTTTGTTTTTGTTTTTTCAGGAGGCACCAGGAACCAAAACCAAGACCTCCTATGTGGGAGGTGGGAGCTCAACCGCTTGAGCCACATCCACTCCCCTCAGCAAAATGTTTTTGAAATTCATTCACCCTGTTGTATTTATCAATAATTCATTACTTTTTCATTGCTGAGTAACATTCTACTATCTGAATATACTACAGTTTGTTTATCCTGTTAATACAAATCTGGATGTTTCTGGTTTGGGGCTATTCTTAATAAGTTACTATGAACATTTTTGTACTAGTCTTTTTGTGAACATGTTTTCATTTCTTTTGGGCAAATACCTAGATGTAGAATTTCTGAGTCATACATTTGTTGAGTTTTATGAAAAACTGCTAGACCTTATTTTTCAAACTGGTTGTACCATTTTAAACTCCACAACAATGTGGGAGAGTTCCACTTGTTCCATGTCCTTGCTAGTGATTAGTGTCAAACATTTTAATTTTACCCATTTCTAATGAGTTATATGGTATCTTTTTATTATTTCAATTTGTATTTCACTGATAATGATGTAGAGCACTTTTTCTGTGCTTATTGCCCATTTGTGTATATTCCTCTGTACAGTGTCTGTTCACATTTTTTGCCCATATTTTATTGGGTTTGTCTTTTTATTTAATTTTTAAATTTTTTATTTTTTAAAAAAGTTTTTATGCACACACCATAAAATCCATCCAAAGTGTGCAACTAATGACTGTCAGTATAATCACAGAGTTGTGCATTCATCATCACAATTTTAGAACATTTTCATTACTCCACAAAGAAAAATTCCCATTCTCTACCCTCATTATATCTCCTGGTAACCTATACTCTAGATTTTAACTCCATGAGTTTGCTCATTATAATTAGTTTGTATTAGTGAGACCGTACAATATTTGTCCTTTTATGTCTGGCTTTTCACTCAACATGATGTCTTCAAGATTCATCCATGTTGTTGCATGTATCAGAATTCATTCCTTCTTACAGATGAATAACAGTCCATTGTATGTATATACCACATTTTGTTTATGCATTCATTGGTTGATGTGCAACTTCGGTTGCTTCCATCTTTTGGCAATTGTGAGTAATGGCACTATGAACATCAGTGTGAAAAATATCTGTTTGAGCCACTGCTTTCAGTTGTTTTGGGTATATACCTAGTAGAGGGATTGCTAGGTCAGATGGTAGTTCTATTCTTAACTTCCTGAGGAACTGCCAAACTGTTTTCCACAGCGGCTGTCCCATTTTATATTCCTACCAGCAATAAATAAGTGTTCCTATTTCTCTGCATCCTCTCCAACACTTGTAATTTTCCGTTTTATTTTTTTAAAGCAACCATTCTAATGGGTGTGAAATGCTATCTCATTGTGGTTTTGAGTTGCATTTCCCTGATGTCTAATGATGTTGAGCATCTTTTCATGTGCTTTCTGGTCATTTGTATGTCTTCTTTGGAGGAATGTCTGTTCAAGTTTTTTGTCTTTTTATTAAGTGAAAGTTTTTCTTTATATATTCTGGATATTAAACTTTTATTAGATATGTAGTTTCCAAATATTTTCTCCTATTGTGTAGTTGTCATTTTATTTTCATGATAAAATCCTTTTAGATGCAAACGTTTTTAATTTTGATGAAAGCCCATTTATCTTTTGTTTCTTGTGGTTTGGGTGTAAAGTCTAAGAAACCATTACTTAACACAAGGTCTTTAAGATGCTTCCCTACATTTTTTCCTAGGAGTTTGATAGTTGGCTCTTATATTTAGGTCATTGATTGATTTTGATTTGTTTTTTTTCCTAAGGTGTTAGGTAGGGGTCCTTCTTTTACTGCAAATGGAGCTCCAGTTTTCCCAGCACCATTTGTTGAAAAGACTATTCTTTCCCAAGTTGAGTGGTCTTTGCCCCCTTGTCAAAAATCAGTTGGCCATAAATGTGAGGGTTGATTTCTGACCTCTCAATTCAATTCCATTGGTCTATATGTCGGTCCTTGTGCCAGTACCATGCTTTGAAATAAGTTTTAAGACGGGGAAGTGTGAGTCTGCCAACTTTATTCATTGATTTCAAGATGGCTCTGGCTATTTGGAGCCCCTCACCCTTCCATATAAAGTTGATGATAGGCTTTTCCATTTCCTCAAAGAAGGTTGTTGGAATTTTGATTGGGATTGTGTTGAATCTATAAGTTGTTTGGGTAGTATTGGCATATTTAGCCCTCCAATCCATGAACATGGAATGTCGTCCCATTTACTTAGATCTTTCACTTCTTTAAGTAATGTTTTGTAATTTTCTGCATATGAGTCTATTACATTCTTGGCTAGTGTTCCTGCCTCTAATTTTTGTGGAAGCATTTCATCAGAATTGCAGAATGTTTCATAAAATTTCCCCATGTAGCTATCTGGTCCTGAGCTTTTCTTTGTTGGGATGTTTTTGATGACCGATTCAATCTCTTTACTAACAATTGGTTTGTTGAGATCTTCTTTATCTTCTTGAGTCAGTGTAGGTAGTTTGTATGTTTCTAAGAATTTGTCTATTTCATCTAGGTTATCTAATTTATTGGTATACAGTTGTTTATAGTATTCACTTATATCCTTTTTATTTCAGTGGGGTTAATAGTAATGTCTCCCTTTTCCTTTCTGATTTTTGTTATTTGTATCTTCTTTTTTCCTTTTCAGTCTAGCTAAAGGTTTGCCAATTTTATTGGTGCTTTCAAAGAACCAACTTTTGGATTTGTTGATTCTATCATTTTTTGTTTGTTTGTTTGTTTTCTATTTCATTTATCTTTGCTTTGATCTTTATTTCTTCCTCAGCTTGCTATGGGTTTAGTTTGCTCGTCTTTTTCTATTCTAGCTTTGAGGTTAGGTCTCTGATTTGAAATCTTCTTCTTTTAATATAATCATTTAGAGCTATAAATCTACCTCTCAGCACTGCATTTGCTGTATTCCGTAAGTTTTGGTGTGTGTATTTAATTTTAATTTGCCTCAAGATATTTCTTTTTCTCTTCTTTTCTTTCTTTCTTTTTTCAGGAGGTATCAGGGATTGAGCCCAGGACCTCATACATGGGATGCAGGCGCTCAACCACCAAGCTCCCCAATGACAGTTTAAAAAAAATTATTTACTTTATTTTTCTTTCTTTATGTCCCCCTTCCCCTAGATAGTTCTCTCGTCTGTCTGCTCATTGTTTGCTTGCCTTCCCCAGGAGGCACCAGGAACCGAACCTGGGACCTCCCACATGAGAGTTGAGTGCCCAACAGCCTGAGCCACATCTGCTCCCCACAGGCTGCAGCGTCTTCTGGCTTGTGGCATCTGCTTGTTGCAGTAGGGATGGTGTCTGCTCACTTTCTTTTTTAGGAGGCACCAGGACCCAAACCTGGGACCTCCCTTGTGGAAGGCGGGCGCCTAACTTGTTGAGCCACATCCGCTTCCCTGTTTGTTTTGTTTTTAGGAAGTACTGAGGATCAAATCCAGGACCTCGTACATGGGAAGCAGGCATTCAATCCCTTGAGCTACATCTGCTCCCCTCAAGATATTTAATTTTGCTTGTGATTTTCTCTTTAACCAATTGTTTCTTTAAGAGTATGTTGTTTAATTTCTAAATATTTGTGAAATTTCCAGGTCTCCCTCTGTTATTCTGGCTTTATTCCATTTTGGTTTAAAAAGATACATTGTATGATTTATATATTTTTAATTTATTGAGATTTGTTTTGTGATCTAATTATGGTCTATCCTGGAGAATGATCCATGTGCACTCAAGAAGAATGTGTATTCAGTTGTTATTGGTTGAAGTGTTCTATATGTCTGTTAGGTCTAGTTGGTTTAGTGTACCATTCAAGTTTTGTATTTCCTTTCTGGTCTTCTGACTAGATGTTTTATCCATTATTGAAAGTGGTGTATTAAAGTCTCCCACTATTAATGTACTGTGTAATGTATTTCTCCCTTCAAATCTGTTAGTATTTGCTTCATATGTTTTGGGGTTCTGCTGTTAGGTGCATAAATATTTATAATTGTTACATCTTCTTGTTGAATTGACCTTTTAATCAGTATATAATGACCATCTTTGTCCCTTGTAACTGTTTTTGACTTAAAGTCTATTATCTGATATTAGTATAGCTACTCTAGCTCTCTTTTTGATTACTACTTGCATGGTATATATTTTTTCCATCCTTTCACTTTCAACCTCCTTGTTTCTTTGAATTTAAGGTAGGTCTCTTGTAGACAGCATATATTTGGATCATGCTTTTTAAAAAATCCATTCTGTCAATCTGTGCCTTTTGACTGGTTTGACGTACTAACTTGACTTCAATGGCATATACATATACTTTTTCAATTCTGCTTTGCCCCCCCCCCCTTTTTTGTACTTGTTACCACTTACTTATCTTTGTATATTGAATATCCAAAACCATATATTTATCATTACATTTTATGCATTTGCATTTTAGCACCTGTAGGAAGTAGGAAGTGGAGTTACATACCAAACAATACAATACAATAATACTGGTATTTGTAATTATCCAAATGGGTAACTTTACTGCCAGTCTTTATTTCTTTATGCTGCTTTGAACCACTGTGTAATGTCCTTTCTTTCAGTTTGAAGAACTCCCTTTAGCTTTTAGGGCTGGTCTAGTGGTGATGAACTCCCTCAGCTTTTGTTTATCTGGGAATGCCTTAATCTCATCTCCATTTTTGAAAGAAAGTCTTGCCAGATATAAAATCTTGGTTGGCAGTTGTTTCCTTTCAGCACTTTAAGCATTTCAACCCTCTGCTGTCTCCATTGTTTCTGATGAGAAATCAGCACTCAGTGTAATTGGGACTCCCTTGTATATAACATGTTGCTTTTCTCTTGCAGCTTTCAGAACTCTCTCCTTGTCCTTTGCATTCAATAGTGTGATCAATACATGATGAGATGTACTTTTCTTCATTTTTATCCTGTTTGATGTTCTTTGGGCTTCTCAGATGTGCATATTCATGTCTTTTGCTAAGTTTGGGAAGTTCTCTGTCAAAATTTCTTTGAATATTCCTTCTGCACCTTTCTCTATTTCTTCTCCTTCTGGGACTCCCATAATGCATATATTGGTACACTTGATAGTGTCCAGAGGTGTCTTGGGCTATTTTTACTTTTTATAATTATTTTTTCTTTCTGCTCCTCAGTCTGGTGCATTTCAATTGTCTTGTCTTCATGTTTGCTGATTCTTTCTTCTGCCATCTCCAATCTGCTATTGAAACCCTCCTGAGAATTCTTCATTTCAGTTATTGTAGGCTTCAACTCCTGTAGTTTTGTTTGATTCCTTTTTAAAATGTCAGTCTCTTAATTAAGACTTTCATATTGCTCATTCTTTGTTTTCCTGATATCCTTTTCTTCTTTCCCTGTTTTAAAAAAGGATCACTTTTTAAAAAGTCTTTGTTTGGTATGTCCACATTATGGTCATCTTTGTTGGTGTTTTCTGGATTCTCATGCTATTCCTTTAGATGGGCCATCATTTCCTATTTCTTTGTTTGCCTTATACTCTTTTGTTGCACACTATATATTTTAATATTTTAAAATGTTGACTCTGGGATTTATTCTTGATTTTATAACCAGCTGGTGATAAGACAGAGATTTTCTTGAGCTTCAGCCTCCCTATCAGGAAGAACTCTCAAGGCAAATGCAGTGTGGAGGGCCCTCCCTGTCTTTTCTGTGCCTGTATCTTGTCCTGGGCTTGTGCTTGTTAGTTGTTTTGGGGTTCCCCCATTTATAGGAGTTAAATGTTCCTTTTGTTTTCCAGGAGACAGACCTCCCTCTCCCAGGCATTTAAAGCAGGCAAGCCTTTGACGTACACTGTCTGCCTCTATAGTTTCTTACACTCCTTTCATTGGCTCAAGCTGCTTTCACCTGGAGGGCAAATTCTGGGAGCAGAGGGCATGCCAGAGAGAAGTTTCCCAAGTCAGTCTTCTCCAGATGAAATAGGACCAGGGACCTGTGGCTCATACTAGCTCTGAATTACCCTGGGGAGGAGATCAGGAAGGACACCAGGAACTTCTTCCATGATTCTCCAAAGCTGAGCTTTCTTGACCTGCCCAGCAAATGCAGCCCTTCAACGTACTGTCTACCATAGTCCTGAGGAAGCATAGCATCTTTGAGTTTCTTCTGATGCTGCCTTTGTCCAAGGTGGGTTGGAACAATGGCTGCCCTCAGAGTCAGGCCTCTCATGATCCAAAGTTGCTAAGCAAAAGCCATGATCAGCCATGCCCACCCTTGTTCTTGGAGAAGAGGATTTTTACATTCCTTTCTGTCACCAGCAAGCTAGCTAGGGCCTGGACCCCATAGCAGTCTGCCTCAAAAGTGGGGGTTGGGTGCCAGTAATTGCAGCCCTGAGAGAGCAATTTACTGGTCTTCACTGTAATTCACTACCCTCTTCCTTCCACTCTTCTCTGTATGCTGTACAGTATTCTTTTGGTCTCCAGAATTTCAAAATAGTTGTTTCAGACTGTTCTAGTTCCACAGACTGTTAATAGTTTTGTGGAAGGACTGAATTCTAGAGCTTCCTACTCTACCATCTTCTCACAATTCCCCTTTGCCCAAATTTTAACTGGGTTATTTGTCTTTTTATTGTTGAGTTTTAAGTGTTCTTTATATATTCTAGATTCAAGTCTCTTTTTACTTATGATTTGAAAATATTTTCTGCCATTCTTTTTGTTGTCTTTTCCCTTTCTTGATAATGTCCTTTGACACACACAAGGTTTTGTTGTTTTTTTTTTTCACACAAGTTTTTAATTGCAATGAAGTCTAATTTATCTTTTTTTTTTCTTCTTTGATTGCTTGTACTTTTGGTGTCATATCTAAGAAATTGTTTTGTAATTCTAGACCACACAGATTTCCCCCTATGTTTCCTTCTAAGAGTTTTATCATTTTACCTCTTACATTAGGTTATTTGTTCATTTTGAAATAATTTTTGTATATGTAGTGAGGTAGGGAATCAGTGGATTTTTAATATGTTCTATTACACAATAATGTCTACAAATAATGAAATTTTAAATTCTTAGGCACTTTTTATATTTATCTTGCATATTGCAATGTCTAGATTAGAATATCTAGTATATTTTTGAATGGAAGCAGTGAATGTAGGCATCTTTATTTCATTCCTGATATCAGAAGTAAAGCTGTCAACATTTCACTATTAAGCAGGATTTTTGCTGTAGGTTTTTTGTAGATGTTCTTTATCAGATTAAGAAAGTTCCCATCTATTGATAGCTTGCTGGTTTTTAATAATAATTGCATTATATGAAATTATTTTTCTGCATCAATTGAGAAGATTTGCCTCCTTTATTTTGTTAATGTGGTAAAATTACATTGATTTTTGAATGTTAAAGTAACCTTCTTGGAATAAGCCAACCTGATTGTTATGTAATATCCTCCCTAAAAAAAAAAACAAACTATTATTATATTAAATTTGATTTTTACAACTTTTCATGAGTGGGGTTGTCCTCAAATTTTATATTCATGTGCTTTATTTGCTAGGTAAGATTATGCTGTTCTAAACGTAATTTGGGATGTTTCCTCTTTATAAGATAAAGACTGGTTATTGATGACATTGGTAATGGAAGGTTTGGAGACATTGGCAGAAGCCAGAATGCATTGGATTAAGAGTTTGGCTATGGAGGGAAGGAGAAGGAATGTACAGTATCAGAGGAGATGTAATATTGAAAGCAACTGATTTTTTTTTTTTTTTTTTTTTTTTTTTTTTAGGTACCTGGGCTGGAATTGAACCCAGGACCTTGTATGTGGGAAAGTGGCATTCAACTACTGAGCCACATTGGCTCCCCTGAGTTGTTTTTTTGTTTGCTTGTTGTTTTTTTTTGTTTTTAGGAGGCACCAGGAATGAACCTGGGACCTCCCACGTGGGAAGTAGGTACTCAACAGCTTGAGCCACATCCACTCCCTGCAATTGATTTTTTTAAAGGTAGCATCTGAGTATGTTTTTATTATAAGAGCTAATTGAGGAGTTGAGATTAGAGTTACAGAAGAGAGTGCGGTTAATTGATAGATGACATCCCAGAGGAAGGGAACACAGGTTCAAGAATTAATTTTAAATAGAGGAAAAAAAACACTTCAGCAGAATCTGGAGGTAAGTAGGTATACAAGGGAAGAGAGGTATATAACGATAAATATGGGATTGATAGACAGGGAGTTAAGAGAGTTTCTGTTGGATGCTATCTTTTTTCTCTAATTAGATACAAGGCATTCTCTCGCAAAAAGTAATAAGTGAGATGGTGAAATGAGCGGAGACTTAAAATAGCTGAGGTGGAGAATAGAAGGAGGCAGCCAGCCAGGACTACACCCTCCTCATATCACATGAGGATACTGCCGAAAGCCTAGATGCGGGTAGAGAACGTAGTTGAAATGGCACAGGTTTGCTGTTGTGTGATGATTTTCAGCTGTTGTCAGTAGCTCTGGTTTAGAAGTGAAATAGTCTAGGGTATTTGCAGTAGCCTTACCAGGACATTATCTTCTTATTAGGCAGGCAAGGGGAAGGTCAATTTATCAGAAGACTCCTTGGTAAGCTTGAAAATAGGCCAAGGGAAGTAAATGTTACTAAACTATCTTACGGCACATGATTCAAGTAGACTGGTCCAGCCATCTTCACAGTTGTGAGGTTCCTGCGAAGGAGGCCAATATTCATGCAGGCACGTCAGGTTACCCACTCTTCTAGCCAGTGCTTGGATGGACACCACCATGAGGGAATGCCTCACCACACCCTGTTTTTTAACTTTCAGCCTATAATGTGAATACTGTATCTCTTGGCAAGGCAATAGCTGTCTGTGGTGGGTAAGAGTCCTCCAGGCTATATTACTGAGGCACATTTTTAAACTCCTCTTGTTTTAATTCCTTGTTCTCCAAGTAAATTTAAGATTACAATGTGTTTCTTATATACATCTGCTGATAGGGAGAGAACAAATTAATCATGCCAAATTGAGTATTCCAGGTGGTGATCATTGTAGTTTTATATTTTAAATTAATACAGCAGCAGTCAAATTTTACTAATCAGATTGGTTAGTGTGAGCCTGTTTCTGGATGGATTCATTACAATTTATAGATCTGTAAGGCTGAGGGGCATACCTTCGACCCTGTTAAATTAAATAAAAATAATGCCAAAATAATGCAAAACTACAAAGAATTCATTGTGATGATGTCTTTATTATTATATATTAAATTCTTAGTCATTTTAGGGCATGGTTTCCCAAATATACCTAAAGATAAAAATCATCTTAGACACTTCTTAAATATACATTTATATATATTTGTTGGTCCCATTCCTTTTTTGTGAATCAGAATATCTAGATGAAAAGCCAAAGAATCTGCATTTTTACAAATTCCTGAGTGATGTTTTTTACTGGGTAAGTTTGCGAAACACTGTACATTCTAGTTTTAATATTTGCAAGAGCAAGCTTCCTCCATTAGTGTTATTTTTAAAATGTTAGTTTTTTAAAAACCAATTCCAGAGGTAATTAAATGGTTTTTATCAAGTTACAAACCATGTGATTTTGTTGTGTTAAATCTAGAAAATAATTTGGGAACATGTCATTTATTCAATATTCAATCTTCCCATTTAAGTTCATGCAATGACTTTCCCCCTTCATTTGTCTTCTTTTTGTAAACTTGTATAACATTTTTTTAATTATAAATGGCTTGAGTTTATTACTGTTTTTTAAAAGTGATTTTGTTATAAATGTTGCTGTTGTGACTAAAATATTTTAGCATTATTCATGCTTATTGATTATTATCAATATACAAGAAAAATATTGATTTAAAAAATTATCATACTTTATATTCAGATTTCTGTAGTTTTTGCCTAATGTTTTTTTTCTGTTCCAGGATTCCATCCAGGATCCCATGCTACATTTAATAGTCGTGTCTCCTTAGGCAACTGTTTTTCATGACCTTGACAGTTTTGAGGAATACTGGTTAGATATTTTGTAGAATGTCCTTCATTTGGTATTTGTCTGATATTTTTCTTATGATTATACTGGGGTTATGTGTTTTTTGGGAGGGAGACCACAGAGATAAAGTGCCATTTTCATCAGATCACATCAAGAGTACATATCAACATGACTTAGGACTATTGATTTGAACCTTGATCACCTGGCTGAGGTAGTGAGGTTTCTCCACTGTAAAGTTACTCACTAAAAAAAAAAAAAATCCACTCCCAAACTGTGCTCTTTGGAAGGAAAACACTAGGTGCAGTTCACCGTTAAGGTGTGGGAAGTTAAGCTCCACCTTTCTAAGCACAAATGATCTAGATAAATTATCTGTAATTCTTTTGTACAGGAGATTTGTCTCTTCTGTATTTATTTATTCATAGATCATTTATATTAGTATGGTCCCATGGATATTTATTTTATATTTTGAGTTATAATCCAAAACTTATTTATTTTGTTGCTCAAATTGTTCTAGCTTTGGCCAATGGGAGCTCTTTCAATTGGCACCTGTGTCCCTTTGATATATCCCCCTATTGATTTTTCTTTTTAGCATTTCCTTACTTTTTGGCACCATAAGATGCTTCAGCCTCATCTTGTGTATTTCCTGTCTCAGTCTTAGAATCATACATTTCCCCAAAGAGCCTTGGGTCCTTTTATAGGAGATAAGATCTGGGTGCTAGATGTGCTTGGTGCCACTTGGGTGTCAATGCTTCTAGGCCCTCTCAGCTGACAGAACAAGGAAATATATGTGTGTATAATAATTTGTGTCCTGTCTATAAATATTTCTATTTGTAGACAACTGTATCCATGTTAAGCTAAGCATGAGTTCACACTGATGACTCCAATTATAATACATTACCACATGGATCATTCTAGCCTGTTTCCCTTGCTTATCTGTAACCTCCCAATCCAACAGCTGAGAGAAACCTAGCTCCCACCATCTGCCACCCATTTACTTACTTTTTCTATTCCAGTATATATATAGCAGTATCAGAATTTTAAACCTGTATCCCTATGGAACCATCTTTGTAGAGTACAGTACTTGTGTGCAGATTCTTGTGTCTTTAGTCTTATTGACCCCTCTCATTTCCAAAATTAGTTAAATCACTACTTTTTCCACCATCCCCTTCCAGTGAGGTTATTTCATACATTTGTAATGCAGTTAGATTGCTTTGTCACATTCTACATTCCATCCTGGGATCCCATGATGTCCTAAATTATTTTTTAAAAACTTATATACATTAAGGTTCAGTCTTTGCATTGTAAAGTTCTATGGGTTTTGACAAATGCATGCCATGTAGCCACCATTATAGTATCATACAGAATAGTATTACCACCCTAAAAAACCCCTGTGTGTCACCTATTTAACAACCTCTTATTCCCTAAATCCCCCTTCCCCCAACTCCTGACAACCACTGATCTTTTCACTGTCTCTACAGTTTTGCCTTTTCCAAAATGACATATAATTGGAATCATACAGTATGTAGTCTTCTTTTCAGACTGGCTTCTTTCACTTAGCAATATGCATTTAAAATTCATCCATGTTGTAGCAGTTTGGTATTATTTACGAATTCCAAAAATAGATATTGGATTATGTTTGTAAACTGGTCTGGTCCCCTGGGCATATTAGATTGTATCAGATTCAGAGGTTTCACTTTTACTTGATTTAATTAAGATTGGAGTTTTGATTGCGCCATGTCAGTAGGACATTGAGTCCCCATCCCTTTGGTGGGCAGGGACTCACAGAAAAAACGACATGGCAGAGGAGAGAGTTGAGTTTTGATGCTGGAGCCCTGGGAAGTAAATACGCCAAGAAGGAGAACACAGAGAGTTTAATTTTGGACACTGGAGCTCCAGGGAGAGAGCTGAGCCATTAGTCTAATAATTTGCAGCTGAAGAGACCAGAACCCTGAACAACAGAGAAATCCTGCAAAGAAGTGTGCCCCGGGGGAGAGAAACAAGTCTTATGCTAGCCTAGAGCTGAAAACAGAAGGAGCTGGGACCACGGAACTTTACGAGGAAGAAGGCTGAACCCTCGCAGAGACCCACTGCCATCTTGGTCAACACGTGGCAACAGACTTTGGTGAGGGAAGTAACTTATGTTTTATGGCCTTGGGACTATAAGCTTCTACCCCAAATAACTACCCTTTATAAAAGCCAACAGATTTCTGGTACTTTGCATCAGCACACCTTTGGCTGACTAATACACATGTCTTTGTGGCTTTATAGCTCATTTCTTTTATCTCTCAGAAGTGTTCCATTGTATGGATGTACCATACATAGTTTGTCTAGTCACCTATTGAAAGATATCTTGATTGCTTCCAGTTTGGGGCAATTATGAATAAAGTTGCTATAAACATTTGTGTGCAGAATTTTCATGAACATAAGTTTTCAAATCAGTTAAGTAAATGCCTACTGATTTCTGGCCTTCATGATAAGACTATGTTTAACTTTGTAAGAAATTGCCAACCTGTCTTCCAAAGTGGTAGTACCATTTTACATTCCATCAGCAATGAGAATTTCTGTTGCTCTGCATCCTTGACAACAATTAGCATTGTCAGCTTTTTGGATTTTAGTTCTTCTAATAGGAGTATAGTGGTATTTCATTGTTGTTTTAATTTGCAATTCCCTAATTTCTTTGAAAGGTTTAATGTCTGTTTCTACGTTCAATTTTGTATATGGATGTCCAATTTTCCAGCACCATTTTGTATGAAAAGACTACCCTTTCTCTATTGAATTGTCTTTGCTTCTTTGTCAAAGATCAGTTGACTGTATTTGTGTGGGTCTATTTCTGGGCTCTCTATTCTGTTCCATTGATTCATGCATCTATTCTTTCGCTGATACCATACTCTCTTGATTACCATAACTTTATAGTTATTTACATTTGAATACACATTTCCTGAAAAACAATATATGAACATGTATTAGTCAGCCAAAGGGGTGCTGATGTAAAACACCAGAAATCTGTTGACTTTTATAAAGGGTGTTTATTTGGGGTAGAAGCTTACAGTCCCAAGGCCATAAAGCGTAAGTTACTTCCCTTACCAAAGTCTGTTGCCACGTGTTGGAGCAAGATGTCTGCTGATGTCTGCAAGGGTTCAGGCTTCCTCTTCCTCTTAAGGCTCCATGGTCCTAGCTTCTTCCAATATCAGCTGTAGGTTGGGATAAGTCTCATCTCTCTCGCAGGGCTCATTTCTCCCTGGGCTCAGCTGCTCTGGTTTCTCCACAAGGCCAGCTATAGACTATCGGGCTAATGGCTTGTCTCTCTTCCTGGGGCCTCTGCCATGTCTAATAGAGCCTTCTCTCCATCCTCACATCTCTGCTTCTCTGTGTGGGCTCAGGATCAAAACCCCAACTAACTCCTCTGCCCTGTTGTTTTCTTTGTGAGTCACCACCCACCAAGGGGGTGGGGACTCAACATCCTACTCAGGTGGTCCAATCAAAGCCTTAATCATTATTTAATCAAGTAAAAGTGAAACCTCTGAATTTAATACAATCAAATATGCCCAGAGGAACAACCAGTTTGCAAATAGAATCCAGTATCTGTTTTTGGAATTCACAAACAATGCCAAACTGCTACAGAACATTTTAAATGATTGTTTTTCAGTTGATTCTCTTGTGATTTTTTATTTTTTATTTTTTTTAGGAGATTCTGGGAATTGAACCCAGGACCTCGTACATGGGAAGCAGGCACTCAACCCCTTGAGCCAACTCCACTCCTTCTTGTGATTTTATAGTTATAGCATGATATTGACAAAAATGATCAACTATCCTTCTTCCTAGTAATTATAACTCTCATTTTTGTGCCATGAGATTGTCCAGAACTTCTAAAGCAATATTATATAATGGTAATTTTATGCATGTTTCTAGCTTGGTGACTCAAACTTTTGTGATCAAATGACTTAGCTGGGTCATTAAAATGCAAAATCCAGAGTCCTGACCCCCAAGATTCTGATGTAAATGATATATAGAACATACCTTGAGAAACATTGCTCTAGTACTTCTTAATGTGTAGGAGAAAGACTTGTTTAGATGTTTTAGAATCTAAATTCTATATTGCAGAGTGAATTTTCCCATTACTTTTTAAGTTTAGAAAATCTTTCTCCATCCAGGGATTTAATTCTATTTATGTTTTCCTCTTGTCCTTATATATGACTTTTTAAATATACCTTTTTATTTTAAGTGAAATGGACTCTGTTGTGTGATTAAAAAATCTAAATAAATGTTTTTCTAAATTTCTAGGCAATGTTTTTTGCTAGATAATTTATTATCCACTACTTTTTAATGTATATTTTATTCTCTCTTTATAGAATAAGATCTATTTGTCTGTTCTTATACTGGAACATCAGTGTTTTAATTATGATGTTTCTAGAATATTTTATTATCTGGCATAGCTTATAACATTTCTTTTTTTTTAAAAATTGACTTGCTTATCATGCTTCTTAATTCTTTTAAGTAAATGTTATAATTATTTTGTTATGTTGCAAAAGAATCTGTAGGAATTTCTATTGACCTTGCATTAATTTTGGAAACTATGAATCTTTAAACAAACTACTGATCTTTTTGTTTTAACTTCACGAGTATTCTCAACTGTGTTCCCTTCTCACCACTCCACTGCCACCATCCTACCATCATCCCTCACCTGGGTCACTTCTCTTCTTCCTAACTGGCTCCTCATTTTATCTCCACTTTCACCCTTTCTAATCCATGTTCCATATTGCAGGCAGATGGGTGCAAAAATTGCAAATCAAATCTTGCCATTTTCATGCTTAAACCCTTTGATAACCTCGCAGTTGTGTTTGGTATAAAGCAATAAAAGCCCCTCAGCATGGTTTAGGAAGCCCTCATGAACTGGGCCTCATTATCTTTCTTCCCGCATCACCTACTGTGTGCTCTACCCTCACGGGCCTTTCCTTCTTCAACCACTCCATGCTCCCTCCCACCTTAGGGCTTTTCTGCCTGAAGGGCTGCTGCTCTCCTCTTTGCCTAAGTAATTCCTGGTCATTCTTCAGAGTTCAGCTTAAAAGTAACTTCAAATATTTATTTAAAAAATAACAAAAAATACACCAAAAAGAATAAAATCACCACTTAACATAAATGTATTACAGAAGAATAGAAATTCAAATATCAGTCCCTTTAATTTCAGTCCTGGAGAGTAAGCAGTTTAATATATATACGTGTATGTACATATATATGTCAAAAGTGGGGTCTTCCTATGTAAACTGGTGGTAATTTGATCTTTTTACTTAATGTGGGCATCTTTCCAAGTCAATGCATATAGTTCTATATATATACATGCACATATTTCTTTTAAATATAATAATTTTAACATTTATTAAAGTAATACATACTTGCATGTGAAAATTAAACAGTACAGAAGGGATTATCATGAAAAAACATCAGTCTTTTGACCCACACTTCCCCAACCTTAGACTTATTACCAGTGGCAACCACTTTAAATTTTGTTCTTTTTCTGGTATCTCAATACCTCGAAATTTGTTTATATTGATATAACGTGGATTATCAAGATAATACTCCCACTTTCCTTTCTCCTTCCAAATACAGCTTTATCCCTTTTTAATTCATCTTTGCATCTGAGTATATCTTCAAATAGTATACTTGGCCGTCTCTTCCTTGGTCAGGCAATCATAGGCAGTCTTTCTCTCCAGTTACAGACACTTGAATATCTAAAAGCAAAAGACAAGGAACGGGGAGGTGTGGGAGGTGGGCAACATGGGAATCCCAGTGGGTTCCGTGTAATTTTTTGGGTAATCTAAGCACCTCTTAAAATATATGTATATATATAAATAACATTTTTGTAAGCAAATACACATATATGCATATATATTTATATATCATTTTGCAAATGTTTGTATGTATTGTGAGAATTTTGATTTTTACCCACAATAAAAATAAATTAAAAAAAAAAAAAAAAAGACAAGGAACGAAGCTGAACTATTGTGCTTATGCCTATGTAGGGTTTAAAAATTTTTTTCCTGTGATTGATAATATAGGAACTCTTAGCTTTCAGATATTATAGGGAGTCAGCCTGGTATCCCAGGTTAGGGTTTTTGAGGCTGCTGAATAAAACTTGTGACAAATTATTCTTTTTAATGGTGCCCCATTCCCTAGGCAGATCTGTGATTTTGACTGCCCTGTGGACTGTTTTTGGACGTTTATGGATGAGCTCTTATGTCACATTCAGTGTGTCCATCATTCACGTCTTAGTACCATTTGCATTTGTGCTCCTGGAGCCCTCCAGTTTCTGGGCTAGTTGAAGAGCTGTCACCCCAGGAGTTCTTTTTGCCTCTTTTCTGGATTGAATCCTCTGCTTTCTGGATCTTAGGCCTCCTTTTTCCCTATTTTATTCCATTTTTATTTTGAGATCTTAGTTCAGTAACTTCATAGAAAGGTTGCAGAGGAAACATTTTCTTAATCTGTACATACCTGAAAATGCCTTTATTCTTTTATCACATTTGATTCAGTAATTGACTGGCTAAAGAAACTTAGCTTGAGCTAGTTGGAATTAGGTTTAACTGAGAATTAGGAAAAAACTTCCCAAATGACTGTGGCTTAAACAGGAGAGTTTATTTTCGTCTCTTACAATTGAAGTTCAGAGGTAAGTGGTCCAGGCCTGGTTTGTGGTTTCTGTTCCATAATGTCCTCAGAGACCAAGGATTCTGTTTCATTGTTCTGCTGTGCATGACCTCAGGGTCAAATACACCTTTTAATTTTAAGGAAGTAAGAGCAATAGAGAAGAGGCAAGGCCACCCATCTGCTCTCTCTTAAAAAAGGTTCTCAGAGCTGCCATACAACCTTTTCCCTCTATATCTCATTGGCCAGAATGTAATCACATGTCTACGTGCTGGGAAATATAGTACTTATTCTAGATGGCCATATGCCCAGGAGAATTGTGGAGTTTGTTACTATAGAATGTAGAAGAACTAGACACTGGGTACAACTAGCTGTTTCTGCCACATAGGTTGACAATACTTTTCTCTCAGAATTTTGAAGGCATTTCTCCATTGCCTTCCATTATCTATTATTGCTATTGAAAATTATGATGACTTTCTCATATTTTTCCTTCATGGGTTAAAATTAAGATAGTGTACCTTTGTATGGATATAGTGCCATTGATTTTGCAGGGTATCTTGAGGTCTTCCCCCCCCCCTTTTTTTCATATAATAAACTTTATTTGTAAAGAGGTTTTAGATTACAGAAAAGTTACTTCAAAAGTATAAGAGATTCCCATATACCCCCCTCCCTCCCTTGTATTAGTCTGCCAAAGGGGTGCTGATGCAAACTACCAGAAATCTGTTGGCTTTTATAAAGGGTGTTTATTTTGGGTAAAAGCTTACAGTTATAAGGTCCTAAAAAGTCCAGCTCAAAATTGCTTTCTCACCAAAGTCAGTTGCCATGTGTTGAAGCAAGATGGTCGCTGATCTCTGCCTCCCCTTCCTGGGCTTTCTCTTCCTCTTGAGGCTCCGTGGGCCCAGCTTCTCCCCAATCTCAGCTGTAGGTTGGCAATAGGGCTTGTCTCCCAAGGCCTTCTATATCAGTCTTGACTCTCTTCCCAAGGTCAGCTGCAGACTATCCGGTAAATGACTCATCTCTCTTCCAGCGTCTTCTTGAGTGAGTGTTTATTTCAGCCCACAAGAGGATGGCGATTCAACCTGAGTTACTGCTGTAGCCCAATCAGAGCCCTAAACTGATTTTATCAAGTAATCTTAATCAGAGGCTCCTCACTGAATTTTTTTTAAATGATATAATCGTACATTTATTTAAGTTTCTAATTTCCCCGAAAGTTTTATAGTTCAGCATAGAGAGCTTTCACTTATTTTCTATACATTTTCAATAAATGAATAAAATCTTAAAATATATTTTTTCATGTAACCAGCAACTGATACAATTCAAAAATTTTCTTGAATTTCAAATGAGTTTCTGAAGCATATTGAAACTTACTGTGGGAAGCCAATGTGACTCGGGTTGAGCGATGGCTTCCCACATCCGATGTCCTGGATTCCATCCCTGACCCTGGTACCGGGTTCATTTGAATCTTGAATCTGGGCTTTTATTCAGCTAAACTGGGCTCCTCCTCTTGGCAGGCCGAAGCTGCTGACCCCTCTGTGTCCTCTACCTTAGTCACTGTAAAGTGTGGCATTGTTATAATTAGAAATACTTTGCTCTTTCTGTACTTAAACTTCCTTCCAGTCAGCTTTCTCTGCCTATCACTTCCTTGCAGCCTTCCTTTCAGACTGATCACTCCCTACCCACTCAGTGAATTTAATACCATCAGAAGGGTATCACAGCCAGAGGAATAGATTAGTACAAACAGAATCTTTCTCTTTTGGGGATTCATAAATAATCTCAAATTGTCACACTCCCCATCCCACCTCTTCCCCTATCAATAACATCTTACAATAGTGTGGTACATTTGTTAGAATTGATGAATAAGCATTGAAGCATTGTTACTAACCAAGATCTATAATTTACACCATGGTTTACACTTAACTTCAATGCCCTAAAAATGCCTTGTGGTCCATCTACTATTCCTTCCCTCTCCCTCAGAACCTCGAGGAACCACTACCTTTATATCAATGTTACATATTCTTCCATTACTACAATATTAAGTTTACTTTGTCCATGGTTGCATCCCCCCCTTATGTTTGTTCGTTCCTCAGCCTTGAGGAGGTTGGGAATGTCGTGCCCACGGTGCTTCAGATTGAGAGGGGGCTTAGATCTTATGGGGCAGATGGAAGGAACTGTTTTGCTGCAGCTGTAGATACTTTCTGGTTTTTTGGGATGGGCATTGTCCATCATCATCATTTTGTTCTTTGTCCTGGGAGAGTCTGATGAACTGCAGGGTAGGTGGTGGCCGCAACTCTGATGAGATTCAGGACTCAACCGGCATGTGAACAGACTGAAGATTTGTCTCTGGGGCATATATTTAAAAGGTAGAGTGCTAATTATAAGTGCAAATAAAAGGGGTAGAAGAATCATGTAGGGAAATCATAAATGAGCCTAACTCTTACATTGGAGAAATAGGTTAACATACATTCCAAGATAAGGCCCACGATGGGTGCTGATTTCAAGGCGTTGTGTGCCCTGTCTATAGGGTCTGGATGGCTCTAGAGCCTCAGGAACATGCTATTTGAGGCTTTGCTTACCGTGGCAGTTAGAGAGATCTGCCTTGAGTGTTTTTCCAACCTGGAGACTTAGGTTCCAGGTTCTGTTCTCTCTTTATTAACTTCTGTTAGGCAAATGTTGGGGATTCCCTTGAAAGATAGGTAAGTTTCATTTTTGTTCTCCTATTTTCCATCTCTTTGAAAAATTTTTTCCTACTTTTTGGGAGATTTCTTTGACTTTACCTTTTTGGTTTTCTATGAAATTTTAATTTATAATTTTAATTTCCAAGAGCTCTTTTTTCTCTATTTCTTTTCTTTTTCATAGCATCTGTACTCATTTAATGGATGTAATCTCTTCAGTCTCTGTGAGGATATTAATTAGAAACTTTTATTAACATTTTATCTGGTCTGTGTATTATCTCTATTTCTCCTGTTTTTTTTTTTGTTGTTGTTGTTGATGTTAGCTTATTTTAATCTTTTTGACTTTGTATTGGGAATTTATGTATATTTCTGGTAACTTGGTTATCTGTTCATATTCAAGGACTAACCAAAAAGCTGATTGGAAACTCTGTGGGCATGTGTGGAGTTTGTTAATCATAGGCTTTACTTTTGTGAGTCTGGGCAAGGACCCAGATCCTTAGTTTGAATATACCTAAATGTCAATCTTGGGAGGCATTTTCTCTGGGGCCATTGAGTTTTTTCAAAGAAGGACACCCCTATATTACTCCTGGAGGTTTCCTGCTGTCAAAACCTTTACAAGACCATCAGAGAAACCTGTTGTGATTAAAAACAAGGTGAATTTATTAGAAGCTTGCCAGGCAAGGAAAAGAATCACTGACAACAAATTCAATCAAATGGACTCTCCCATAGCTTGAGCACTTGGAGACTTATAAGATTTTGTTGGAGTGGGTGGACGGAGAGGAGTTAGTCATAGGGTGATTTTAGCAGGGAGCTAAATGAGTGGAATTTGGGCAGGGATTATCAGAATTTGCAAGAGTCATGTCTAATTGGTTTAGTATGCAAGGTGAACCCAGTTGTTAAAATGTCTGTGGTTTGAATCTTTTTGAAACACATGGATCTGATCAGAGATGCAATTGAAATGATTTGTCTGTTTTGCAGGTTGTAGTTTTTGTGCACCTTGCTTATTTTGCAAGTTAAAGTCCCTGTAGTTTACCCTCTTTCAGTTTGCCCCTTTGGTCATCCTTTGGCCATGTCTATAAGATAGAGCACATTCTTGGAGTGTTGAGTCCAAATTTATTTCATTGGTCAATGTATCTATGGTCATGTCATTTGATTTTTAATAAGCATTTGCTGACCTCATTACTCTTGTGGAATGAGGACTCTGGAGATCACACTCTTGATGACTACAATATAGGTAAAAGCAGTTGAATGGTTTGTCTGTTTTGGCAGTTGTATTTTCTAGGTAAATTGACTATTTTTGCATTTCTAGTTATTATTTCATTTTTCATGACCTGGCTGCCAGCATTCTTTGTGAGGTGAAGAAATGAAGACTTTCAATTTATTGCTTTATTTTTAGTCCCATGCTTCATGCTTGCTTTCCTCCTTGTCTGGAGTTTTCATCTACCAAGGCTCGCTTCGTACATTCAGTTCTCAGTCTTGGGTAAAGGCTTCTGGGTTCTTGTGTTATGTGGATGTGTGAGGGGTAGGGAGTGTTTTGTATAAAACTTTTCAATCTTTACTCCAGTTTCTTCTGTCTCATCTCTGCCATCTGCTGATTGAGGGATCTGGGTTCCTAACTTCTCCTAGATGTTGTAGGATGAGTGCATATTGGACAAGGACAAAGAACATCTCTTACAAAGGGTTTTAACTGGGTTAACATTATTCCCTTCTAGTTTTAGAAATCCTAATTATCTTAAGGAAGGAAATTTCCACATCTCCTATCATAAGGACTCATTAAAAATCTACTCTAGAAAGCAAGGAGGTCAGTGGTATATTGGCATTTTTTTTGGCTCCCTCATCTCTTCACAAAGAGGTAATGATGTTACATACATTCTTCCCCATGAAGGGGTGCTGGCCAAGCCATGTCTGAATGGGCAACCTGAGAGAAACAGGTCAGGACTGTGTGTGTGTGTGTCCCCTTGGCACAAAGCTCACTTTTCTCATCCCTGAGCCCATAGTGTGCTCTGCTTACATAGATGGCCTTGGCAGATAATATGCTGGAATCTCATCTGTGCATGGTAGGCGAAACAATAAAGCTGGCACTGAGTACAGGATCAGGGAGGTTAAATCATCAATGGGTAGAGCCCTTCTGGAGGATTCTCCAAAGGGTATTAGTGGATTGGGGCTTGGTTCACTTGCATTAGTTGGATAGGCCAACTGCAGTAACTCCAGAATGCATAATGGCTCAAAAACAAGTTTATTTTCACTCACATGAACAGTCCAAGACAGTTCCAGTTGGTGGGGAATTGTGTTCCACATAGGTACTCCAGAACCCAGGCTGACAGAAGCTCCGCAACCTTTAATACATTGCTTTCAAGGTTATCCTGGACATCGACACACAGCCTGTGGAAGGGGAAAGAGCATGAAACAGTTCACATGGGAGGTTTTTATGGGCCAGGCCCAGAACACCACTTCTGCTCACTTTCCTTTGGTAGAACTAAATTATATTGCCACATCTAACTGCAAGGGAGACTGGGCTGTGAGCCTAAGAAGAGGAAACTGGTTTGGTGAGGACCCAATAACCCATGACACAATATCTATGTCCTAGGGACAGTGATGTGGTACCTGAGACAGGCAAGCAGGAGCTGAGGCCAAGATTTTGCTGGGATTCAGGCAGGGGGCAGCACTCTGTTCTGGAGTAAGACTTAGCCAGCTGCAGGTTTGTAGATAGTGGTGGCAGTGCTATGGATGCTAGTGTCCAGGCCTGGAGAAGGAGGCTCCAGGAATCAGGTAGGGGGTTGGTGCCTGATAAGGGTCAAGTCCAGGCTCTAGTGGTGATGTTGAAGGCCAGTAATGTGGGACAGATATTTGGGAGAAGTCCTTGCCTTAGAGAGTCTTTGTCTATGACAACAAGACTTAATTCCTGGTGCTTCCTGCTGGTGGGTCTGGGACAGTGTGGGCCAGATTTGGCTCTGAGATCATTTGGGACAGATTGTCCTGCTGACATTTTCTTTAGCACTGCCTTTTCCAGGTGGGCACTCACTTGTGCCCTTCACAAGGCTTAATCTCCTCAGAAGTGGGAGTCCTCAAGCAGCCTTCCTCACATTCCCCAGCTTGGGAAATCTACACTGAAATGACCCTAGGACACAGGTCACACATTTCTGGTGTTCTGTGATCTCATGGGACACAGTCTGTTTTACAGTTTAGACTTGAAAACTTGGGGCTAAATAACCACCAATAGATTCTATCTAAAGAGCTGAAACATGAATTGCTTGCTTTGTTTGCTTTCCTCTTTGGAGGTGGCCAAAAAAATCTTAACAATTGTTTAGGGCTTTCTGAGAATTGTCTTTTAAGGATGATATCGCATGTACTGTCTAGAGATGTTGTTGGAACAGATGTTGTGAGAGGCTTTTACACTCTAATATGCTGCGAATGCCCATGTATCCCCCAGGCGTTATTGCAGAAAATCCTCAAACACATTCATAGTACCACAGGGCGTTGCCTTCCACTTGACCCTTCCATTCCCTTGATTGTTCAATGCACAAGGGTTATTAAGAAGCTGAAAGATTATTATGCTCCATCGCAGTTGCCAGCTATATGCTGGCAGATTTTTGGAAACAGATCTGGGAAACTCCTGTAGGTTAATGATATAATAGCATGTGGAAGATTCGGGCCTTGCAGTAAGCTAGCCTATTTTATAGAGCAAAACATGGGATGATAAAGGAGGCAATATATTGTAGCATTTGAGCATAGGCTCTGTAGTAAATCTGCCATTTACTGGCAACTTGACCTTGGGCTAATTTTAACCACTCAGTGCTTCAGTTTTCTCATCTGAGAAATGGGAATTTTAACAGAACTCACCTCCCTAGGGTTATTGATAGGACTAAATGAGATAGTGTATGTAAGTGCTTAGCACAATCTGCCATATATAACTTCACCTATTATTATAGGCTAAGGTTTTAAAAGAAATCTGTCATTGAGTAAGAAAAAAAAAAAGGGAAAATAAATCAGCCACCAAATTCAAACACTTATTCTTAGTGATTAGAACAGAATCCTTTGTATTTTGCTGGTAAAAGGAAACATTTTTGATGGTCTTCACCTGTGTCAGTCCTTTAGTTACACACCCAGAGAAAAATCTCTGATCAAGTGGGGAGGAAGATGGAAAAAAAGCCTGGGAGCAGGGTCAGCTGTGGCAGCATCCCAGGGAACTTGTTAGAAATACAAATTCTCCGATATACCCTGGACCTCCTGGATCAGGAACTCTGGGTCAAGGCCCAGCAATCTGTTTCCACAAGTCCTCCAGGTGACTCTAAGCTCAGAATTGAGGACCTCAGCCTAGAGCAGTCAGAGATAAGTTTGCTTATAGACTGCAGAGAATATACAGAGGTCATTGAGCCCAGATCTGCAAGTCCAGCGGGAGCCCCTCATTCCCCCACTCTAGGCTAACCAAGGTGCCATCCAGCCAGTGGCCCGCTCTCCTAGGTTTCGCTCCCTGCTCACTTTTCATCCTCCCAGGCCCTGAGAACCTGTTGACTCGCATGCCTGAACACTCACACCTCCTTCCTGAATGCTGGTATCTGTACTGCATCTGGATCTGGCTTCTCTTCCCCTTGCCCCCACCTTCATCCAAGCTCCCATGGCCTCTCCTCAGTTTATGACCAAAGTGCCACATCCTTGTCACATCTTCTGCCTTTTATTTCTTTAGTTTCCCCACTCTTCTCTCTACACTGCCATAGAGTGGCTTTACAAAAACAGGGATGGATGCTCCACTGCTTAAAAACTGTCAAATGCTGTAGACAAATCCCCTAGCGTGATAGTCCAGGAGCTTCCCGACCTAACCAGAGACTCTGTCTCCAGCCTCCTTTCTTCCTACTCCTTTCTCCCAGATCACATGCTCTCACCACTCCCTGCCTCTCTTCAGGCCATGCATGCTTCTCTACAACTCTCTTTGCCCCCTGCCTCCCATGGTCTTCCTCATTATCTGCTTACTGAGGTTCTATTTATCAGCTCAGCTCCAACATCTCCGACCCTGGGAACCTTCCCTGGCTCTTCAAAGGAGATTTAGAATCGCTCTTTTCCGTTATCCAGCAATACTCCATTTCTAAAGGCATTGGCTTCCCATACCGATAGCTTTCCTGCCCTACTGTGAGCTTCTCAAGGGCCCCCACATTTCCTGCCTTGTTCATCTTTGCCCCTTAAGCACTCAGCACAGCGCTTAACGCCTATCAAGAAGGTGCTTAACAAATGTTTGCAGAAGGAATGAAGGAAGGGCAGTGAGCGTGGCGGTTCAGAAGCATTTTCCTGGTAAGGAGCAGAACCTCAGCTGCCCAGGCAGAGGAGGTAGCCTCTACCTTGGAGAGAGTATTTCTGTTCTGGATCACCGCAGTCATGGACGAGGAAAACGTCTCTCAGGGAAACCAGGGGAGGGTTTGGGCAGGTGAAATGTAATTATCCCAGCTGGCTGTTGTGAGGCCAGGGCTAAACACAGATGGGTTCGACCTTCATCTCGAATCCCTGCTGAAGAGCTGTTCGGCCAGCAGCTCAGAGTCCCCAGGGAGCGTGCGGGGGCCTGGGGTCGGTCTCACTCGCCGGAACCGGGCAGCGATGCCTCGTGACTCGGAGGAGCCGGCTGCTCAGCGCGCGGCCGCCTGGGGTCTAAACAGGCAGCCGGCGTGGGGAAGGGAGCTGCCCCGGGATCTCTCTCTCTTCTTTGTGGCTGCTGCAGCCCTTCTGGCTCCAGTTAACAACATGCACTTGCTTTTGAGGACACACGACCCCTGCATGTAACAACACCTTGACATCAAGTTATTGGCAGTCAACTTCCTTACCTTGTGTGTGTGTCTGTGTTTATTGCTAAAATTAAGAAATCCTCCCCAACAATGCACCAATGCAGAAATTGAAAAGTCATTTTGCAGATGGCCTTAAATCCTTCCTGGAAGGAGATGCAGGTTGTGCACAAAGTGGCTGAGCTGAGATTTGAACTCAGGACATCATACTCCGGGGTCTGAGCTCTGAGACCCTCAGACTCTGCTGCAGGTTGGGTCCTCAGAGGATCTCCCTGGGAGGGGTTGGGGGCAGCAGAGGCCAACAAGTATAGCAGGACCCCTGGGGTGCTGGTTTTTCATATAATCAAAGCCATAGCGCTTTGGAGCTTGTACGCATAAATGACCTTGGAGATGGCCATGGGGGACAGGCCACAGAATGAAGAACGAGGCGGTCCTTTATCCAAAGCAGTCTCACATTTAGGCAGTACTGTGCCTCTCAACCATTCTCCAGACAAGACTTTATGCCCAGAGCAGAGCCTTTCCCCTGAACAGCAATATTCCTGCCTGTTCTACTTTTCATTTCCTTGATTCTGCCTCCAAAGGTCTCCAAGCAATTTACAAACTGTAGGTCGTGTTTGCAATTCGGACCCTTAAAGTTTATCTATCTTTCTCTTCCCCTCTCACTTTTCCTTTGTCTTTTATGATTGTAATTGAAAAAGCAGAAGAGTCTGGAGACCAAAGCTCATGAATGTATATGAAGCCATTCCGTCGGCTGGCTGAGAGGCACTGCTCAGACGCTCTTTAAAATGGTTGTCTCCCCACTGCCAGCACTGCTTTGGCGCCTTCCCCTCCCATCGCAGGAACTGTGTCTATTCACAAGTCCACATGGGCCCTCTGAGAGGCCCAGAACTGAAGCCGGGTGCACACCACTTTGATATGTCTCAGCGCGGCTGCTGCTGGGGGCATGGGTTGTGTGCCCGCAGCTTTTTTAGGGAAGGTCAGCCTGACTGAGGACAAAGGGTTTTAAATTGTGCTCTGTGGAATCCTGTAAGCCTGAGTAGGCGGCCAAGAGTTCTAGGAAGTAACAATAATGAAATCAGCCATGGGCATTCTTTTATGTTTCAAGACACTGTGATGTTTGGTGTGATTGTGTTAACTTTTTTCCTGGAGTTAGTGCAAGCAGATGATACTCTTCTGACAGAGGGACATCCCTGAAGTTTGTTTTACAAGTTTCCTACAGGTGTGGAGCGAGGGCGTATGGAGGAGCTGGACGAGAGTGTCACAGGTGGTGATGGGTCCCTGGTGGGGGTTTGTCTAGTTCACTAGGAGGTCAGCTCCGAGAGGCACTTTATAAATATTTGTTGAATGAATGAATGAATGAATAGATAAATGAATGAATGAATTTTCTGGCCACTCTGGGCCCTCTGATGCCCCTGCTTGTGGGTTTAATTCTGCTCCAGAAGTTTCTTCCATTTCAATCCATTTCTATTGGGGAAGAATTTTATCAGCAGCTTCATGTATGTGCCTTGCATACTTAGAGCCAAGGCCCTCAGGCTGGACCGGGACCAGGTGACCCTGTCACCACCCCATTGGCTGAACCCACCATTGCTCCCCACCTCTTCTTTGCTGCCCAGGACTTACTCCCAGGGGAAATTCCTGGGTGCATGGCTCACCCTTGGCCCTAGCTCTCCCCTGTCCTCTCTGGCGATGGTTCAGGAGGTCACTCTGTTCCCTGCTCTCCAGTCCTCCCGATTCAAGGGCCAGCCCTCGGAGGTCCTGTCACCCTGGGTTTCTCCTCCAGGCGATGCCCATCCTCCTAACTTCAGAGTTTTGGCCACCAGCTGAGATGACCAGGCTCCTGGAATGAAAGCTTCGCAGCCTGGCTGCTCCCTGGAACATGCTTCTCCAGCCAGCCAAGCTGCCCTGTCAGAGAGCTGAGCGCCAGGATGTGGTGGGGGCTGTGGGTTGAATTGTGTGTCCCCCCATCCTCCAAAGACACATTCAGGTCCTCACCACTGGTCCTGTGAATATGACCTTATTTGGAAATAGGTTCTTTGAAGATGTTCTTAGTTAAGATGAGGCCAGTTTAGGGTAAGCCTTAATCCACTATGGCCGGTAAGAAGGGTAGAGGAGACCCAGACAGACAGACAGACACAGGGGAGAACATCACATGATGACTGAGGCAGAGAATGGCATGGATTGCTGACAAGTCAACACGAAAAGGCTTGAGAGAGGCACGGAACAGACTCTTCCCTACGTACGGCCTGCCATCACCTTGATTTTGGATTTCTAGCCTCCAGAACTGTGAGATAATATCTTTCTCTTGTTTTAAGCCACCTGGCTTGTGGCACTTTGTAATGACAGCCCTCAGAAGCTAAGATGGGGGGAAGGCCTATCAGAGTTAGACTCAGTTTCCCTTGTAGAGTGACCCATAATGCTCCAGCCCTCAACTCCCCATGCACCCTAGAAAGGTCACGGTTCTCCAACAAGAGTTTATTGGGAAGGGTAGTGTATTAGTCAGTCAAAGGGGCACTAATGCAATATACCAGAGATTGGTTGGTCTTTATAAAGGGTATTTATTTGGGGTAGAAGTCCACAGTTACCAGGCCTTAAAGCATAAGTTTCTTCCCTCACCAAATTCCATTGCCACGTGTTGGAGCAAGACAGCCGCCGACGTTTGCCAAGGTTCAGGCTTCTAGGGTCCCTCTCTTCCCGGGGCTGCGTTTCTCTCCGAGTTTAGCTCCTCTGTTTCTCTCCGAGTTTAGCTCCTCTGTTTCCACCACAAGGTCAGCTGTAGACGATCAGGCGAACGGCTTGCTTCTCTTTCCTGGGGCCTTCTCTCCAACATCAAAACTCCAACGTCAAAAACTGCAACTCAAAACCTGCTCCCTCTGTCCTTTGCCTTGCCTTTTATATTCGATTCCTCCACCCACCAAGGGGTGGGGCTCAATGCCCTACTGACGTGGCCCAGTCAACACCCTAATCATAACTTAATCATGCCAGATTAACAGATCAGTTTACAAGCATGATCCAATTATATTTTTGGAATTCATAATTACATCAAATTGCCAAATGGCTACAGGTAGTCTCTAAACTTTACCTGACTGGTCATGGATAAGTTAACCATAACAGTACAAGCACCTCAACTAACAAATACACATAGTGACTTCTTGGGAAAATATTGGGACTTGTGCCTTATTTGTACACTAAGGTTGCATTTGTTGAAAATGGACAAGTTATAACAAAAAAAATTATTTATTACGATATCCTTGGGAAAAGCACTCAGAGTGAGAGAACTTCGTTTCTTGGAAGGCTCTGCCCACTTCCGTCCATTGGGAGTGAAGGGGACTCTCCAACCCTCCTAGTGGTGGCTGGTGGTGGTGGAAGCAGAAGTCCTGGTGGTGACTTCTGGTGAGGATATGGATGGAATGGCCCGTTGCAAAGGAAAAGAAAAGAACCACATAGACAGGACACCCTAAGGAGTGTCAGGGAGAGACTTAGAAGCCAAGGGTTTAGAGGGACTGCTGGAGTCTAAGAAATAAAGAGGGACAGAAGAAAGATTTGAAGATGTTGCTCAGGGTTTGATTGGGATATTCTTACTGTTCTTTAAGGGCATGAGACAAGGACCAAATTAATTTTGACTGCTGAACTGGTTTATTTGAATAACATGCCATGCTGGAATCGAACTACTTGGGGCACATGAATTTTAGTCAACAAATATTTATCAAGTGCCCAACTATGGGGGAGGAAATAGCAGTGAACAAAACTGACCCCAAGCCTCTTTCCCTCATGGAACTTCCATTATTTTGGGACAGATATAAAGTACATAAAATTATATTGTAAAGTGACAACTACTGTGGAAGGAGTAAAGCAGGAAAGGATGATAGGAAATTTTAGGAAAAGGAGTTGCAAATTTTAAATTTCGTAGTCAGGGAAGTGGCAGAGGAGCAAAGACTTAAAGGCTGTGAGGGGGTGAGCCAGGCAGGTATCTGGGGCAAAGTTCCAGAAGAGCTGGTGTTCAGGGCATGTGTACAGAAGAGTGTGGAGGCCACTGTGGCTGGGCTAGAGTGAGTGGGGCACAGGGTGGTAGGAGATGAGATCAGAGGGTAATGGGGACTTGATCTTATAGAGCTTTGTAGGACATTATACAGCCTTTGACTTTTCCTCTGGAGAGCTCCCAGCAGAAGAGTGATAAATACTATTTCCATTTTAAAAGGAGGAAAAGTGGAAGGAGAGGCAAATATAGAGACCAGTTGAGAGATATTACAAAAATCCAGGCAACAGATGAAGATGATAGCAGTGCACATGATGAGAAGTGTTTGAATTTGTTAGTGTCATATATCCATTTATTAATTATTTAATTGAATAAATAATGTAACAAACTGATTAATAAATATGTACTGAGCCCTCACAGAGATTATAATCTAAACTGGAAGACTATTGTTAATTATCTTAACCCCATTCTGCTCCAAAATTCTAGGATTCTGAGGAATCAGAGAAGGTAGCATTGGGAAGGGAGGAACTGCCACCTTCCTGTCCTAGAATTTGTTGAGAAGCATAAAGGATGAGCAGGCCTTTGACAGGTGGGGTTCTGTGTGGCTGGAGGAGGGAGCCGGGCTGAGAAAAAGGAGCTCTGAAGGGTACCGTGTGGTTGGAGGTTGGTGTAGAGAGTGTGGCTGGAGACAAAAAGGAGGATGTGAAGGGCAAGGTGATGATGAAGGCTGCCAGCTGGGTTGGGGGTTGGAGGTGGGATTTCCCTGACTACAGCCACAGCAATAAAGGAGGACTTGCTTTTCTCAGTCCCACTGGAGGCACTGATGAGAGGGTGGAGCCAGCTGGAAGAACCCTCAGAGATCACCCAGCCTCATCCACTTGTCCTCCAGAGGATGGCATGGGGGCCCAGCGAGGGGAGGAATTTTCCCTGGTCACCAAGTAGGAAATGCTAGAGCCGGACTTTGAAAGAGTTCTCTCAACTGCACCTGAGTCTATTGGAATTATTTCCCCACCTTCTCCTTTACCCCGTGGAATATGGAACTTTCTCTGGATCCCATGCTCAGGATCTGGTTGCTATCTTGGTAGTAAAAACACGGATGGCACAGATTTTGCCTCAGAATCAAGCTGGACTTTGTGACACCCTGCCCTGCCCTGCCAGTCAAGCCGGGCTCTTTCTCAGGAATTTTGACCTGTGGCCTTTTCCAGACCTCTTGTCATCTGCCTGGATTCCTGACTTGCTGAGTGCTCCAATTTCTGTTCCTATGACTGCTCGTCTCTAGATGAAGACCCCACAGAGGTTGTGCCCAATTCTCTGTTTCTTTCTTCCTCCCTTCCTCTACTTTCTTTTTTGTCCTCCCTCCTTCCTCCCTTCCTGCCTGCCTCTTTCTCTCTTTCTTTTCTTTCTTTCCTTCTTTCTTACATCTATCTATCTCTCTATCATCTATCTATCTATCTATCTATCTATCTATCTATCTATCTATCTATCTATCTCATCATCTATCTCTATCTGTCATTGATCTATCATCTATCTGATCTGTCTCTCTCCATCCATTCAACCATCCATTTCCCATACAAGGCAACAAGCTTCATTTCTCTTCCATTCCGAATTCTAAAATATTGCTTTCTAAACCCAGCCCATAAAGACTCTCTTCATCTCTGGCCTGCTTCCCTGCTTCTGCATAAATTCTTCTCCTCTTGCCCTTAGTTCTCTCCTTTTATGATTTAAATCCTGGTATCTTCTCTCTCTTCCTATATTATCTCTTTTGTTGATTACACCACAATTCATAAAAATGTCTAGTGACCAGCTGGTTAATTGAGCAAGTATGAATATTTTTTTCAAAAGTGAGGAGTAAGGAGGGAAAGAGGCTGTATCATGTTTTATTATTTTTCCCTGTCACATCTATATTTCTTATAAAAAGCAGGGACCTAAACTTTAGGTGTTATCTGGACTGTATTTTGTGTATTTTTATGTATTTTCAGGCAATAGACAATGATTTCTATTCTTCAGATTGCTATTTCAGACTGCCACCTCTGAGTTCCTGGTAAACATTTACCTTTCTCTTATGTGCCACCCCCCAAATCATATGGTTTTGGTTTGATAATTGGAATCCCATCATGCCATTTCCATGGCTCTCAATTTTGATTAACCAGTGACTTCAAATATCACCTCTATTCTGGTGGCAATTTGTACTGCTAGCCAAAAATCTCTCTGGGTTTAAGACCCCTTTAAATTGTCACAAAGCTACTACTTTTATAACTGCTATGAGTTTGGGGTTGAGTCCCGGTCTCATAATTTTCTAGCTATTACCTAAAGTAAGTTATTTAGATTTTAAGCTGGTTTTCCCTCTGCTGAAAATGTGGAAGAATAAGAACATTCACTTGACAGGGCTGGGGTAGGATCATATGAGATAATGGGTGTAAAAGTGCCCTATAAATATGAAACTCTCTACAAATCTTTGTGGGTTTGTGGGTTTTTTGTATGTTTGTTCGTTTGTTTGTTTTGCAATTTCAGCAGATACTAGCTGGATTTAGAAATTGCCCCCTGCAATATACACATGTTGCCACTAGGTGGCAGTAGAAATCTGTGGTGCAAGCCAAGGAGGACAACCTGCAAGAGATAGAATTAATAAAATAAAATAAATTCTCATTGTTAAAATCAGTCAACTCTTTAGTGACTATTAAATAAACACCAAAGCTTATTTATAAATAGCAACATTCCAAATAAACCAATTATAAAGCCTCTAATACATTGGACTTCAAACAGTTTTTTTTTTTTTTTTAAGATTTTATTTATTTATTCATTTATCCCCCCCTTGCTGCTTGTGCTCGCTGGGTCAGCTAACCACGCCGTGTGGGCGGGCTTGCCTTCACCAGGAGGCCCTGGGAACCGAACCCGGGCCCTCCCATATGGTAAACGGGAGCCCTACTGATTGAGCCACAGCCGCTTCCCCAAACAGTTTTTTAAAGCTGTAGTGCTCATTTCCCAGATGAAATTTTACACACAACACTGAAAAACATAAAGTAGATAAAAGTGACAGTATTCTTTCTAAAGTAGGGCAGGGACTCTGGGAGCCTATTCCTCATCCTCCTCCTTTATTCCTGAGTCATCGCTGTCAAACCTCAGGTCTTCACGGGACAGAGTTTTAGACCGCTGTTCTGACAACTATCTTTTCCTAACACCCTTTTAAGACATATAACATATATTACTTTAAAATAATACAGAAAGCACCTTTAAATATTCTTAACATTCTAAGTTGCTTAACATTCTAAGATGGCTATCATATATATATATATAAAGGAAAATTAGTATTGGGGAGGATTTGGAGAAATTGGAACTGTTAGGCACTGCTGGTGGGAACATAAAATGGTGCAGCCACTGTGAAAGACAGCTTGGCAGTTCCTCAGAAAACTAAGTATAGAATTACCATATAACCCAGCTTTTACCTCAAAAATTGAAAGCAGGGACACAAGCAGGTTCTTGTACAACAATGCTCATAGCAGCATTATTCACAATAGCTACAAGGTGAAAGCAACCCAACTGTCCAGCCATGGATGAGTGAACAAACAAAAAGTTGTCTAACTATACGATGGAATATTTATCGGTCATAAAAAAATACATGAAATTCCTGATATGTATACAAAATGGATGAACCTTGAGAACATCATAAGTGAAATAAGCCAGATGCAAAAGGACAGATTTGTATGATTTCATTTATAACAAATATCTAGAATAAATAAATTCATAGAGACAGAAAGTAAATTAGAGGTTACCAGGGGCTGGCATGAAGGGGAATAGGGAGTTATTGCTTAATGGGTACAGAGTTTCTGTTTGGGATAATGGAAAGTGGGGTTGTTTTATAACATTGTAAAAGCAATGAATGCCATTGAATTATATACTTAAAAATGGTTAAAGTGGTAAAATTTCTGTTTTATATATACGTTATGACAATAAAAATAGTATCAACATGAATTAATTAATAGGTGAGAATGAATGAGAAACATTAGAAATTCAAATATTTTGAAGAGTTTCTAGAACATAGAAGGTAGATTGGTTTTAAACTTGGGCAAGGCAGAATTGAGGGTGCCAGGGCTCAGCTGCAGCAGTGGGGATGGGAGTGGGCTTTTATTAGGAGTGGAGAGAGGCTTCCTACCTCCCCAGAGTCAACAGTGTGGAGAAATGCAGAATGGAAGTGGGAGGAGTGGCCAAACTAGAGATAATGAACAGACATTCTGTGCAATGGCTGCATCATTCAGTTTCTCAAACTTTTCCTTTCCCTCCAGACCCCTGAACAATGGGTGTCTTAGTTTCCTAGGGCTGCCATAACAAAGTACAACAAACTGGGTGGCTTAAAACAGAAGTGTATTGTGGGCTAAAAGTCCAGAATTAAGATGTCGGCAGGGCCGTGCTCCCTCTGAAACAAGTAGGGCAGAATCCTTCCTTGCCTCTTCCTAGCTACTGGTAGTTTGCCAGTAATCCTTGGCATTGCTTGGCTTATAGCTGCAGCACTTCAAATTCTGCCTCCATCATCACCTGGCATTCTCCCCTGTGTCTGTCTGACCCTGTGTCCAAATTTCCCTTTTCTTATAAGGACACCAGTCATATTGAATTAGAGCCCACCTTAATCCATTTTGACCTTCTTTCAATTAATTACATCTTCAAAGACCTTATTTCTAAATATGGTCACAATCATGGGCCAGGAGGTTAGGACTTGAACATAGTGCTTTGGGGACACAATTTAACCCATAACTTGGTCCTTTTTATCCAAGGCTTAAGAGAGAGGAATTTTTCATAAAGAAATCAAGAAATTCATATGCAAGGGGCCAGGACCCACAAAATGGGCTATTGAAATCCAGAATACAGTCTTCTGTCTATGGGCACTGGGGTCAGTTGCCATTGGGGATGGTACAACCTGCCTGTGCCCCATTCTCATACCCTAAAGAGATGCCTTCTGGTCAACACACTCCACGTACAGACACAAAGCTCACACTCACTTCTTTAATTCAGGGGAAGAGCTAGTAAAGGCAGAGCACACATACACCCATCTTTCTCCATTAATCAGCCTAGGCCTTTATTCAGAAATGTGACTGGAAAACCAGGGATCACCAGACTCATGAAGTGAATGAGCAGCAAAAAATGAGAAGACCAAAGATGACAAGCACAACAACTGACCCCAGAGAAAATTCAATGGAGATTTAAAAAACTGATTCCTAAACCAAGACCGTCACAGTGCCTAGCTCTAGGGGTGCCATTTACATTGTAAGCCATGGGAATGGAGCTTGGGAGTTGTGCAGTGTACAACCTGTGTGACTGTATGTGGTGGCCTGAGTTGGGATGTCAGGGCACTGGAGTCAAGTACAGATGATTCCACAGCTGGGGATATTGCTTGATTCTCTGAGCTTTAGTCTCCTTCTGGCTCTAAAACACTGTGGGACGACGAGAGCACAGCAGGAGGCTCTGTTCTGTCTTAGATTCCTATAGGTTTAAGAGACTCCCACAGTGAGAGGTGGTCCTCCCTCTTTCTAGGTCATTTAATCTCTGACTTCATAACCTGCTGCAATCTTTTTCTCCTTAGGATCTGAATCTGGGAATGGGAATGAGTTGGGAGGACACCCTCTTCCACTAGCCCCTCACTCAATCACTGTCCAGTCCTGGAGCAATTCTTTCCTGACAGTGCTTCAATACTGGACTTATATATGTCTTCTTCATCAAGATGAGAACATAGATAAATCAATGTAGGCTTTATGGAAAAAGTCTGTAGCGCAAGAGAAACATGGTAATGTACTATGACTCAGCAGATTCACTTTCCTCTGAAATAGATGACTTACAAGAAACAAGAAACTGAAAAAAAAAGAACATAAAAAAATAAAATAGCAATTCCTAACAAAATACAAGAGGATATTTGCTTCTATTAAATGGACTGGGCTGTTATGGGGAGGGAAGGAGGTAAGAAAATAAAAGGATGCATAGAAATGAAAAAAAAATGTAGCTAAAATAAAAATCCATATAGCAATCAAGAAAGAGGAGATATGATACTATAAAAAAGCAATTAAGTGACATAGAAGACAAGTATTAGATGTTCTCAGAATGCAGAGGAAAAGGACAAAGATGTTAAAAAAAAAATTAAAGAAGATGGCAGCTTAAACAATACAGAGATTCACTTTATGATTAGTAGGTGTTCCAGAAAGAGAATACAAAGAAATAGAGTAGAGGCAATAAACAATAGAAAAAAAATGGAAGGAGGATAGGTGGATTAAAATATATTTTAAAAATTAAAGAAATAAAGTTAAAAAAAGAAAACTGGAATTTATAAATGATTATCAGAACTGGTTCTTAAAAACACAGACAAGTTTTAGAAATTTTAATAAAAAGTAGAGAAAAATATATAAATAAAAGTACAGTAATTGATAGATATACAGAATATTAAAAATTTAAAGGCAAAAATCACGAACAATTGCATCAGAATGAATTAGATATTCTCCAAGAAATGGATGGCTTCCTGGGGGAAAATGATCAAAACTGATTCCAAGAAATAGAAAAGTAGAATATCTTGACAATCAAGGAAAGAATAGAAATAAAATTATTAAATCTAAAAAGAAAAAAAAGAAAAACCTTGTAGGTATTCCTCTAATTGACAAGAATTGGAAAATCTCCATATCATTCACACTGTTCCTGAATATGAAACCTGATGGTTTAGATCCACCTAGAAAGTAGCAGAATCTGAATGCTCCCAACAGAGATGGCATGAAAAGAAAATCCATAGACCAATCTTATGAATCTTAAAAATCTTAAAAAAAAAAAAAAAAAAAAGCACACAGAAAGATATACACTGCCAGCAAATAGGGTTCATTCCACAGGAAGGGATTAGTCCCAAGAATTTATTACAATATTACAACATAACATAAGGTTACTTACTGTGAGACCCTTTGAAAAAGACTACGTGTTGCCTTAATGAATGCTGAAAAACCTTTGATAATATATATAATATATTACTTCCATTTTACTAGGAAACATCTTAGCATTATCAAGAGTTACCTCTCTCAACCAGTATAACCACCACAATCACACTTGGTGATGATCAATATACCTAAGTTCCCATTAATCCCATAAAATTAGGGAAGGCATTTATATTTCCCAAAATAAGGATTTGATTGGGTCATTTGCTACCATGCGTAGGGAACGTACCTCTGGAGCACCTCTGCATTAAGCCATGTTAAAGATGCCTGTCCTCTTACGGTAGAGACTGCTTCCTGCTGCAGTCAGCTGCGGCTTGGTGGCAAAGCGGTTTGCTTGATTCATGTGGCCCAGCCAGGGCAAATGCCTGGGGTCCCGTTTCTCAGGAGGGGAGTGAACCGGAAGGCATTTCTTGGACTTCTTTGGCAAAGCCTGTCGTTCCTGGGTGTCTACTTTGTGAGTCATGTAAGTCAAAGATTTCTTTTTCTCCTACATAGCTGACTACTTTGTAGATGGCTGTATATAGAATTATTTTTCCTTAAAACCTTGTTGATATGGTCTAATGTTTTCTATTAATTAATGTTGAAGAGTAGTCTGTGGTCAGTCTGAGTTTGTCCTTTAACTTAAGACAGTGGTTTTTTTTTTTCTCCCCGGATACACGTAAGATTTTTTCCCCCTTGATCCTTGAAATTAAAAAATGTATTAGTTAGCTCAACTGTTGACCTTTTTTCCCAATTAGTTTGTCTGATACTTAGCATTTTTCAGCTGCAGATTTTGGGGTTTTGTTTATTTTACTTTTGGTTTAGAAACTTCTTTTATTTCTCTGATTGTTGATTTTGATTCCATTGGCTCTGTAATGGAAGAAAAACATGATGAGAGGCACTTTCTTATTTGGGGAGAGGCAAGGGAAGATGGATTTTTTTCTTTTAAGAAAACATGAATTGCACCTTTTCTTCATAAAAAGGAAGGTCTTGGCCTGGAATAGATGGGAAAGTGAGGCCAAAAGTGTTGGCTCTTTGTTCTGACCGTCTTTCTGGATGGGCCCACTTGCACAGGGACCCCAGAAAGTAAGCAGCACCCCTTCCTGAGTTCAGGGTTCCCTTTAGGTAGTGATAAGATACTCAGCAGGCAGGTGCCTCCCAGAAGCCCCCTTGGGAGTGGGAGCGCAGGTCTGAATCGATCCTCTTGCATTGTGTGCAAGGAGCAACGAGCAGAATCCCTGGGAAGGATGCAGGGGCCCGCCCTGGGTTGCCTGGACAATAAACCAGATGGCCGAGTCCTGGCTCCTCCTTCCAGCAGAAGGACCTGCCCCAAGCTTGCTTTTCCATGGATGGAGGTTTTCTCTCTCAGGGAGAGGGGATTGCGACATCCCATGGGCCTCAGGGTCTCCAGGTGTTCTGGCTGGAGTTGCAACTCTTGTAAACATCTGACAGCCCAACTCCAGACTGCCTGATGCTGAGCAGCCTGGGTATACCTCCACGGCGGGTGTGCCCTTCTCACGCTTGCCCTAGGAAGGGTAGACTAACCAGGGGCTGTCACCCCTCCACTGGCATGTAGAGCCACACTAGGCAGTGCCTAGGCCCTGACGTGCGCCTGTAGGATGATGGATTGGGCCTCCTGTTCCTCCTCTTCTCTTGCTACGTGTAGGTAAGTTCATCCCGTGCAATGTATAGTTTGTCCCCACGCTGATGCATGCCATGTGGTGAGCCAGAGAGGACCCACCCGGCATGATAGGCATACGGCAGCCCCTACTTCCTCTCCATATCACTCTGGGCACAAACCTCTACCCAACTCTTTCCCCAACTCTTCTCCTCAGTGGATGCACAGCCGGACCGGTGTGACCACAGTTTGCGTGCACATTGCCTTAGGGTGGAGGGTGCAGGTAACCGTGGCGGGTATTTTCAGTTCAGCTCTGAGGCAGACCTTTTCTCTATTTTGTCAGGTTCATAATATCTCTTTGGCTCCTCTCACTCCTGTGGATAAAAAACTGCATTCCCAAGATTCACACCTTTTTTCTTCTCGTTCAATCTTTTTCTCATAATATCTCTCTGACTTATATAATTTCTCCTCAGTTTAGTAGCCTAACTTGTCTTAATCATACTGGCTAATCTTTATGCCTTTCCCTCTCCTTTATAATGGATTTTTCTCTCAGAATTCTTCCTTTGGTTAATGATTCCCAATCAATAGGATCTAGGGGAGGGAAAGCAAGTCTCAGAAATATGGAAGCAAGCAAGGTCAGAGGTAAGTAAAACCAATTAGAAATCCCCTTTGTGATAAATCATCAAGAAACTTTGGGAATAATATCTGATATTCAATTTTACACTGTTGAGCCTTTGGAGATGTAATTTCCACAGATTATACCTTTCCCAAATTTTGTTAAATATGAAAACATTGTCTTTAGTGGACCTTTGGGAAATGAAGGAAAAGAGCATCTACTTTTTAGGGTTAAGTTGATTAGGATGGGTAGGAGAAGCCTTTGGAAGTGGGAACAATGTAGCATCTATGATAGGAAAAAAACAACAACAAACAAACAGGAACAAGAATTCAGAATGAAAGTTGATGGAGTGTAAACACTCTTCTCAGCTGAAAGAGTCCTTAAAATATTGGGAAGGGTATTGAACTTCCTGCAGCTATGTGGGTTGAGATTATGAATTATTTACCTTAACTGTTAAAGAAACACAGTGATTCAAAAAGCTTAGAATTGGTGCTGAGACAACTGAACACTCCTATGCAAAAAAATGCATCTGGACTTTTCCCTCATAACTTATACAAAAATTAACCCTAAATGGATCAATGATCTAAATTTAAGAGATAAAACTGCCAAATTCTTAGAAGAAAACATAGGTATAAATCTTCAAGACCTTGCATATTGTAATAGATTCTTAGATATGGCACCAAAAGCTCAAGCTTAAAAGAAAAAATAAATTAAACTGGACTTCATCAAAATTAAAAACTTTTTTGCTTCAAAGGACACTATTATGAAAGTGAAAAAATGCACAGAATGGGAGAAAATATTTGCAAATCATATATGTGACCAGGAACTTGTATTTAAAAAATATAAAGAACTCTTACAATTCAACAATAAAATGACAAATAACCCATTTTAGAAATGGGCAAAGGATTGAATAGATATTTCTCCAAAGAAGATATACAAATGGCCAATAAGCACATGAAAGAATGTTCAACATCATCAGTCATTAGGGAAATGCAAATCAGAATCAATGACCACTCCATAACTACTAGGAAGACTATAATGAAACAAGCAAGCAAGCAAGCAAACAAACAAACAAACAAACAAACAGATAATAACAAGTGTTGGTGAGGATATGGAGAAATTGGAAGTCTCATTTACAGCTGGTGGGAATGTAAAATAGTGTAGCCACTTTGGAAAACAATCTGGCAGTTCCTCAGAAAGTTACACCTAGTTACATATGACCTAATAGTTCCATTTCTAGGTATACACCTAAGAGAAAGAAAGCATAGGTCAATAAGAATATCTGTACGTGAATGTTCAGTGCAGCATCATTCATAATAGCCAAAAGGTAGAAAAAACCCAAATGTCAATCAATTGAAGAGTGGATAAATAAAGTGTGACGCATCCATATAATAGAATATTATTTGGCATAAAAGGGAATGAAATATACATGCTGCAACATAGATGAACCTCAAAAACATTAGGCTAAGTGAAAGAAACTAGTCACAAAAGACCACATATTGAATAATCCCATGTACATGAAATGTCCAGAATAAGCAAACCTGAAGAGACAGAAGGTAAATTAGTGGTTGAAGCTTAATACATGAATTGTATGGTATGTGAATTATATCTCAGTAAAACTGTTGCAAGAGGTTAGAATATTGTGGGTATTGGGGTTATGTGTAGACTGATCTCATCAATGTATCCTCCATGTCTCTCTTCTTTTCTTATGTTTGAAAATATGTTTCTCTTTCTACACAGAGTTTTATTTTTCCCCTTTGTCTTCCTTTTTGGTAATTTGATTTTCAGCTGTGTCTATCTGCTATCTAATCTTTGCTGATTTTATATTATCTCATCTTGACAGTTTATTTTAGTTTCATAGATGCAATATATTCTTGAATCTTGTTGGGAAAATGACCCATAAATGTTTCACATTTTCTCCTGCTTCTTGGAATAAACCTATTTCAAGAAAGGATTTTTTTCTTTTTTTAACAAATCAATTTTATTGGTACATATTAATAAAGCATAAATTCATCCAAAGTGTACAATCAATGGTATTCAGTGTAATCACATTTGTGCATTCATCACTTCATTCTTAGAGCACTTTCATTATTCCAATAATAATAATAATAATAATAATAATAATAAACAAAAAACAAGCAAAACTCATCACCTCTCAATCTCTCTATGCTTCCCCTGCTGTACACAGTATATTTGTATTTATATTTTGTAAAAACAGTCTTATATATGTGAAATCACCCATATTCCTGTTTTATTATGAGGTTTTGCTGTCATATACAGTACCATGGTACAGTTCTTAACTTTCCTTCTATTAATATACATGACTTTAGACTTTCCCTTTCAACCACTGTCATACCCATACAATAGCTCTGCTAGTTACAAACACCATGATATGCTTTCACCATTTCTATTCATTTCCAAAGATTTACAAACAACCGTTTTTTTTTTTTTTTTACCAATTCTGCACAGATTAAACCTCAGCTTTCCATTCTCTAACATCATTCTATTTTCTGGTGACCTATATTCTAATTATTCTAATATTCTCCATGAGTTTACACAATATGTTTAGTTCATAATAGTGCAATCATACAGTATTTGTCCTTTTGTGTCTGGCTTGCTTCACTCAACATAATGTCCTTCAGGTTCATCCATGTTGTCATATGCTTCATGACTTCATTTCTTCTTACTGCTACATAATATTCCATTGTAAGTATACACCACAATTTGTTTATCCATTCATCAGTTGATGAACACCTGGCTTGTTTCCAACTTTTGGCAATCATGAATAATACCGCTATGAACATTGGTATGCAGATGTCTCTTCATGTCTCAGCTCTTTGTTCTTCTGAATATATACCTAGTAATAGTATTGCAGAGTCCCATGGCAAATCTATATTCAACTTCCTCAGGAACTGCCAAACCATCCTCCACAGTGGCTGTGCCATTCTACATTCCCACCAACATTGAATAAGCACCCCTGTCTCTCCACACCCTCTCCCAACATTTACAGTTTTCTGACTTTTTAATAGCAGCCAGTCTAATAGGTGTGAAATGATATCACATTGTAGTTTTGATTTGCATTTTCTAATTGCTAGTGATGTTGAACATTTTTTCATGTGTTTCTTTGCCATTTGTATTTCTTCTTTGGACAATTGTCTTTTTCAAGTCTTTTGCCCACTTTTTAATTGGGTAGTTTGTCTTTTTATTGTTGAGTTGTATGATCTGTTTGTATATCATGGATATTAAACCCTTATTGGATATGTGATTGACAAATATATTTTTCCCATTGAGTCAGCTACCTTTTCACCCTTTTGACAAAGTCCTTTGAGGTACACAAGTGTTTAATTTTAAGGAGGTCTCATTTTATCTATTTTTCTTTCATTGTTCATCCTTTGGGTGTAAGGTTTAAGAAACTACCACCTACCACAAGATCTTGAAGATGTTTTCCTACATTCTCCTCTAGGAGTTTTAAGCTTATTGCTTTAATATTTAGGTCCTTGATCCATTTTGAGTTAATTTTTGTATATGGTGTGAGATAGAGGTCTTCTTTCTTTCTTTTTGGATATAGATATCCAGTTCTTTCAGCACCATTTGTTGAATAGGCTTGGAGAGCTTGACCACCTTGTCAAAAATCTCTTGACTATAGATGTGAGGGTCTATTTGGTTCCATTGGTCAATGTGTCTGTCTTTATGTCAGTAAACCTAAACCAAGCTGAAGGAAAGAAATAGTAAAGATCAGAGCAGAAATAAATGAAATCGAGAACAAAATCAACAAAACCAAAAGTTGGTTCTTTGAGAAGATCAACAAAATCGACAAACCCTTAGCTAGATTGGCAAAGAAAAAAAGAGAGAAGATGCAAATAAATAAAATTAGAAATGAGAGGGGGGACATTACCACTGACCCTGCAGAAAAAAGAGAGATCATCAGAGGATACTATGAACAACTGTATGCCAAAAGACTAAACAATGTAGAGGAGATGGCAAATTCCTAGAAACACACAAACCACCTACACTGACCCTAGAAGAAATAGAAGACCTCAACAAACCAATCACAAGTGAAGAGGTTGAAACAGTTACCAAAAACCTCCCAAAGATGAAAAGCCCGGGACCAGATGGCTTCATAGGTGAATTTTACCAATCATTCAAAGACGATCTAATAGCAATCTTGCTAAAGCTCTCCCAAAATATTGAACAGGAAAGAACACTACCAAACTCATTCTATGAAGCCAACATCACCCTAAAACCAAAACCAGATAAAGATACTACAAAAAAAAAGAAAATTGTAGACCAATTTCTCTAATGAATATAGATGCAAAAGTCCTCAACAAAATACTTGCAAACAGAACCGAAAAGCACATTAAAAGAATTATATACCATGATCAAGTGTGTTTTATCCCAGGTATGCAAGGGTGGTTCAACACAAGAAAATCAATTAGTGTAATAAACCCCATTGATAACTGAAGAAGAAAAACCACGTGATCTTTTCAATTGATGCAGAAAAGGCATTTGACAAAATACAGCACCCTTTCTTGATAAAAACACTCTAAACATAGGAATAGAAGGAAACTTTCTTGATATGGCAAAGTGCATATATGAAAAACCTACAGCTAGCATTGCACTCAATGGTGAAAGACTGAAAGATTTCCTGCTGAGATCAGGATCAAAACAAGGATGCCCACTGTCACCATTGTTATCCAATAATATGCTAGAGGTTCTAGCTAGAGCAATTAGGCTAGATAAAGAAATAAAAGGCACCCAAATAGGAAAAGAAGAAGTAAAACTTTCACTATTTGCTGATGATATGGTCCTATATCTAGAATCTCCTGAAAAATCCACAACAAAGCGATTAGAACCAATAGACTATCGCTTCTCGGCCTTTTGGCTAAGATCAAGTGTAGAACCAATAGACTATTTCAGCAAAGTGGTGATTAATTAATATGCAAAAATCAATAGCGTTTCTGTACACTACTGATGTAAAATCTGAGGAGGAAATCAGAAAAAAATTCCATTTATAATAGCAATTAAAACAATCAAATAGTTATGAATAAACTTAACCAAGGACATAAAGGACCTGTATACAGAAAATTACAAAACATTGCTAAAAGAAATGGAAGAAGACTTAAATAAATGGAAGGACATTCTGTGTTCATGGTTTGGAAGACTAAATATCATTAAGATGTCAATTCTGCCCAAACTGATTTACAGATTTAATGCAAACCCAATAAAAATCCCAATAGCATTTTTTGCAGAAGTGGAAAAACCAATTATTATCAAATTTATTTGGAAGGATAAGGGGCCCTGAATAGCTGAAAAGATCTTAAAAAAGAACAAACTTGGAGGACTCTCACTTCCAGACTTTAAAGCATATTACTTAGCTACAGTGGTAAAAACAGCATTTTCTTTTCGACTACCTTTTCTTCCTTCGACCTGTAGTGTTATTTCATGGAGCTGGTGATCTTACTGTTTCCTCACTTGGGGACATCCTGCCTCCAAGGTTCAGCACTTTGCCTACACTCCAGAAACCAGCAATTAGCATTATCTGCTGATTACCCTGGAGTGATGCCAATCTTTGTGGTCTTTAACCAAGGCCAATGAACAAATTGGTCAGTTCACACCCTGCTATGGAGAATTAACTGTAAGTTTGTTTGCTATTTTCATTGAAATATGGGGGTGGGTCATCAGATGTCTGTTACAAGTCACCATTTTAGCCAGTTCTCTTTCTGGTCAGATTTATTTGCTAAAAAGTTCAATGTTGAATTACCTATAAGTAATTTAGGTAGATTGAGACTCATAGATATATCAGCAGGAGTTAAGATAATTGAAAAAGCATTTGGAAAACTTTAGCCTTTGAGAGAAGAATGATTTATCTTGTGATGATAATTGCAGGAAGAGGCAATAAGGACATTTTTGTCAGAAGTAGGGTTACTAGACCAGTGGATCTAAAATTTGATTACTACCATACATCAAAATGAAATCCAGATGGATTCGAGAGTTAAAAGAATGTACATTCAGAAAACAGACTAAAGTAAAAGAGAGTTGTTATTTTTTTTCTCCCAGAGCAGAATACCTTACCAAACACTGGAGTCACAGAAAAATAATTTTAAGAGAAAGAGTTCCAAGTTTGTGAAAAGAAGTTTTCATAAAATGAAAAACTTCTGTCCAATAACAAAAATAACCAAAATTAAAAAGGCAAACACACTTTGAATGTATCTGTAGCACAAATACATAGCATTTCATATATACATTGAGCCTTAGGAATTGGTTAGGTCACCTTCCTCCTTAGGGGCAACGTGGAATGCTAAAGCCACACTGGACTTGTGGCAAAATTATGGTGGGGAGGTCATCCAGTGTACTGGATAAGAGCATGGCCTTTGGAGTTTAGAATTGGGTTTGGAATTCAATTTTACCACCTACAAGCTGTGTCACCTTGGAGAACTCATTCCCTTCTGAGGCTCAATTTCTTCATTTGTAACATGGAAGACAATAATAATCTCTATTCCACAATGTTGTAGTGAAAATTAAGAATTTAAAGTACCTAAAAATGCCTAGCACTTAGAAAAAGCTCACTAGATTGTACTGCTTCATTTATTGTGACCATCCTCATCACCCTTATCATCAATAATCATCATCCTCATCAATGAGCATTATCATCATCATCATTATCATCATTCCCTGTAGTTGAACCCTGAATCAGCTTTGTTGCATATCAGAAGCTTTGTAGAGTCTTCAAGTAACCCTGGAAAAATTCAACCCTGCAAGTGGATGAGGGTGTCACGTGTCCCTGCTCTTGATCTGCTCTAGCTTCCTTCTTTCCTTCTGCTGGTCTCCTGCTTTGGTGCTCCTCTCAAGGACACTGTGACATTGAGAAGTTTACATAACTTTTCTGAGCCACAGTTTCCTCACTTGGAAGTTGTTATTAATAATTGCTATGTCCTCATGGTTGAGATAAGGATGAAAAAGGAGCATGATTATGAAATTTAACATAGTCACAGACATATATGGTAGGTCCTACAAAACTGTTAATTAATTTTGAGAAAGGATGACTTGCTCAATGTCACATATCTTATTGATCCAAGGAATGCCTTTGGGCACCCAGTGTCTAACTAGTGTTAGATTTACAGCTTAGTCTAATGTTAAATACAGAGAGACAGGCTGTTGCTTGGATATGCAATGCCTGACCCAGTTCTTTCTGAGTTCCATATTCATCCCCTTCTGAAATACCTAGATTGGCTTTTCCTCTCCCAGTAGTAACAGTCTTTTGGCTTTCTGTGATAGCTTTCTTTTTTTCTCTCTCTTTTCAAAGTACTTATGACCATTTTTTAAAATACATAATTTAAAGAACCAAATCTGACACCCCTCCCCCATGTAACAGTTGGCAAAAACACTAAAAATATGCTAAAACTTAATTTTATGTGTATACTTTTTTTTTACCCCCAAAGAAATAATAAAAAAAAAATTATACTTGCAAAACATGTAGTGTGGGTCTTGAATCCAGTAATCAAGATACTTCTGCCAGATGCCTCTGACAGCACCCAAGAAGGTCTAGGCTCCTGGGAATTACCTTCTCCATGCACACAGCCACAAGTCTGACCATGGAGGTGCACAAGGTGTAGGCGGAAAGGAACCAGCCCCCAGTGCTCACAGCCTGGTATTAAAAGGCAATACTAAGGACATTTTTTTAGTTCCAAACAACATATTTTTGCCTCAACAGACTTCCTCTGGAAAAGCAAGTCTGTTTCTTGTGCAATTCCTTCCCAACCCCCTCCCACCCTAGCCATATGCTTTTTTTTTTTTTTTTTTAAATTGAACTCCCATCTCTTAGATGCCATACGGTTTGGCAGAATCTTGGCATGGGGCTCAGAGATCTGCAATTGTGATGGACAAGGTGTCTGACCAGTCTCTCCCCCTTTGTCCAGCTTTACTTTCTGCAGTAATATGGATATGCTTGGTAATATGGGTTTTGATTTGTTCCTCTGGTAGTTGGAATCAATTGCATCTCATTGACACTGATTTACTCAGTCAGATTTAAACACTGCCTTTTAATTTAGAGAATTTTATTGGGAAGGTGTTCCTAGCATATGGTCCCAAATGACATTATTCTTCTGTAGCTGTAATTCAGTGGGAATGGGATTCAGTTGGAGCTGGGTCATATGCCTCTTTGATATGATGCTTCTACCTACAAGTCTTAGTGTCACAGTGCCAGGCACCAATGGCAAATGGTTGTACTAATTTTTTTTTTTTTTTTAATCCAGAAGGTGTACTTGCTTTGTGATGGCTTCATGCTGCAAATACTACAGGGTCAGTTATGAAAAACCATGAAAAGAATGTCTTATCAATTGCCATCTTCTTTCCCTGACCTCTGTCTTCCTTAGCAGCTTCTCATTGGGTTCCCTAACACCTTCTGCCTACAGGATCTCTCTTTTCTCAAGTCCTGAGCTCGCTCCTGATTGAGAAAGCACCTGTTTTCTTTTCCTTCATCCCTATTGTCCTTAGGAGGAATTCACTCCCTACCCCAGATAGAAACTCTGGTGATCCAGCCAGCAACTGCTCTTGGGTCTCTGCCTGACCCACCCACTAACCCATCTACTAAAGCCTGTTTGGTGCTAACCAAACTTCAGGTCTACGCACCACTAGGAGCTAGTCCAAGGCACCTATGCTGCTCTTCATTTATTCCTTCATTCATTCACTTATCAAACATATCCTGCCTCCCTGCTCTTGGATGGACTCTCATCCGGGCCCTGTGAAGGAGACTAAAAAGTGAGGTGACAATACCACTTCAGTGTAATAAGGCCTCAATTAAGGGGAAGCACAGAATGCTATGAAAACAGAGGAGAATTTTTAACCCAGTAAGGGCCTGAGCATAGAGGAGAGGGGGACTGTTAGGGAGCATTCCCTGGGAAACAAACTAATGGAACAGAGTCTGAGTAGTTAACCAATCCTTCTGCTCCATCCATGGGACTGCTTTCTGCCTTGGTTCTCTGCCTTTGTGATTTACCAGATGCCCTTTCTAATTCTTCTGTCCCATCTCTGGGATGGAAGTCACTCCCTGAGCCCCAGTGAATTTGGTTGAAATCCAGGTACCCTAATTAGGCCTCTTTTGCCCCTCTCCTCGGTGGTGGAATATTCCTGGGCCCCTGTCTACTGCCTCAGACTTTCCAGAGCCAGGTCCACTCTCTCTTGGCTGCTGAGCATTTTCCCTCTAAGCCTTGGGCCCCACTGTCACGCCTTCCTCTTGAGTAGTCCGCTGCCCAACACAGGCATGTGGAGAACCAGGCTTCAGAGCTGGGCTGTGGACCACACACAGGTCCACATTCAGCCCGGTCCTGAGCCAGGTCAACTTCCCCAGCTCCCTTCTCCCTGCCCCTGGCTTCCTGCTTCTCCTCCCAGCTCAGAGTCCATATTTATTCCATCAAATTGCCAGCATGCCTTTGCAATTGAACACATCTGAGCTACAAGTGTGACCTACCTATATATTGAATGAGCTGTACTTGGCAGAGCACAATCTAAAAAATGGTTTTCCCCCAAACCACTGCTTTTTGAACCAGCTCTGTTGCAAACCCCTTTCCTTTTCCTGGATAATATCTCAAACAGATTCCATAGCTTTTCTGGCAATTTCAGATATCAGAAAAGATTCATATTTGGGGTATTAAAAAGTTCAATCTGATTTGTTAAAACTTCCATCCCTTGCCCACTTCTAAGTTTGTCTTTTTGTTTTTTTGTTTTTTTTTGTTTTACCGGGAGGTACCGGGGATCGAACCCCCGTCTCTCCATATGGTAGACGGACGCCGAACCTCTTGAGCCACATCCGTTTCCCTAAGTTTGTCTTTTAATGCCCAGCTCAGGGCAGATGCAGCCCAGCCTCCTGCTGTGTGAAGGGAGAAGTGTCAGTCCTTTCACTCTGCCTTCCAGCTATTGCTCCCTCCTCCCCATTCACTGCTTCTGGCTCCTCTGAGGACAGGTGGGGAGGTAGGATAAGAGGGAAATCTTAATTCTTCTTTGACAGCTGCTGGCATAACTGGCCCTGCTGCCCTCTGTGTGGCAGATGTCTAGATGGTCAAGGAGAGAGTCACTGAGTCCTTCAAGATACCCCCTGGTCCTCCAGGGATCTCTGACACCCCACAGACCCAGGCCTGGGTGATGCAGGCTCCAGCTGGCTGCCAACAACCTCCCCGCAGCTCTTGCTGGGAGAGAATACTTCTAGACTCTTCCTGCTGGGTCTCTCAGTTCTCCCATGTGGGTCTTTCAAGATGGTTCCAGGGGGTGTATGTGGCTCAAATGGTTGGGCGTCCTTCTCCCATATGGAGGGACCTGGGTTCGATCCCCGGGACCTCCCTGTAAAAATAGAGAAATATAGAAGGCACGCGGGCCACCAAGCCCCACGTGTGGGTGTGCCAGGCCCCGCCGAGCCATGCAACAAGATGATGACGTAACAGGAGAGGACCACCAAGGGAGAGCCAAGACGAGACGCGCTGAAAAACCAGGAACTAGGGTGGCGCAGGTGGCAGAACGCCTCTCTCCCACTTTGGAGGTTCCCAGGATTGAATCCCGGTGAAGACAGGAGGAGAGGGATGAAAAAAAGAGAGGGCAGGAAACACATGGAGAGTTGCCCTGTGAATGGACATAGAAACAGCAGAAGCGGGGGTGGGGGGGAGGGGGGATTAAAAATGGATTAAAAAAAAAAGATGGCTCCCTCTCAGCTATCTTGGTGATGTCCACCTAACCCACAGGGAAACATAAACCCTTGCCTCCTCACCATCTGAAAGGGGTGCCGCTCACCCCAGTGCAGCTGCCCCTCTCCGCTCTGTAGTCACGAGCGGCACTAGCTGGCCTTGCCCCTGAAGTCTATTCTAGGGGTGGCTCAGTCGCCAGCCTGCGGGGACACAGCTCGAGTTCTCCTTCGCTGGTGTGGGCTTCTGAGATGCAGGTGCTCAGTCGGAATCCAGCTGGCGGCAGGTGGCTCCGGCAGACGACCCCTTCCCACCAGTGCTTCTCTTGAACCTCCCTTCACTTGAATTGAGGTGGGGGCAAGTACACCCCCCTAACACACACACACACACACACACACTTCTGCCAGGTGACAACTCTCTGACTCTCTTAAGCTTGTCTAGGCTGAAAGTCGGTGATGAATTAAAGCTACCTTTCAGCTTTGGGCTTCAGCCAAAATTTTGAGACATCAGGGAAATTCCTATTGAACAGAGATGCATCTTGGGATGTTTCATTGCAAAAATATACTGGACAGAAATTTCTCCACCCTTGGAGAAATCTGCATCCCAAAATATGTGAAATGTACTGATCTGTGAACCGACTCCCTCATGCCTCATAGAAGCACCTGCAGCTGCAGCAGGTTTTGGGGTAGGGGCTCTGCTCCCCCCAGGCTGGCGTGAGTCCCCACCAGCATGATGGAATCTGGGGGGATGCCAGTGGAGAGCTGCAATCGAATGGGCAGCTGTTAGTTGCATTAAAGTGGCTGCCTGCTGCCCACTATGGGCCACAAACGTGCAATAAAGAGGAAACAGGTTCATTGACACAAGCTGGTGCTGGTGACAGGAAGTGCGGGTGCCCCTGGGAAGCAGAGTGCCAGCAGGCAGGACTGTCCTCCCTGCCTGAGCCTCTATCTGTGGTGACAGTGAGTATGTGTACACACGTGCGTGTGCGAGAGAGTCCATGAGAGCTCTGGAGCGTGTGTTTAAGGGTTAGATGGTAAATTTGAGAGAAACACCGAGAGGGTTAAGAAAAAGTGGGTTATTTCACTAGAAGAGAATTTGAGTCTGATGGGTGTGTGTGTGTCTGAGAGAGAGACGGGGTGGGGGGAGGGAGAGAAGGAGAGGAAAAGGAAGGAGAGAAGGAGAAAAAGAGAAAGAAAACAATAGAAAGAGGGAGCAAATCAGGGTGAGAGAGCCAGAAGCTGGGTGAAGACGGAGTGTGAATGCTGGACAGCCAGGGGAGGCCTTCGCGGTGGGTTGTAGAGAGTGTTTGTGCCACTTCAGCCTGTCACTCAGTTCTGAGTCACCGAGGTGCACTTGGCCCCCTGCCCTCCTCGTGGGGCTCATAGTCTCCGTCCCCAGATAACTTGAACATGAGGAGCCAATCCCCAGTGCCCCTGGGACCTGCAGGCAGGGCTTCCCAGAGCAGCAGGTCTGTGGGCTGGGGCTTGGAGGAGGAGGAGGGTGAGTACACAAGGAGGCTCTCAGGAGAAGGGAGCAGCTGTAAGGAGAGGGGCTTTGGAGATGGAACCTGCACACCTAGCAGCAGAATAGACAGCGCAGAGGCCAAGTGCAGGTCATGGGGTCAGGGGTCACTGGTACCTTTGCTGCCCACTGCAGACTTGGTTCCTCGTCTTCTCCAGCCTGTAATGATCTCCAAGCCCCTCTGTTTAGTTGGAGCCCAGGTCCTGGAGCCTCCTGAGTATCCCCTGGCACGGCAGTCTCCTGTGACCAGGTCTAAGGACTCACATGGGTCACAGCTTGTTCCCTGTTCTGCCCAGGCCTCTCAACAAACCTCCCAGCTGCATGTTTGCCAGGTGGATGGGATGTCATAGAAACTTCCGGACTTCTTACTCTGGGTGGCCTCCCTTCCCACCCCTGGGAGAGAGGATGCCTGTAATGACGATTCATTGAATGAAGTGGATTTTATGGTATGTGAATTGTATCTCAATTTTTTTAAAAGAGTAGTAGGTTTCGAGTAGAAAACCTGGGTTTGAATCTGTACTCTACCACTTCCCCTTGGACAAGTTTGGGCAAGTCACTTACCTTCCGTGGGTCCAGTTTCCACTTAGCTCCCAGGGTGATTACAAGGCTCCAATGAGGGCGCCGTTAAGTTATGCACACAAATACCAGCCGTTAATCGGACTTTGAGGCACTGGTGTTAAAAACTTAACTGAATCGTGTGTTCGAGTTAAGGAGCGTTGAGAAATTATTTTCCATGGCAATATGCATTAAATCAGTGTTTTCCAACCTTTCTTAAAGGTAAGATTTACCTGGAGCTCTTGTTAGAAAATAGATTGCTGGGTTCCAACAAAGAGTTACCGTTTCCAGGGGCGTGTCCTGGAGCGCTGTGTATTTGGCAAGCGTTCCAGATGATTCATATCAGCAGGCGAGTTAGGGAAATCGGCTCTAAGATGCTGTGCGCTACGAAGGTGCTGGAAACCCAGAAGTGAGGGTTAAGGGTGAGAGATGGAGTTGCGAGGGCGAAAGGAGAGGCCTTCAGTAATTTATCAGGTGTGAGGACTGAAGCCTCCTATCTTGATTTTCTGGCCCGAGATTTGGCATTACTCGCCCTGGCTGTGGGTCAGCGTGGGGGGCCTCTGCTCTGAGGCTGCCCTCCTCCCGCGGCTCTCATCCTAGAGATGAACGGCCCTATTCCACAGCAGCACCTGTGTGTGAAGACAGCGGCACTGAAAGCACAGAGACAAGGAATTAAGGAATCTGGCCTCCCAAGAGGGCTCTGGCCTTTGTCCCGGCTCCTGGGTCGGGGGAGGGATAATCTCCAAATCCTCGAAATTTTCCAGCGTTAGGAGGGTCTTTGCTCTGTACGGTGAGTCCTCTCCCACCTTCCATACCTGATTGTTCATGCCAGTGAGATGACTTAGGATGGGAGTGATTAGAGGGTTGGGGAAGGGAGCCACATGGACCCCCAGGGCGGGAGGGGGTCTCAGTGTCGAGTTCAGCCACATGGACCCTGATTCAACCTGTCATGCCTATGTTTGGTCGCCGAAGCTCCCGTGAGCTTCCCTCACTGGTCATACACGTTGATGTGCTGGTGAGGGGGAGGGGGGGGACCTGTGACCTGCCCCAACTCCAAGGGGAGAAGACATGAGAGCTTTGCATTTGGGAACCCTCTTGGACCTCGCCCTACGTGTCTCTTCTTTTGCTCCTTATTTGTATCCTTTTTGCTAAAATAAAACTGTAATCATAAAGATAGCAGCTTTCTTGAGTTCTGTGAGTTCTTTTAGCAAATTATCAAACCTGAGGGGGTGGTGAGAACCCCTGAGTTTGCAGCCAAATGGTGAAATGCGAGGGCGGTGCTGGGAAGCCCTGAGCGTGGGCTGGTTCTGAACTGAGGGCATCTTGCGGGGGGTCTGTGCCCTCAATGTGAACCTGGCCAACCTTGGCTAGGAAGACTCAGGACTGCTTAGCACTCGCCACTCTAGTGTCCACCGGGGGGAAGGGATCCTGTAGGTAAGGTAGGCGAGTTTTTCTGGTCTGCTCTCTTCGTTGTGGCCAAAGAACTTCACTACTCTGGAATGCATCGACTGACATCACGTTAGAAATGTGTCGTGCCCCCCTCCCCCGCCCCCCGAGAACTGGCTGGAGGGAACTGTGCCTCTTCAACTCCAAGAGCGCTCTACTCACCTCTCTGGTAACAGAACTCTTTCTGTTTTGTGTCCGGGTTTCTTCTTTGGCAGAGCCTCATGAGGGATCTCTTCCCGAGGCTCCCTTGATATTGGGTGCGGCCCCGTGACTGGGTTCTGGGAAATGGGATATGAGCGGAAGTGATGCTTGCTGCCTCCAGGCCTGCCACCTGGAAGTGAAGAACTACATGACGGAAGGATCCACATCCCTGGTTCCGGCTTGAGGAAGAGCCTTCCGGAGAGCCACCTGACCTGCATGGCACCGTGACACAGTGAGATGTTTCCCTGGTTGGCACAATCCCATAGACTAGAAACTGCTGTGACACTCTGTCCAGCTCGTCTTGATTTCCTCCACAGCTACAGTGTGTGTGGAATCGAGCAGGTGTGAATGGAAACATCCCAGGTTCAGGTAGGCCAGCCGTCATGGACACCTGGCCACCAAAGCTGGGCTGATGACCTTTGTTCTTTGGCTGAAATGGTATAAAATTTTAACCGGTTGCTATGTTCAAGTCTTAACCCCCAGTGCCTCAGAAAATGACCTTATTTGGAAATAGTGTTGTTGCAGCTGGAATTAGTTAAAATGAGGTCATGCTGGGTTAGGGTGGGCCCTTAATTCAATATGATCGATGTCCTTACAAGGGGAGAGGAGACACAGACAGCACACGGGGAGAAGATGCTGACGACGGAGGCAGGGGTTGAGCAATGCCACAAGCCAGGAAACGTCAGGGGTTGTCAGCAGACACCAGAAGCTAGGAAGAGACAAGGAAGGTTCTCCCCTGCAGGATTCAGAAAGAGCATGATCCTCCTGATACCTTGAATTGGGACCAGCAGCTTCCAGAACTGTGAGACAGTAAATTTCTGTTGTTTTCAGCCACCAGGTTTGTGGTCTGCTGTCAAGGCAGCCCTAGGAAGCTCAAACACCGTTAAAAGCTCTGGTTTGGAGCCAGAAATACTTGGGCTCAAATCAGCACTCTGCTGATTATTAGCTAGCTGGGCAGTCTTACCACCCCTGGGAGCCTCAGTCTCATCATCTGTAAAATGGGCCTGGAAGCCCCTAAGTGGTATGGTTTTTCTGAACACATAAATGAGAGACTATTTCTGACATAGCCAGAGGGCTGGCAGAATGTCTCTTAATGTGATAAATTGGAAATGCCCTGTGGTCCTGCCTCCAACAGTTCCTGCACCCATGCGTGGACTTTTTTTCTCATTGGACACATGTAAACTCAGATTTATTGGGTCTTTCTTATGTGTGGAGAGGAATTGGTTGTAAGAACCCAGAGGTGAGCAGGGATGTCAGTGTGCAACTAGACCTCAGGTGCCTCTCTCTACCCCGCAGGCCTGGCCCACTCCCGGCCTCTCCTCCATTCTCCTCTCACCCTGCAGACAAGCTCACTCTCACCCCAGGCCCACCCTTCTGCTGGCTGAGCTCCTGGTTCAAGAGACCAGCCAGAATGGACGGAAGCCTAAAATCTTGAGGAGGAAGGCGCAGCCTGTTTTATTAGGACATCAGCTCCGAGTCCTTTTGGACTTATTCACCACTTAGCTCCCAGATGTACCAAATCAGCTCTTTTCAAAATTGCTTGTTAAAATTACGGGTTCCCTGTCACCAATAACAGTGTCTGGCATGTAGAAGGCACTCAAAACCCATAGAACGGATGAACGACCAGTGGGACGGGGCAACGGGGCCATTGTCTTGGAGTCCATCCTATACTGAGGCGGTTCCCAGCAAAAGGGGAGATGGGAAGACAATGCAGTTACTTTTCCAGGGGCTTGCAAGTGTAGATGGCAATTGCAAAGACCACCGTCTACTCTGCTGGTCACGTGCTATGTGCAGGCACTGCGCCGAGAGCTTCACGTTCATCCTGCTCCTCACTCCAGGCTGCATGGAAAGTTCTGTTCTTATCATTTTCTCCCACTTTTTACAGCAGATGCTCAGAGCGGTTACCTAACTTGCTTGAGGACTCACTGTTGATGGGAAGGGGCATCTGAACCCAGGCAGTCTGAGTCTACCCCTGGAGTTATTAACTGCAACACTAAGCTGTATCTCTGTGCAATGCGAATTACTGCCTTCCTTTACCTAGAGGAATCAGGCTGGCATCAGAGAGCTGGCATCTGAAATGGCACTTTGGGCACAGTGGGGGAGGCTGGAGGTGAGTAGAGTAGCCAAGGGTGGGACCAGGGTAGGAGACAAGGCCTGGTGAGGACAGTGGCCAGGGGACTGGAGGGCAAGCCTGAAGGGGAGATCTGGCCTCCGAACCACCTTCTGGCCCACAGCCCCAGATGTCTGTCACTGATTTATGGTCTCCGGCCCCATGGGTACCATATTTATTGTGATGACCTTTGGGTGACCTTGTAGGTCCACCCGACTGTCCTGTAGCTCTTAGCACTGGCTGTTCAGTTATATTTATTCTGTTTGATTTATAACTATTGCCTTCTTCATTCTATTCTAGTCCATTCATCCTAGAAATTCCTTCCCACTAGTCCTGTACTTCTGTTGAAACAGCTCCATGTGTTAGAAAGAGCAAGGAACCTGGACCTGAAAAGCCAAGTGTCCACAGATAATTTGATAATTTTCTTGAGCAGTGATTTCCTTATCTGTAAAATGGGGATAATACCATTTACCTCACAGAGTTGTTCTGAAGATGATGTGAGAAGATGTTTGTGAAAGGACTCTGTAAAGCCTACAGAATTCTATAAATGCTCATTGATTTCATTTAGTTCAGGCTTTCACATTATTTGTCTCTTTACCTTCTGTAATATCCCATCTACCCGGTTCTCACTGGTGCCTAACACTCGATAATGAGTTACCAAAGGGCAAAACTCTCCCCTGGATGGGACTTAGGACCTGATGAAAATCACCTGGTCAGGGAGGCCCACAAGCTCATTTCTTCCTCCCTACTCAAAGTGGGCTTTTCTCTCCTAATGTAGCTAGAATACTCTTAAATTTTTTTTTCTAACTGAGTGTGTTCCACCCCCCCCAGCATTTATTCCACTTTGGCTTCACAGACCCAGCAAAACATAATAAAAAGCTTTGTGAATCCTTTAATCCCATTCTCTTCTGCTAGAATAATACTCTTTCTTCAGTGTTTAGAGAGACGGACAGGATTCAATTTGTAGCAATACTTTCTTTTCTAAAATTAATTATAGGGGCACTTTCCTTTTTAAATAAGTTAATTGTCAGTCACATTCGGGAATTATTTAATGATTTGATAGTTGTGTTGGCCAAAAATACTTAAGGCCAAAATTAGTTAACTCACTGGGAGGTGAAACATCTTGAAATTTGCAAGTTGGGTTTGAATAGTATTTTCTAAATTTGCCTGACTTTAAGAATAACTTTCCAAGAAATACAGATTCCTTGTTCTCTTCCCCTCCAACCCCCCACTCCATGGAATGAATCAGCTCTCCAGGTGATTTTATCATCAGGCAAATTTGGAAAGCACTGATTTTTTACATCTGGGAGATTTTTTTTGGATACCTGTTGTTGAGTATTGAGTCATGTCCCTCACAAAGACTTGTTCAAATCCTAAGCCCTGGTCCAATAGGTGTAAACGGGATCTTTGAAGATCCTATTAAGATGACATCAAACTGAAGCAGAGTGGGTCTTAACTCAATATGACTCAAGTCCTTCTAAGCAAAGGAAATTTGGACAGGGTTCTAGAACCTAGAGGAAGAGACAGAAGGGGACAGATGGCCATGTGACGGAGGCAGAGATTGAACACTGCAGACTTTGGAAAAAGCACAGCCTGCCAATGCTTGGTTTTGGATTTCTAGACTCCAGAACTGTTAGACAATAAATTCCTGTTTTTTTAAGCCAACCAGTTTGTGCTATTTATAATCACCCTGGCAAACTAAGGCACCTAAGTCACCTGTATTAGGGTTCTTACCTTAAACCCAAATAGCCATTACTATTAAAAGTTAACAAGCTCAACATAATTGTTTTAACAAACCCAGTGAGCATATTTTTGCATATCCACTCACATACTCACAGATAGCAAAAATGAAACACATTCCCATGTAGGTCAGTATAAGAAATTCAGAATATTGGGTTATAAAGTTAATTCAGTCTCTACTATCTCCCTGTTTATTTTCAACCTAGAAAAAGAAAGATGGACTCCCTTGCTTTTTTTTTTTTTAATTCCCCAAAAGAATTTGTTCAAAGAAATATTCCCTTACATCCACAAAAGAAGTCATCACTATTAGATGTTAGAGTATCACTTCAATGGTTTTTGATGTTGAGGGATTTCCAAACTATCTCACCAGGGCTGATTTGAAGATTTGGATGTATAAACAGGCGCTATGATGGGTGCTTTCCCCTATATAATCTTATTTAACCCTCATAGCAATTTTGTTGAGTATTTTTATCACCATTTTGCAGGTGAGCAAATAGAGGCTCTGAGAGTGTCAAGAATTTGCCCCAGGGTTATATTGCTAGTTAGCGCTGGTGACTTTCTTGAAAACCTTATTAACAAGACTCACTCTCATACTTGGAATGAATTGCTATTGGGTTCTAGAGAGTTGCCTTTTGGATGTGCTTTCTTGAGAGATTAATGATTAACTTCAGTATTGAGAATAACTGCAGGAATATTGGTAACTCTCAGGAACACTTTTGGTGCAATGAAAAGAGAAGAGGTTTTTATAGCCAGAAAAAAAAAAAACAAAAACCTCTTAGGAGGTACGCGACCTTGGGCAAGTTACTGAAAATTTTTGAAACTTGGCCTCTGAAAAATGAAGACAATAGTACCCAATACACCCTTCAGAGGTGAATGAGACAAAGGATTTAAAGGTCCTAAGAGTGTGATGGTCACATTGTTGGCACTTAATAAAATTTCATTCTTCCTCCCTTTCTCCTTCTAGTCACAATTAAACTATCTACCATTTAACCCTGTCATTATACATTTTCTTCTCCAGTTTTCTGCCAACTCTTTTCCGTTGCAATAGGATTCTTTTTTTCTTTTTCTTTCTTAAAATGTCTTTTCTCTTTTATTGGAGAAGTTGTAGGTTTACAGAAAAATCATGCAGAAAATACACAGTTCCATATACCTCCCCGGCGCCCCAGGTTTCCCTATTATTATCACTTTGCATTAATGTGGTAACTTTGTTACAATTGATGAGACAATAGCATTATAATTATACTATTAACTATGGTCCACAGTTTATATTAGTGTTCACTGTTTGTGTTGTATGGTCCCATAGTTTAAAATTTTTTTATTCTAGTAGCATATATACAACCTAAAATTCCCCCCCTTTAACCACATTCAGGTATTTGTGGAGTTAATTACATTCACAGTGTGCTCCCATCACCACCATCCATTACCAAAACCTTTGCATCACTCCAAACTGAAATCTGTAAGAATTAAGATTACCCTCAGTCTGGCCCTCGGTAACCTGCTTTCTAGTTTCTGACTATGAATTTGCTTATTCTAATTATTTCACATCAGTGACATCATACAGTATTTGTCCTTTTGTGTCTGATTTATTTCATTCAACATGATGTATTCACGGTTCATCCATCTTGTTGCATGCATCAGAACTTTGTTCCTTTTAAGGCTACATAATATTCCGTTGTATGTATATACCACATTTTGTTTATCCGTTCATCTGTTGATGGACCCTTGGGTTACTTCCATCTTTTGGCAATTGTGAATAATGTCATTAGAACATTGGTGTGCAAATATCTGTTCAAGTCCCTGCTTTTAATTTTGGGGGGTATATATCTCGAAGTGGGATTGCCAGAGCATATGGTAATTCTATACTTAACTTCCTGAGGAACCACCAAACTGTTTTCAACAGCAGCTGCACCATATTACATTCTCACCAGCAATGAACGAGTGTTTCTATTTCTTCACATCCTCACCAATGCTTGTCATTGTCTGTTTCTTTAAAAGTAGCCATTCTAGTGGGTGTGAAATGGTATTACATTTCTGTGATGGCTAATGATGTGGAGCATCTTTTCATGTGCTTATTGGCCATTTGTATATCTTCTTTGGAGAAATGTCTATTCCAGTCTTTTGCCCATTTTTAAATTGGGTTGCTTATCTTTTTGTTGTTGAGTTGCAGGATTTCTTTATATATTCTGGATATTAAACCCTTATTGCATATGTGGTTTCCAAATACTATCTTTAATTCTGTAGGTTGTCTTTTTACTTTTATGATGAAATCCTTTCATGCATAAATGTGTTTAATTTTGATGAAGTCCAATTTATCTATTTTTTCTTTTGTTGCTTGTTCATGCTGTGGTGTGACGTCTAAGACTGTTGCCTAACACAAGGTCAGGAAGATGCTTCCTGATGTTTTCTTCTAGGAGTTTTATACTTTTGGTTCTTCTATTTAGGTCTTTGATCCAGTTTGAGTTAATTTTTATATATGGTGTAAGGTAGGGGTCCACCTTCAAACTAGATATTCAATTTCTCCAGCACTATTTGTTAAAGAAACCATTATTTCCTCATTGTGTGGACTTGGCCCCTTTGTCAAAAATCAATTGGCCATAGATGCGAGGGTTTATTTCTGAACTCTCAATTCTATTCCATTGGTCTATATGTCTGTCCTTGTGCCAGTACCATGCTGTTTTGATTACTATTTTGATTGTAGTAAGTTTTATGATCAGGTAGCATGAGTCTTCCAAATTTGTTCTTTTAAAAGATGTTCTTGTCTAATTAGGAAACCTACCATTCCATATAAATTTAATGACTTGTTTTTCCATTTCTGCAAAGAAGATTGTTGGAATTTTGAATGGCATCGCATTGAATCTGTAAATTGCTTTGGGTAGAATTGACATCTTAACAATAGTCTTCCAATCTCCAAACATGGAATGTCCTTCCATTTAATTAGATCTTTGATTTCTTTTAGAAATGTTCTATAGTTTCCATGTACAAGTCCTTTACATCCTTAGTTAAATTTATTGATAGGTATTTTATTCTTTTAGTTGCTATTGTAAATGGATATTTTCCCTTGATTTCCTCTTCAGATTGTTTATTACTAGTATGTTGAAACACTACTGATTTTTGTATGTTGATCTTGTACATCACAACTTTGCTGGATTCATTTGCCTCTGGTAACTTTGCTGTGGATTTATTTCAGGATTTTCTCTATATAAGATCATGTTTTCTGCAAATAGAAAAAGTTCTTCTTCTTTTATTGTGTGTGCTGTGTTTTCATTTTCATTTGCCTCAGGATATTTCCCTATTTTCCTTGTGATTACTTTTTGTCCCATTTGTTGCTTAAGAGTATGTTGTTTAATTTCCACATAGCTGTGATTTTTCTAGTTCTCCCTCTGTTATTGATATCTAGCTTCATTCAATTTGGTCAGAATTGATATATTGTATAATTTAAATATTTTTGAATTTTTTGAGACTTGTTTTGTGACATAATACAGGGTCTATCCTGGAGAGTGATCCATGTACACTTGAGAAGAATGAATATTCTGTTTTTGTTGGTGAAATGTTCTATATATGCCTGTTAGGTCTAGTTGGTTCAGAATATTGTTCAAGTATTCTATTTCCTTATTGATCTTCTGTCCAGATGTTCTATTCACTGTTGAAAGTGGTTTATTGAGCTCCCCTACTATTAATGTAAAACTTCCTTCGAGTCTGTCAATGTTTGCGTCATATATTTTGAGAGTCTGCTGATAGGTGCATATATATTTATAATCATTATGTCTTCTTGTTGAATTGACCCTTTTGTCAGCATATAGTGACCTTCTTTGTCCCTCATAATAGTTTTTGACTAAAAGTCTATTTTATCTATATTTTTTCTTTGGGTTCTATTGGCATGGGTTATTTTTTTCCATCATTTCACTTTCAAACTACTTGTGTCTTTGAATTTAAGGTAAATCTCTTATAAACAGCATGGTCATGTTTTTTTTTTTTTTTTTTTTTCCTTTCCCTCAGTCCATTCTGTCAACCTTTGCCTTTTGTCTGGAGAGTTTAATTAATTTACATTTAAAGTAACCAATGATAATGCAGTATTTTTTTCTGCCACTTTGCTATTTAGTCTTTGTAAGTCTTATAAAGTTTTCCCCTCAATTCTTCCATTATGCCTACTTTCATTTTTATTTGTGTTTTTTGTAGAGTACCATTTTGAGTCCCTTCTTATTTCTTTCTGTATATATTTTTCAGAAAATGTATTTGTTTTAACCACGGTGCTTAAATCTATAACAATCATGTTTGATTTGATACAAACTTAACTTCAATGCCATACACATACACTGTTCCTATACTGTCTATCCCCCCATCTTTTTGTTGTACTTGTTACAAATGATACATTATACTGCAACCTATAGATTTTTCATAACTTTTGATGTGTTTGCATTTTAGAACATGTAAAGGGCAAAAAGAGTTATATACTAAGAAATATGGTATAATAGTACTGGCATTTATAATACCCACATGGTTATCTTTACCAGAGGTCTTTATTTCTTTATGCTGGTTTGAACCACTGCCTGACTCCTGTTCTTTCTGTCTTAAGGACTCCTTTTAGCATTGCTTATAGGACAGGTCTAGTGGTGACAAATTCCTCAGCTTCTGTTTATCTGGAAGTGTCTTAATCGCTCCCTAATTTTTGAAAGTCCATCTTGCTGGATATAAATTCTTGGTTGGCAATTGTTTTCTTTCAGCACATTAAATACTTCATCCCACTGCCTTCTTGCCTCCATGGTTTCTGATGAGAAATTGGCACTTAATATTATTGGGAATCCCTTGAATGTAACATGTTGCCTTTCTCTTGATGCTTTTGGAACACTCTCTTTGTCCTTGGCATTCGTGTACTTCTCTACTACATGTCTAGGTGAGATTTTCTTCAAGTTTATTCTGTTTGGAGTTCATTGGGATTCTTGAATGTCTATATTCATAACTTTTCTTTTAACTTGGGAAGTTTTGTGCCTTTATTTCTTTGAATATTCCCTCTGTCACTTTCTGTCTTTCTTTTTCTTCTGGGACTCCCATAATGTGTATATTGGTACACTTGATGGTGTCCCACAGGTCTCTTAGACTCTGTTCACTTTCTTCATTCTTTTTCCTCTCTGCTACTCAGCCTGACTAATTCCAATTGTCTTGTGTTCATGTTGACATTCTTTCTTCTGCCAGCTCCAATCTTCTGTTAAAACCCTCTAGGTATTGGTAAAAAGGTTGTAAATCTTTGGAAATGAATAGAAATGGTGAAAGCATATCATGGTGTTTGTAACCGGCAGAGTTATTATATAGGTATGACAGTGGTTGAAAGGGAAAGTCTAAGGTCATGAATATTACTATAAAGAAAGCTAAAAATGTAACAAGGGACTGTATAAAATAGTGAAACCTCATGTAAAACATGAATATGGGTGGTATTGCATATATGACTGTTTCTACAAAATATAAATACAAATATACTGCCAGTATGTATGGCAGAGGAAGTATAGAGAGATTGAAAGGTGATGAGTTTGTTTGTTTTTTGTTTATAATTATTATTGGAATAATGAAAGTACTCTAAGAATGATTGAGGTGATAAATGCACAAATATGTGATCCCACCAAATACCATTGATTGTACACTTTGGATGGATTTATGCTTTATTAATATGTATCAATAAAATTTGTTAAAAAAACCTTCTATATAATTTTTCATTTCAGTTATTGTGGTTTTTAACTACAGTATTTGTTTGGCTCTTTCTTAAAATTTCTGTCTCTTTATTGAGATTTTCATATTGTTCTTTCATTATTTTCCTGGTATCTTTTAGTTCTTTTTCCATGCTTTTTAGTCTCCTTAAGCACATTGAGGATCATTTTGTTTAAGTCTTTGTCCGTTATGTCCAAAGTGTTGTCTTCTTTGTTGATGGTTTCTGAATTTTTATCTTGTTCCTTTGGCTGGGCCATCATTTCTTTTTTTAAAGATTTATTTATTTATCACCCCCCCATTGTTTTTGCACTTGCTGTCTGCTCTTCTGTGTCTGCTTGTCTTCTCTTAAGGTGACACAGGGAACTGATCCTGGGACCTACTGGTGTGAGAGAGGTGCTTAATCTCTTGTACCACCTCAGCTCCCTGGTCTGCTGCATCTCTTATTGTCTCTTTTCTGTGTCTCTTTTTGTTGCGTCATATTGCTGTGCCTGCTCTCCTGCATGGGCCAGCACTCAGTGTGGGCCAGCACTCCACGTGGGCCACCTCTCCACTTAGGCCAGCTTGCTGCATGGGCCAGCTTGCTTTTCACCAGGAGGCCCTGGGAATCGAACCCTGGACCTCCTATATGGTAGACGGGAGCCCAATCTCTTGAGCCACATTTTCTTCCCCATCATTTCTTATTTCTTTGATTTTCTTGTAATCTTGTATTGCACAGTGTATATTTTAATATTTTAAACTGTTAGCTATGGGACTTAGTCCCTAAGATCTCTGTTCCTTAAGTTTTTATCCAGGTAGCTATATGACAGAGATTTCCTTGAGTGCCTGGACCTAACAAAAACAAACATACCAATGCAAAATCACTTCACAGTTTTTGCAAATTGTCTCTGTGTTCACTGGTGCTCTCCTTCAGAGTTCAGCCCTTCAATTAAGAAGATAGGCACACAGTGAATGTGATGTGCAGGGTCTTCTCTTTTCTGAGTCTGCATCTTGTCTTGTGCTTGTACTTGTTCATAGCCTTAGGAATATTCCCTTTTACAAGAATTTGAATGCCCCCTTTTCCCCCTATGAAATAGACTTCCCTTTCTTTTTAGGGTGCTCTATTGTATCTTTTTTTTTTAAAAAAAGATTTATTTTATTTATTTCTCCCCCACCCCCATTGCTTGTGCTTGCTGTGTCTATTCGTTGTATGCTCGTCTTCCTTTTTTAAAGAGGTACCAGAAACCTAACCTGGGACCTCCCATGTGGGAGGGAGGCACCAAATCACTTTAGCCACCTCTGCTCCCTGCTTTGTTGTGTCTCTCATTATAGTTTTCCTTCTTGTGTCTCTTGTTGCATCATCTTGTTGCATCACCTCACCACTCCAGACTGTCACATCAGCTCACTGTCTTGCTCGTCTTCTTAGGAGGCACTGGGAACTGAACCGGGACCTCCCATGTGGTAGGAGGGAGCTCAATCACTTGAGCCACATCTGCTTCCCTCTACAGTATCTCTTAAAGCAGGTAATTCTTTATCTGCTTTAAGAGATACTGTGCCTTAACTGTTTCTTATACTGCTTTAGCTGTCTGCAAGCCACTTCTGTCTGGAGCAAGTTTTGGGAGAGTGACCCAGAGATGAGTTTCCTGGTTCAGTATTTCAGGCTGCCAGGCACTACACTGACACTGACATTCAGCACCCTAGTATGCACATAGGGTTTACTCTGACTTCCTCTGGAACAGGGTCAGAGACCCACAATGGGATTGCATCCTGGCTCCACACTGTGCCAGGGAGGGGGTGGGTCAGGGGCTAGCAAGGGCACCACAAACTTTTCCCACTATTTTTAAAGTCACATTTTCTTGATTGGCACTTGCCCAATGACTGCAACCCTTTAGCTGTTTTCCAGAGTTTTGAGGAAGATGGCTCTGCCAGTTTTTGCTAGTTATTCAAAGATTCTGTGGGGGAATAGTACCCTAGAGTATATTATGCCACTATCTTGGTCAATTGCACCTACCTGTAGTAAGATTCTTAATAGTAATATTTAAAAGCATACATAATAACTACCAATTAATGAATGTTTTGTATGTATCACAACCTTTAATTCTCACCACAACTTATAAGAAAGATATTATTATCACTTTCAATTTACTGATGAGGAAGCATACTGAGAAAGGGAAGTGGTTGCCTAAGGACACACAGACAGCAAATGGTAGAGATGAGATGGGAACCAGATTTGTCTAATGTTTTTAACCTCATGCTCTATTGTCTCCATAAAGATAGCCACATTCCAATTTTCCAAGTCTGGAGAGATGGGTTCCTGGAGGGTCAATGTGGTTCTTTGGTTTTCCTGAGCCCAGGACTGCCATCTTTGGTTCTGATATGTGGGTTAACTTTGTCATGTCTCTCTTTAGAAACTGGTATCCCATTAGGCTAATTTCCAGTATGGCACTTCCTCTTCTATTATGATTTTCCTTGAGATTTTGTGACATTTCTAAGTAGCAGCATAGCAATGGCAGCAAAACCAGCAACAAAGTGGTTTTGATCAAGCACTTACTGTTTCTACAGCTTAACCCATTACTTCTAGTACACCAAAGACACTTGTCAGATGAGGGCTGCATCTGTGTCATTAGGGCCAATGTCTTGTCACTGATTTCTTTCAATTTTTCATCAGTTGAATTTTGGTGTGGCTGCTGACTAGTTTTGGCCAATGAAATGTGAGCAGAGTGCTGTGTGTCCCATTTAGTTTCAGGAGCTTGCCTTTCCAGCTCTTTCCTCACCTGCTGTGGTGGACCCTGAAGCCTCATGTTCCAATGGCAGCATCATAAATGGGTAGACCCTGAATGATACTGTGTAAAGCAGGGCATCCTAGTCCATACCCTCAGCAGACCCCCTGTGAGCAAAACAGAAGTGTGTGCTAAGCTCCTGAGATGTTGGGCTTATTTGTTTCTGCAGCGTAAGTGCAGCATATCCTGACTAATCTATCAGCCTCTGAGCCTCATTATTTTTCTTCATAGCACTTAATATTACCTGAAATTAAAGTACATATTAATGTGCTTATTTGTTTGTGTTCTGTTTTCCTCCATTTGAATGGAAACTCTATGAGGATAGGATATTTGCTTTGTCTACCGCATTATTTCCCTAGGGTCTAGTATGGCTGGCACAGAGTAAGTACTCAATAACTATTTTTGAATGAATGAATGAACAGCTATTCAGTCCTCTCATACATTCACCACATAATCTTATGGTGTTTTTATTGACATTTATTCATTTAGCAAATATTTATTCATTTCACAACTATTTCTCATGCATGCTTATTATGTGCCAGACATTGTTCTAGGCCCTGGGGATAGAGCAGGGAATTTCTCAGTGAATTATATGTCTGCCTTTCCAGCAATCAGCTCCTGAAGGCCAGAGACTGTGTATTTTTCATATTTATGCCCCCAGTCCCTGCACATGGCAGACACTCAGTAATGTTTGTTGAATAAAGAAATGAGTCAACAAGCCTGTGATAAAGGCATAATCTGCATCTGCAGAGGAGGAAATGGGCTACGATGGCTTTCTTGTGGTCGCAGGGTCAGGAAGAGCCCCTGAAGCCTGTGCTGTTAAGGAGGCGTCGTTCTCCACTGTCTTTCAGACACAGCACGCGCATTCTCGTGGATGCCCCTCCAGCTGTAAGCCCCTTTGAGGGCAGGGCCAGGTCTGTTTTCTTCTTAAAGAGGGGTGTTTCTCGGATTGATGGATTGGGGTTTTCTTTGGGAGGTGATAGGCAGGTGGATCATTGTAACTTTTGCATCAAGCACATAACTTAATGGAATTATTATTATTTTTCTACTTTTTTATTTTTTAAAAGATACTTCAATTACGTAAATGCTTACAGAGAATATATAGGGGATCCCCATATACCCTGCTCCCCACACCTCCCACATTTTCCCACATTAGCAGCATCTTTCATCACTGTGGTACATTCATTGCAATTGATAAACACATTTTGGAGCATTACCACTAAGCATGGATTACAATTTGCTCTGTAGTTTACACTCTCTCCCATTCGACTCTGTAGGTTGTGGCTGGATATATAATGACCTGTACCTGTCATTGTAATGTCATTCAGGATGGTTCCCAAGTCCCGAACGTACCCCCCTATTACACCTGTTTTTCCCTCTCTCTGACCACAGAACATCCATGGGTCACTGCCTCCACAGTAATGGTATTTCTTCCATTGCTAGAATCACAAGTAGTAGATAGTAGAATACCAGTAAGCTTATTTTAGAAATTATTATTTTTTTAAAAGCCCTTGGTTGGCAGTGAGGAGTTGGGCTGTTGGGGACAGGAGAGGAGGTGGAGTCCCCGGGGACCTTTGCAGGGTTCCGGCTAAGAGGCAGTGGGGTTGGAGCTGTGGGGACACAGTCACGGTGGATTTACTTAGTGCTGAGCTGAGGACTGAGGGAGGCATTGCTGGGCTCCTGGGCTTTCTGTGCTCAGAGAGCTGCAGTGCTGTGCAGTCTTCCAGCTCAGCGTGGAGGCAGAATTTCTGCCCGAAGAGAAAGCTGTTTTTCTAAGCTCAGAACCCTCACTTGCCAACTGAGTTGCCTTCATCAGTTAAATCACTCCCAGCCTCGGTTTATCTAAAATGATTGTAAAATAGGTTATTCTTATCTTTTGTTGGGCATAGTTATGGTCAATAAATAGGGCAAGCTCTGTCAAAGATAGTTTAAAGGGGAACAGTCTTATATAGGAAAAACTCAAGAAAGCCTTGGCAGTTGAGATGGAGGAGATCTAAAAGGAAACATTTTAAACGGGGAGCTTTCAGAGACACTTTTATCATATTTGGTGTGTATGTGGTTGAAAATCTCAGTCTCTGGTATCTGGCAGATTAAGGCTCCTGGTCTGACTCTCCCATGTAGTTGTGTAATCTCGGGCGAGTTACTCAGTCTCTTTGAACCTCAGGCTCTTCTTTGGTAAAGGAGAGCACATAGCTTGGCACACAAGGGGTGCTTGAAATAGTCCCTCTTCCCTTTGCCTTTGTCTAAAAGAAAGCAAAAGATATAGTTGACTCTGTTAGTTCAGTCAAATAAATGGTTAATTCAGAAAGGAAAAAATCACCCCATCTGATATTTGGAATTCAATAAAAAAAACCTGGTTGTTAGACTGGAATATTCTTTTTCCACCAGTGAAGTTAGCATGGTTTCAGAGCCACTTGCTAGAACACTGAGTGAAGAAGGCTGTGTGGAAATACAAGGCAAGATTGATACGGTGATTTTAGAAATATAAGACAGGGTGACATGAAATTGGTTAAATAACACTTTCCCCCTCCCACCTCCGGGTAATGATTCTGGAATTGAGGAGAACTGGCTCCAACAGAGGAAGAGGAATTATAGCTTGCTGTCCATATGCCTGCTTCATTTTGCAGTTACTCCTCGCTGCCCATCTGTTCACGGCTGTGTAGTCTAGCCATGGGGCTTCTAAAACGCTGTACACATATATGGATACCTTCACTCAGCAGACGTGGGAATGAGGCATGTCCACGTCTAACACCAAGTGCATTCCCATCCCTTCCTGACTCTTTCTGCTCTGTTTTCTCCTCTTTGCCTTTCGATTGCACTTTGATATATTTCCCAGTTATGATTGCTCTTTGTAACTAAATGGGAAAGGAAAAGGTTCTAAAATTTATGGAGTTCCTACTCTGTGCTAGGCACCGCTGGGAAGTCATCCCATGACTCTCTGGAATAGGCATTAGTAGTCCCATTACTTAGGTTCAGAGAAATGAAGTTACTTGTCCAAGTTATACATCAGAAAATGGTAGCACTGGGATTGAATTCCAGTCTATCTAGCTACAGATCTTTTACTGTCAGACTGATGATGAACAATGATCTGAATACCCTAAAAACAAACAGACAAATAAACAAACTGCTCTCCTCCAACTCTCTCTCTTTCTCTCCTAATAGATATCCCCAATTTTGAGTTTGAACTGAAACCCTTTCTTTAATGCTCAAAGATAGGCTCCCTCTAGTGGCAGAGTGTGGTTTGGAGCAATTTTACTTGCCTGGGGACACAGATCAAAATAGAAAGACAGTTTTTTTTTTGTTTATGTAGTACACTTTTGTTGAAAGATACATTATTGAGCCTTTCTTAATACAATGCAAAAATGGAATCCAAATCTGGGTGGACCCCCTTGCTGTTGGAAATAACACTTGCTTCTCCCAGTTAGAGAGACAACAGAAGTACCAGGTTCACAGAACTCTGATTTCCAAAGAGCTGTCTCATCTCAGCCATCAGGATCTTCACAACAGCCCTGGGAGGCAGGGATTTTTCATCTTTATAGGTAAGAGGGCTGAGAATCAGAGAGGTTAAGTGGCTTTTCCAAGGACACACAGCCAGCCCATAAGAGCCACAATTCAAACCCTAGGCTTCGACTTCCAGACCCTGTGCTCTTTCAGTGACGCCATGGAATCCTTCCATTATGGAATCACAGTGGATTATCAGTCAGGTGAGGGGCAGGTAATCATGGTGGTGATGTGCGGATTAAATGAGACATAAAATTTTAACAGTTATAAATGCCCACCTGTTATAACTCCCTACCTGGTGTCCTCTCTTCTCTCATCCATCATCCCACTGGCCCAGAGGGATTAAAATAAAAAACCACAAATTCCATCAGATTCATACTTGAAAATCTCCATGTCTCTCCACGACTCTCAGGATAAAATCCAAACTCCTAGTCCTGGCCTGAAAATCCTCCACCACTTGAACCCTGCTCATCTCTCCAGGCTCATCTTTTGTCAAGTTCACCCTTTCACCTTGACCTACTGCCACCTTGGAAAACTCTCCTTTGTCACCTGTCCCTGCTAACATTAGCTCATACCCATGTGTCTTTTCCATCTGGAGTAATCCAAAGACTTTTCCTATCCAGGTGATGTATCACCTGTCTCTGAAGGACTGTGGGATCGCACGAGTTACACTCTTTGTTTCCTCCTCAGCTCTTCTCACGCTTGATATTCACCCCACAAATTTTTAGTACATGAACTAATTTTTCTTTAAGCCTCTCTCTCTTCCACTGAACTGCTCCTCCAGGCTTAATTCATCCCTGAGTCCCCAGAGCCTAGCAGGGTTCCTGGCACATAATAAATTTACGAAACGCTTGCTGAAAAGCTGCAGGAAAGGTACAAAGGAATGTTTTTGGGAATTAGGCAGAATCAGAGCCAATGTGAAGTGTTAATGGAGTTTGGGGCTTCTTGACAATTCGTAATGGAAATTCATTGCAAGCCGGTGTCGAAATGCCATTGACCATGGTGTTCCTATCAATAAGAAAAAATGTACTTTTAGGGAAAAAATGGTTGAAATAAGGGTCACTTGGTTAGCCTTGGAATGTTTCTTCACCATACTTTCAGAAACTCTTTTGAGCATGAGGACGACAAGGAACTTTGTGGCTTCTTAAATGACTCAGGCTTTGGGTTGTTTTGCAGCCCAAATGTGGGCTCGCTGGCTGCCACAAGAGGGCGCTGGAGGAGAACACGCTCCAGCACCCCTTTCTCCCTGGGCTAGCTGGAACCATCTCACTTGCCCATCTAGGAGCCCATGAAGATCTGACCCAGCCCGAACGACCTTCTTTATGTTAAGTCTTTAATTGTTTTAATCGCCATCTATAAAATCTTCTGGATCCAGTAGATCAACACAGGGTCTCTGACCCCCTGAAAGTCTTGGACAGCCCCTGCCCTGATCTTTTAGTGTCCCCTAGGACTGCCGGGGCTCCCTACTCTGGAAGCTGCCCACCAGTTGTTAATACAAACTTTGTTAAGTGTTGATCTAAAACCTGCTTCTTGAGCCTGCCGCTTACTAGTTGTTGGGCATGAGAGGCATATAATCTTTTCTTCTTTCCAGAAAATATTTTCCTCATTGAGCCCCTTTTGCGCACAGACATAGCTGTGGCCGCCCCTGAGTAATCTCGCAGCAGTCTTGGAGGTCTGCCTGCAGTGTGGGCAGCACATACTGTCACCTAAGTGGGAAATGCAATTCCAACGCCTGCCAGCCACATACCAATACAAACGCAACCAGAGTGTCCTCTGCTGGGAGAAGGCCGAGGCTGGAGGAAGAGTTTTTGTTATAACTCTGATAACAGGAATTAAAAGCCACCCATGATCCCTCAAGCATAAAAATCAAGGGTTTTATTTTCTGTGTTTGTTGCCAATGTCTGTCCATATGCAGAGCTCATTTGTCTCATACTGCTAAAGTGGATATTTCATATTGTGCTTTTCTCTGCGGAATGCATCATAACTATTTCTCATGTCATTTTAAAGTCTCCTGAATTATTATTGATCTATTTATTTTTTTATTAGAGAAGTTGCAGGTTTACAGAAAAATCCTGCAGAAAATACAGAGTTCCCATATACCCCCCTTCCACATGCACTTTTCCCTACTATTAGCACTTTGCCTTGGTCTCACCCCTTTGTTAGAATTGATGAAACACAGTTATTATAATTATACTATTAATGATAGTCCATACTTCACATTAGGGTTCATGCTTTGTGTTGGGAATGCATTTAAAATTGTTTTTCATTCCACTAGCGTATATACAACCTAAAGTTCCCTTTTTAACCACATTCAAATATATAACTCAGACGTGTTATGTTTGCCACGTTGTGCTACCATCCCCAACATCCATTGCCAAGACTTTCCCACCACCCCAAAGCAACTCGGCACCAATTAAGCTTTGACTCCCCATTCCCTACTCCCACCCCAGCCCCTCGTAAGCTGGATCTAGTTTCTGACTCTATGAATTCGCTTCTTCTAATTATTTCACATTCCTGAATTATTTTTAACAGCTACAGAACAGTTCTTTGGGTGGCACACATTGACTTACTCATCTGTCCCCAATGTTGGGCAGGGAGGTTGTTTCCAGGTGTTCAGCTAGTGTGGATGTGGTGAAACTAGGTGCCAGTCCTTTCCCCACTCGACTAGTGGCAGTCTCCAAGGACCCCAGCCTGGTCCCAAACCTAATGTCTCTTCTGGTATCCAGTGAGCCACTTGAAGGCAGGACCATGCCTTATTCATGCCCGTGTCTCCAGCACCTGGAACGGAGTAGGCGTTTTACGCCTTGATTTACGGTGCCACACTCGTTTACAAAGTATTAATTGTATGAATGTATGCTCTCACAAGCAATGAACAAATGAACCAATTTCAGTTTAACATCACCAAATGTGGGTATTATTTGTCTTAAACTTGATGGCTATAAAGTGTCCTACGTGGCTTTTATTGCATTTTAAAAATAGATATTGGGTTTGACCGTTTTCCCATGTGTATTGCTGACTTGTATGGATTGTATATTCTTGCCCTTTACCCTTTGCATTATAACCTCCAGTCTCATGTCAGTTTCTTGACTTAGACTTAACACTGAAGTCGAGTAGCTGAAAGCTTAGCTGGCTTGAATATGGCTGTGTGATTTTGAGACAGTTATGTCCCTTTCTGTGCTTCAGTTTCCTTTCTTTAAGATGACAGTTTTTCTCTACCTTGCGCCTCACTGATATCCCGTGGTAGCTTTTTAAAAATATGGTTTTTTGGTCTTAAATCTACTGATTCGGACTCTCCTGAGGGAACTGGGGTTTTGCTAAATCTCCTGGTGATTCATGCAGCCAGCCTAGCCAAGGGCACAGCTGGCCTTTGGGGACCATGGGACCTCTCAGCAACTCCCAGCTCTGGAGGTGAGGCCTGGGACAAAGAAGGGGGGAATTGATTGCTGTGTTCTGATACCTGAAGGGACCTCATAGGGTAGGGAGCCTTTTTATTCTGTGTGGTTCCTGAGAGAGCCAGCATGGTGCGGTGGAAACTCCATAGTCTGCGACTTTTGGCTCAGCAAATAGGGAAACCCACTTAAAGACTCACAGTATCCTACAGGGGAGCAGGCTCCTTCCTGGGCTGAGGTGCCAGCCGTTGCAAGAGTACACAGAAAGGGGTTGGCCCAGGGACTCAGGCAGAGCCAGCCCTCTGTGATGGAACCTTGCCTTACAGAGGCAGCAGAGTTTACACACTTGCCCTGGGAGGTGGATGAATTGGCTCTGCTCCCGGACAGCTGTGCAACTCCAGGCAAGTTTATGCATGTCTCTAAGCCTCAGTTACTTCATCTGTAAAATGAGGTATTAGCAGGTCCTGTCTTACTTAGTTATTTTTTCCTAACAGCTTTATTGAGATATAACGCATATACCATACAATTCACCATTTGAAGTGCACAATTCAGTGGTTTTAGGTGTATCTACAGAGCTTTGCAACCATCACCAGTCAATTTTAGAACATTTTCATCACATCACCCTTTAGCTATCACCCCTTATCCTCCCATTTCCCAGCCCCCAACCTTAAGCAGCTAATCTACTTTCTGTCTCTATAAAAGTCCCTGTTGTGGATTTTTCATATAAATGGAGTCATATAATAGGTAGTCTTTTGTGATTGGCTTCTTTCACTTAGCATCATGTTTTCAAGATTTATCCATGTTGTAGCATGTAGCAGACTTTATTCCTTTTTATGGTCAAATAATATTCCACCTTTTGTTTATCCATTCCTCAGTCGATAGACATTTGTATTTCTTCTACCTTTTAGCTATTTTGAATAATGCTGCTATAAACATTCATGTACAAGTTTTTATATTGGGCATATATTTTCATTTCCCTTTTGTATATACCTAGGAGTGGAATTGCTGGATCATATGTAACTCTATGTTTAATCATTTGAGGAACTGCCAGACTGTTTACCAAGCGGCTGCAACATTTTACATTGAGGGTTCTGACTTCTCTGAATCCTCCTTAACACTTGTTAGATCTGATGCCTTGATTTTAGCCATCCTAGTAGGTGGTATCTCATGGTGGTTTTGATTTGCTTTTTCCTAATGACTAACGACTAATGACACTGAGCACCTTTTCATGTGCTTCTAGGTCATCTGTATATCTTCTTTGGAGAAATGTCTATTCAGATCCTTTGCCCATTTAAAAAAAAATCAATTTTATTGATACATATTAATAAAGCATACAATTTATCCAAAGTGTACAATCAATGGTATTTGGTATAATCACATAGTTGTGCATCATCACTTCAATCATTATTAGAGCATTTTCATTATTTCAATAATAATAGTAATTAAAAAAAACCAGGCAAACAAACAAACAAGAAAAGTCCTTACTTCTCAATCCCTCTGTTTCCCCTGCTGTACTTAAGTGCTATTTCTGGCTATTTTTGCACAATTATTTATTTGTTTATTAAGCAGTTTTATTGAGATATATTCACATGCCATATGATATATCCAAAATGTATAATCAATGGCTTTTTTTTTTTTTTAGCTGTTAAGTCCTTTACTGTGAATATTCTCGCTGTCATGATTTTGAGATAATCAGGGTAGGTTAAACATTCACTATATTAGAAGCCATGCATGTGTCCCCAGACCTAGTTTTTCTCCCTAGGTCTGGTTTTTAGAATGCTGGTGATAAACCAAGCCTGAGTTATTATATGACCATCCTGTATGGGAAAAGACTGGAACTCTAGGTATCTTTGGTCAACCTTAAGAGATATAGCAGGGGGACGGATGTGTCTCAAATGGTTGGGCATCCATCTCCCATATGGAGGGACCTGGGTTTGAACCCTGGGATCTCCTGGTAAAAATAAAAAAAAGAAAAATATAGAAGGTGTGTGGGCCGCCAGGCCCCGAGCGCAGGTGCACCGTCAGGCCCCGCAAGCGAGTGAGTCCCCCAGGCCCCTCGTGCAGGAGCGCCATCAGGCCCCGCTGAGCCACGCAGCAAGATGATGACGTAACAGGAGAGTGACACAAGGGAGAGACAAGACGAGACACGCCAAAAAACCAGGAACTAAGGTGGTACAGGCAGTAGGACGCCTCTCTCCCACATCAGAGGTTCTGAGGATCGAATCCTGGTGAAGACAGGAAGAGAAGGATGAGAAGAGAGGGCAGGAAACAGATACAGAGAATTGCCCAGTGAATGGACACAAAAAGAGAAAAAATGGGGGGTAAAAATGAATAAAAGTAAATAAACAAATAAATCTTTAAAAAAAAAGTCAGTTGATGCTCTTGCATAGTTTGTAACAAATGCTTCACAAGAATGCAAAGTGTTGGTGTAGGGGTGATGTATGAGACCCTTGTATGATGTTATGTATGTTTATTTTTTAAGTTTACTATCTTTACTATACACTTATTGTTTATGCATGTTCATGTATGAATGGTATACTTTAATAAAAAATATATTAAAAAAAAAGTCCTTTATTATAAAATTGTAAAATAAATAGAAAAATAGATTGGAAAAAATTACAAATTTTAAAAGAGAGTGCAAGGCCAGGGTATATTTAATATAATCAATTATAAAAAAAAATAGATAGCATAGCAACAAACCTTTATATGTGTAAATAATAATTCAAATATAATAGAAATTAATTATAACATAATTCTAATTTTTCTACTACAACTCTAACTATTAGACACAATAATCTCTAAGAATGAAATAAATTATTGGTTTAGTTATTTAGTTTCCATTCATGCCATAATTCTTTAGAGATAATCAGATTCCTATTTGGGAATTCTTCACATCTTATTGGAATGAATTACCGCAGATAACAATTTGCCAACTCATAATTTTATGAGGCAGAAAAACTCAAAATCTTGTTCAACAGTAGCCATGCTAAATCATTATTGATCCAGATAGATTATTTTAATTAGTATGAATAAAAAAGAATTAAAGAAAAGTGAAGTATCCAAAAATATATCTCTTCTCCAGTCCTCCTCTATTAAAAGCAAGCATTTATTTTGTATGAAAAAAATTACAGAATACTGATCACAGGAACAATTTGCCAGTTGCACTGAGTTATTATTGTTCATATACTATTATATACTATATAATGTTATTTTACATGTATCTGGTCTACTCTAGCTTTTTTTTGGTTACTGTTTGCATGGAATACCTTTCTCAAACCTTTCATATTTAACCTGGTTGTGTCCTTACGTCTGAGGTGGGTCTCTTGAAGACAACATATAGATGGCTCACTTTTTTTAAATCCATTCCATCAGTCTATGTCTTTTGATTGGGGAGTTTAATCCATTAACATTCAGTGTTTACTGTAAAGGCATTACTTACTTCATCCATTTTGTCCTTCAGCTCTCTGTTGTCAGATCATTCTATTGTCTGTCTTCTTATCCTTTAGTTTACCTTTCCTAATAATCTTCATTTCTAAACTCTTCTCCAAATCTCTCACTCTTGTTTCTTTCTTTCAGACTGCAACACCCCCTTTAGTATCTCTTGCAAATCTGGTCTTTTGGTAACATATTCTATCAGATTTTGTTTGTCTGTGAAGACTTTGAACTCACCCTCATTTTTGAAGGACAGCTTTGTCAGATACAGAATTCTTCGCTGGCAGTTTTTCTCTTTCAGTACCTTAAATACATCATATTACTTTCTTCTCTCTTCTGTGGTTTCTGATGAGAGGTCAGCACATAATCTTACTGAATTTCCCTTGTATGTGATGCTTTGCTTTTCTCTTGCTCCTTTCAGAATCCTCTCTTTATCTATGATATTTGTCATTCTGAATAGTAGGTGTCTCGGGATAGGTCTATTTGGATTTATTCTGTTTGGAGTGCTTTGCCCTTCTTGGATATTGATATTTATGTCCTTCATAAGGGTTGGAAAGTTTTCAGTCATTATTTCCTCAAATATTCTTTATGCCCCTTTTCCATTCTCTTCTCCTTCTGGGACACCAATAATGTGAATGTTTGTGTGTTTTGCATTGTCATTCAATCCCCTGAGACTCTGTTTCATTTTTTCCATTCTCTTCTCTTTCTGTTCTCCTGTCTTTTCCAGTTCAGATGTTCTGTCTTTGAAATCACTAATTCTGTCTTCAAGCAATTCAAATCTGCTCTTATGTGCCTCTAATGTATTTTTAATCTTATCCATTGTGTCTTTCATTCCCATAAGGTCTGCTACTTTTCTTTGCAGGCTTTCAAATTGTTCTTTATGCTGTCCCAGTGTCTTCTTAATATCCTTTATTTCTTTAGTCAGATTTTCTTTAAATTCTTTGAAGTGATTTAGGAGAGTTGTGATTATCACTGATTAATTTTATTAAATCCTGCATATCTTCAGGATATTTGGTTTGTTCTTTTGTCTGGGCCATCTCTTCCTATTTCCTAGTATGGCTTGTAATTTTTTGCTGGTGTCTAGGCATCTGAATTTGTTGGTGAATTTACTCTGATGGCTAATTTCTCTCTATTGCCTATTGTTTTTTTTATTTTTGCACAGCTCTTCTTTGATATTTGGTTCAACTTATTCTCAGTCTTTAAAATTGCCCAGCTTAAGTTTTCAAAAATTAAGCCAGGGCTTCACTAGTAGGGCACAGATTTTCTCCCAGCAGTTGCATATAGAGAGCACAGTTTTTGTCCATGCAATTTCCAGACTGGCCAGCAGATGGCACTAGTCAATGAACCTTTCCAAGGAGGTGTTTCAGTCTTGGTTACCTTCTTGTGTTCCTGTGTTGAATCTTGAGTTAGGAGATTCAAAGGAGGCTCTGCTGGCTGAATTCACTGAAGAAAAGCACCCCAACCTCCTCCCCCCCCCCCTTTTCCCTTGAAACAGCTGACAAGGAGGAAGATGTCTGTCCCCATCTCAGTCAGCTGCAGTGGGCCAGATGTTTTACCCCAGCTTAATATCTTGGGGATCGGGGAGGGGAGACTTTCCCGGCACCATGAGGGCTTGGTAACTCACCAAGTTCGTTGTTTGGGCTTCTTCGTCTCTCTGTTGCTCACCATCCTGGGAGTTGTATAGCACTGTCCTGGTCTGCTGAACTCCAAAGCAGGTCCCTTGGAAAGCTTTTGGCTCTTTCTCCATTGTTTTTGTGAGAGCATTCAGTTCTGTCAGTCCATCACCATCTTCCCACAATCCTCCTTTGCCCATTTTTAAGTTGGGTTTTAAATAATGAGTTGTAGGTACTTTTTATATATTCTGGAGGCAAGTCCCTTACCAGTTATATGATTTTCAAATATTTTCTCCCATTCTGTGGGCTGTCTTTTTACTTTCTTGATGATGTCCTTTGAAGCACAAAAGTTTTTAATTTTGAAGATGTTTAATTTATTCAATTTTTTCTTTCATTGGTCATGCTTTTGGTGTCATATCTAAGAATCTTTTACCAAATCCAAGCTCATGAAGATTTACACCTGTGCTTTCTTCTAAGAGTTTTATAATTTTAGCTCTTTCTGGGCCTTTGATCCATTTTGAGTTGATTATTTTGTATGGTGTGAAGTAAGGATCTACCTTCTTTCTTTTGCATATGCCTATCCAGTTATCCCAGCATCATTTGTTGAAAAGACTATTCTTTTCCCATTTGATGATTTTGGCACCCTTGTTGAAAATCCAATTACCATAAATGTGTAGATTTATTCCCCAACTCCCAAATCTATTCCACTGATCTATATGTCTCTGTCCTTGTGCCAGTACCACATTGTCTTGATTAGTGTTGCCTTGTATTAAGTCTTGAAATTGGGAAGTATGAGTTCTCCAATTTTGTTCTTTTTTTTTTTCAAGATTGTTTTGGTTATTCTGGGTCCCTTGTGATTCCATATGCATTTTAGAATCAACTTGTTAATTTCTAAAAATAAGCCATCTGGCATTCTGATGGGGATTGCGTTGAATCTGTAGATCAGTTTGGAGAATATTGCCATTTTAACAATGTTAAGTCCTCTGATCCATGAACATGGGATGTCTTTCCTTCTATTTAGGTGTTATTTAATTCCTTTCTACAATGTTTTGTAGTTTTCAATGTACAAGTCTTAAACTTCTTTTGTTAAATCTATTGTTATTTTATTTTTTTGATGCTATTGTTAGTGAATTTTCTTAATTTCATTTTTGAATTGTTCATTGTAAATGTGTAGAAATACATTTGATTTTTGTATATTGGTCTTGTCTCATGCAACCTTGCTGAATTCATTTACTAGTTCTAATAATTTTTAGTGGATTCCTTAGGATTTTCTACATACAAATTCATGCCATTATCTCTATGCTATGTGAATATGTTCAAGTAGTCGTGAGGCATTGTCTCGATGGGTGGAGACCCACATAGTAACTGAAAGAATATTGAATTCCCACCCTGGGAAGTCCTGCTACATTCTCTAATAGAGCAGCAAGAATCCCCTGAGTACATTGGCAGTACTTAGCAAAGGAGGACAAACCATTATGCCAGACCCTTGATATTGATGGCTGTACTTACAAAGCTTTTCTAGTGAAATTGAAACTTTGTCTAGTTTTATATATGGCCTAAGAGTTACCTCCTGAAAGCTTCCTTGTTGCTCAAATGTGGCACCACTCTAAACCAATCTCAGCATATAAACGTACTACCTTCTCCCCGGTGTTGAACATGACTCCTGGAGATGAACCTCTTTGGCACTAAGGGATTATTACCAAGGACCAACTAGTGAAGAATCTGGAAAAAGACCTTGACAAAAAGGGGGAGATATTAAATACAAATGAGATTTTATGGCTAAGAGACTTCAAAGTGAGTTAGGAGGTTATTCCAGAAGTTACACTTATGCATGTCTCAGCAGGATCTCATTGACTGTCACAGTAAACTGTGCTTCAAACAGGGGGGCTCCTGAGGGCTCTAGAGACATCTAGACACTATAGGCAGGGTAGACAATCCCAGGAATTCTACACCTTGCCAATGGGCCTTACTTTAGAATATATGCTCCCCAATGTAACAGAGTTAGACTCATTTGTAATTCCCTACACATGGCTCTGCTGCCCCTTTTATTTGAGCCTACAATTAGCACTATACTTGTTAAATATATGTCCCAGAGACTTAAATCTTCAGTCTGTTCGTATGCTGGTTGAGCCCTGTCTCAATAGAGTTGCAACCAACCCCTACTCTCCAGTTCATTGGACTCATCCAGGACAACTAACAAAAGGATGATGATGGACAACGTCCATCCCAGGAAATAGAGAGTGTCTGCAACTGTAAGCAATACAATCCCATCCATCTGCTCCATGGGATCCAAGGCCCCACTCAATTGAAGGCAGGGTGGGTATCACCATCCCCAAATCCTCAAGATTGAAAAATGAACAAACATAAAGGGGGAAAGCCAATATGGACTAAAGTAGACTTATGATTGTTCTAGCATGGAAGAACTTATATCATTGATATAAAGGCAGTGGCCACCAGAGGTTCTGGGGGATTAAGAAGGAAGAATAGGTGCAACATGGGAACATTTTTGGGACATTGGAATTATCATGCATGATATTGCAATGACAGATCCAAGCCATTACACAGTATGTCAAAACCTATAAAATTTTGTGGGGCAAAGTGTAAACTATAATGTAAACTATAGTCCTTGGTTAGTACACTGCTTCAATATGTGTTCATCAATCGTAACACATGTACCACACTAATGAAAGATGTTAATGTGGGAAAGTGTGGGAGGAGGAGTGGATAATGGGGTATATGGGAATCCCCTATATTTTTAATGTAACATTTATGTAATCTAAAGCTTCTTTAAAAACAAAAAATATATAAAAAATTAAGAACATGCCAACTGTGAATAGAGAGAGTTTTATTTCTTCCTTTCCAATTTGAGTGCCTTTTATTTCTTTTTCTTGCCTAATTGCCCTGACTAGAACCTTCAGAACAATGTTGAATAGAAATGGCAAGAGTGGACATCCTTGTTTTGTTCCTGACCTTATGGGGAAAGCACCCAGTTTTTTACTATGATAATTGTGAATTAAAAAAAAAAAAATAGATGATCTCTATCAGGTTGAGGAAGCTACCTTCTATTATTAGTTTGTTGATTGTTTTTATCAGGAAGGGGTGTTGGAGTTTTTCAAATGTTTTTTCTGCATCTATTGAGATTATCATGTGGATTTTTCTTTAATTCTAGCAGAGGAAACATTCAACACAGTGCCAGAGGCATATGTGGGCTTGATAATTCAATTATTGCTCTTGATGAGTTATTTATCCTTGGCAGCATTTGAAGGTTCTTGGATGACAACCTCGTGGGGCCGTTACTAGGGCAATCAGGGATCAGAGAGGGAAGATGGTGCCTGCCTGAGGGAGCTTCCTGGTGTCTTCTACCTTGTGGATTGACATGTCTGTAACAATAATTACTAATGTACACATGTGTTCAAATCACTTTTAACTTGTTAATCTTCACTTTAGCTCTGTGAGCTAGGTTATTTTATCACCTCTCCTCAAAGGTAAAAACTGAGGCTTAGAGAGGTCATCGCTTTTCTGAGTTCAAGATTCCATGATCTCTTCAATATAGGGCAGATGAGTAAGTCTGATTATTTGCTCCCTTCCCCAATCCTTTTTAAAAAAAATTTTTTTTGGACACCACTTAAGTTGTGAGCTTCTAGAAAGGACAAGACCCAGTAGAAAAAATCCAAGAAGGACAGAAATTGACTTTAAGTTTGCATGATGAACAGTGACCATTGGCTTCTCTCTCTCTGTGCTTTCTCCCCTCTCTCCTTTGATTTTCACCCACATGTTATAGGCCAAAGAGACAGGTCTAGATAATTACAAAAGACCAGAGAGGGTTCTTTATATGAGAGAATGATGGGCCCAGGAAAGGCAGGAGGTGGGATTCCAAACTCACTGTGTCCTTGGACCCTTTGATATGCATTTGGATTTGGGCTTTAAAATCCACACCCGTGAGGAAATCCCTGCCCACACAGATTTCTCCAGGATGGGTTTGAGTCTACTCTAGCCTTATTTTTTTGGCTCTTTTCCTGCTTCGCAACTTCCAAATGGACCTGGATGTACTGATGTCCCTTCTACAAGTGCTCTTTCATTCCTGTTCTCACACTCATGCCAGTTGAGGCAGGAAGTGTGCTTGTGCCCCAAGCATCTCCCCTCCCTGGTGGATCACCTCAGTGTGGCATCAGGCTCTGTTTTAAATTTCCTGGGCTGTTCAAGCAAATACCAAGAAGTGGGTTGGGTTAAACAATGGGAATTTATTTGCTCATGGTTTTGAGGTTAGGAAAAATTCCAAAGCCAAGGTGATGCTTTCTCCCCAATGACTGTGACATGCTAGGATTGGCTGCCAGCGACCCTTGGGCCTTGGCTTGTCACATGGCAAGGCACATGGCGGCCTCTCCTGGTTTACCTTCTCCTTTGGGTTCCGTTGATGTTCAGCTTCTTGTTTCCTTGTTTCTCTCTCTGTCTGATTTTCACTCCACTTTTAAAGGACTCCAGCAATAGGATTAAGACCCATCTGATTGAGGCATAGGCCATACTTTACTGAAGTAACCTCCTCAAAAAGTCCCACTTACAATGGGTTATCACCTACAGAAATGATTAAATTTAAGAACAAGTTTTTCTGGGGTTCATATGGCTTCACATCATCACAGACTCTTTGTTTGTAAAAGTGGGGTAGGGACTCCCACCTGGCCCCTGGGATCTCCTGCTGTGACCTGAGATGTACCCTGGCCTCATGTTTCCCAGTCCCTACTCAGGATGCTCATTCAGAGTCTGGTTTTACTGCTCCTGAATCTCGCAAAGCCTTGATAGGTCCTAGCCCATGTAACTGGCCTGGGTTCTGAGTCCCCCTTCTAAGATCCTGCTCTGGGAGCCTCCCTGCTTCTTAGGCTGTTTTCTATTTTTTATTTTTATTTTTTGTCTCCAGCTCCAATGTCCTTGACCAGACCCCCAAAGGGCAACTGTTGACCTACCTCTTGGCTCGGTATTACCTATTTTTGTTTACAATTAAATCCCTAGGATCCAGCACTCTGTCTGGCACATAGTAGGAGCTGAATAAATATTCCCTGAACAAATGATTTATAATCATTCAAGGGAGATAGGTTTTTGGGGAAAGGATGATGACTTATTTGTTTTTAAAGCTAGGATGATTTAAAAAGTTTGCAAGGTTTATTTTCTCCAACATCCAACCTGTTAGAGAAATACAAGAGTGATTTCTTTAGATTTTAAAAGGTGCCCGAGGACTTAATTTAACATGCTGAAACTCTTCAAATTTCAAAACAGTTACCCTGGATGCTATCACTATTTTATCCCAAATCCTGTTCACGCTTTTGCCATTTGGGTTTGCTGTGTATTCCCATCCACTTGGGGATAAGCTGCTTTTTTAATAATTCTGTAATAAAATGACTCCAGCCATCTTTGCTGTTCAAAACCCAATTCTATCTAGAAATTTATTTATAAACATACCCCCTCCTATGGTTTGAAGGGATTTGGATACTCTTTGGAGGTATTTCAAATCTAAGACTTCACTTTTCAAAAAATGAAATTTTGTGCTGTTTTTCTATGGGGAGACCAGCCACTTTAGTAATAAAATATACAAGAATAATGGTGGCCAGGCATAAGTTGAATGTGATGCAAACTTGAGAAGGTGGAAGGGGGATGGTTTTGCTGCCTTTGCTGCGACCCATTCTTGGGCCATCACTCAGGAAAGCCTCCGGGGCCCCATCCCGGAAAATTGGCTTGCTCTTCTGAACGCTTTCACCTGTCACAGTGGAGCTACTTCAGTGGATTTTAACACGTTCTTCACATGGCCTCCTTAGGCCCGCCCCCCATGGGTAGTGTATCAGTTTCTGGCAGCTGCTATAACAAATTATGACAAACTTAGTGGCACAAAACAGTAGAAATTTGTTCTCTTGCAGTTCTGGAGCTTAGAAGTCTGAAATCAAGGTAGCAGCAGAGCCACACTCCCTCTGAAGGCTCTAGAGGAGAAGAATTTTAGTCTCTTCCAGCTTCTGGTGGCTGCTGGTACCCTTGGCTATGGCTGCAGGACTCTGAATTCACATGATCTTCTCCTTTTCAGTGTCTTTCTTCTGTGTGTCTCTTATAAGGACACTGGTCATTGGGTTTAAGACCCACCTGGATAATCCAGGATGATCTCATCTCAAGTTCCTTAAATTAGTTATATCTACAAAGACCTTTTTCCAATAAGGCCTCATTTACAAGTTCTAGGGTGTTAAGATGTGAACACACCTTTGTTTTGGGCCTCACTCAGCCTATTTTATGTAACACAAATGATAACCAATATACATATGTTGCTTGGTAATAAATGTGCCCTCTAGACACACATGAACTCATATGATCCCTATAAAAGCTGGGAGATGCAGCTCTTATTATCATCCTCATTCTAAATAGGAGGAGAGGGAGTTAGAAGGGACTTGCACAAGGCCACAAAGCTAATCAATTTTGTGGCTAGATTTTAATCCAGGATTTTCTGTCTCCATATTCCATATTCTTCTCACTCTGCCCCCACTGTTTTTTCATCTGTTCTAATAAAATGAAGATGATAAGTATTAAAAAGAGTAAATGTGGGAGTGGATGTGGTCAAGCCATTGAGCGCCTCATTCCCACGTGGGAGGTTCTGGGTTCTGTCCCCGGTGCCTTCTTAAAAAAGCAAAAACAAAACAGTAAGCAAACAAATGGAAAAACAAAAACAAAGCACAACTCAGGGGAGCCGATGTGGCTCAGTGGGTGAGCACCAGCTTCCCACATTCGAGGTCCTGGGTTCAATCCCCCACCCCGGTACCTCAAAAATAAAAATAAAAAAGAGTAAATGTGGACCTGGACTGGATATTTACTCTGCTCTGGCCCTACGCCAAAACTCTTACTTGCAGTGTCTCATCTAATCCTTGCCACAACTCTAAAAGGCAAGTGCTGTTATTATGTTCATATTACAGTTGAAGAAACTGAGGCACAAAGAGTTGAAGTTAGTTGCCCAAGGTCACACTGTTTAGCAAATGGCAGGGCTGGGATTTGAACCCAGACCTGTGTAAATCCAAAACCCAAACTCTTAATCTGTGCTAGCTGCTTCCTTGAAGAAATGATGTAGTACCTTGATATCTGCAAGTGCCTATGGAATCAAAACCCATGTAGCATACAAATGAACAGCTCAGGCTTTGGAGTTAAGCTTGGGCTTTTACTCTGACTGTTTTTTGAGTCTGGAAGGGCAACAAAGCATTACAGTTTAGGGCACATATTTTGGAATCAGACTGTCAGGGTTTGAACCCTTGTTCTGCCAATTACTATCTGTGTGACACTGAGTAAGTAACTTTACCCATTGGCCTCAGTTTCTCTATCAATAAAATGGGGGTGATATATCTCTCTCTAGTACCGCTATGTGAATTTAATGAGTTAATACATGTAAATCTTTTAGAATAGTGCCTTGTACATGGTAAGTGCTAAATAAGTGTTAAACTTGAAAAATATGTTCCTAGAGGCTTACAGACAGGAGAAAGACATACCTTCCGGAACTCGTGTGCACAGTAAATGTAAAAGCTCCCGACACAGGGCCTGGCTCAGTGTAGTAGATAACAAATGGTGCTGATTATTATTGTATGTGAGGAATCAAAAGTTGCCTTCAGCTCTTTCTTGGCAAAAGCACTACAGCCTCATACTCCAGGAGTGGAGAACCTCAAACTTCTCAGTTGGCACATAAAGAGGCAGCATTATCTTAGGTACTGTCTTGGGGCAATTTGCATCAATCTTTTTAAAATTTTTTAATTTTTAAAAATTTTACAAGAGAGTAGTTTATTTGCTTGGGACTTTCCTTTTCATGTTTAGCACTAAGGAGTGAATGGCTGATAGCCACAACCTCATCCTTAGTTTTCATGGGTATTAAATTAAAAACTTCATGACTAGTGGATAGTTTTCTTGCTAGTGTAGGGAAGCAAAAGTAAAGTTGAATGATGGCTGTGCAGGTCTCCTGGAGAACGTCCCCTGAAGAGAAAAGCGACTTCTCAAAGAAAATTTGTATACTGTCCCAAAGAAATAAAAGTGGAGGGGGAGGCTGGGATGAAGGAACCTTCTACTCCACTTTTTAATACTTTTTTTCCTTTCCTCTTCTACCTTCTTATATCTTAAATTGGATCACCAACCAGCTGTTATCAGGTTTAATTCAAATACTGCAAAGAAGAATAACACCTACAATTTGCATAGTGTCTACAATTTTATAGGGTATGTCAGCCTACGTGATTCCATTTAATCCTCACAATAACCTAATATTACTCCCACTTTACCGATGGAAAAATTGTGGACCAGAGAAGTTAAGCTTTGGGCTGCACAGTTAGGAAGCTGCAGAATCAAGAGTGCAATTTAGATCTTTTCTTCTTCTCCTTCTCCTTCTTCCCCTCCCCCTTCCCCTTCCCCTTTTCTTCTTCTCCTTCTTCCTCTTCCTCCTTTTCCTCCTCTTCCTCCTCTCTTTCTTCTCCTTCTTCTCCTTCTTCTTCTCCTTCTTCCCCTCCCCCTTCCCCTTTTCTTCTTCTCCTTCTTCTTCCTCTTCCTCCTTTTCCTCCTCTTCCTCCTCTCCTTCTTCTCCTTCTTCTCCTTTTTCTTCTCCTTCTTCTTCTTTTTTAATTTAGATCTTCTGATCCAGCCTCCATACAGGACCGCAGGAGCCCTGGCAGAAGGCAACACCTTGCCTGACACCTTCCCTCTGACCTTTGGAAGCTTTTCTTCCTGCCACCTCTCTCACCTGGAGACAGCAGAGGACCTCATCAGTCTAGTTTGCACTTGAACATCTAATTGGTCACCCCGATCTGGAACGAGCCCACCACCTTGCCTGAAGTGGGTGGGGTAGGTGGATAAAGATAACACCTTATCTGTGCATTTATGTACTGAATGATCTTTCATCATGAGGTATGAGCTACCTGAGGGCAAGGCAGGGCACAGGTGAGCATCTGGGTGGATGCTCTCTGAATTGAACTGGGCTGGGGGTAGTTCTGGCTTTTCTAGCTTTCCAGAGCAAGGGAGCCCTGTGCTTGGTTTAATGCTCTGCGGTTGCCCTCTTGCAATTCCTAATCATTTTTGAGCAAGGGGCCCTGCATTTTCATTTTTGCTGGACTCTGTGAATTATGTAGCTGTTCCTGTAGAGGAGGGGACTCTGTCCCAGACTTCTCCAACCAACAGCCTTCAGAAGTTCCAAAGGCTTGAATTGTTATTTGAATTTTGTTTATGGTGTCCATCTAAAAAAGAAGTTTAAATTGCTCACTTAGCCAATCTTTTCTTTTATTATTTGTGCCTTTGGTACCTCAATTCGCAAATGTCTCCTCACCTTTCCCCAGATGGAGTGTCTGCTTGTACTGAGCTGCCAAACTGGTTCAATACAGTATTGTCATGTGACAGCAATTGCGCTTCAAGTAGATACCCCAAAGAAGAGAAAACAGAGACTCAAACAGATTTTTGTACACCAGTGTTCATTGCAGCACTATTGGCAACAGCCAGAAGGTGCAAACAACCCAAGTGTCCATCAACAGATTAACAAAATGTGGTATATACGCACAATGAAATATCAGTCGGCCACATAAAAGAATGGAGTTCTGGTACATGCTACAACATGTGGGAACCTTGAAAACATTATACTTAGTGAAGTAAGCCAGACACTAAAGGCCAAATACTGTATGATTCCATTTATTTGAACTATCTAGAATAGGCAAATTCATGGAGGCAGGAAGGGGCCAGGGCCTGGAGTGGAATGGGGAGCTATTGCTTAACCGATACCGAGATTCTCTTTGAGGTGATGAAAAAGATTTGGAAATAGATGGTGGTGTTATTTGCACAACATTGTGAGTGTAATTGATGCCACTGAGTTGTACCCTTAAAAATGGTTAAAATGGCAAATTTTAATGTTTCGTACGTTTTACCACAATGCCCCAAAAATAAAACAACCCAAATGCCCAGTCTGGCCTGGTGGATGCTAGGGAAATGGAAGGACGGGCCTGGTGGATGCTAGGGAAATGGAAGGACGGGCTGGGCCACATCATTCAAACGAGGCATGAACCTAGAAGGCCAGGGAGCCTGGGACCCAGGAGGAACCTGCTGCTTCCTGGCCTTGCCCGGCCTCCTCCACTGTCTCTGGGATGCAGTCTCAGGGGAGACACTTGGGTCAGAGGTTCTGGTTCAAATGTCATCGTCTCTGGCATTTACAATTTGTGGGAATTTGGGCATAAAATAGTGAGCAAGAGACAAGTCCTGTTTCCTCACAGAGCTTTGTGCCTATGGGAGCACATGCTGCTAAATCACCTGCTCAAACAGCTGATTCGGGTGTCGCTGTGTGTTGTGGTAGAAAACCACAGGGAGTTAAGAGTGTTTAACAGGGAGAGAGAATCCAGGGAGCAAGGAAGGCATCTGGGAGGAATTGACATTGAGGAGAAGCTGAAGGGGCAGCTTACCAGGCCGGGGTGTGGGAATGGGGTGCGGGTGGGTGAGGAGGCTCCTGGCAGAGGGCAGGGCATCTGCAGAGCCCCTAAATTGGGAGGAGCCAGAAGGGAGGAAAAGGGGCAGGAAGTGATAAGTGAGAGCAGAGAGGAAGGTGAGTCCAGGTCAGGAGGATTACAAAGCAGAGATGGGCTCTTGGTCCCTGTCCTTAGGGCAGGAAATCCTTGACACCATTGGAAGACTTGGAGCTTGGTCTTGTTAAAATTGCTCTGCCTGGATTATGGAGGAGGGATTGAGGGGGCTGAGAGTAGCAAGGGCCCAGGCAGGAGCTAAAGGAAGCTGGACTTGGTGGTGTTGTCTGTGGGAAAATCCGAGGGAAGGGAGGAGGGCGTGAAGCCTGCACAGGTGGCCCTCAGTGACTTAGTGTCCTTCCCCCTCCCTTTCTCGTCCTTGAACCCAGGCTTCTGAGGCTCTGCCAGCCCTTGAACTATGTCCAACAGCAGCCTCAGGCTCCCAGAGAAACTCAAAACCGTCACCATCCCGCCTTTCTAGATTCCACACCTTGGCTGCTGCCGCCTCTGGCGCTGGGGGACTTTGGGGTGGCCCCTCTCCACGTTAAAATTACAGGCTGCTGAGGACAAGTACTTGTTTTCCAGAAATACAGACTCCGGTGGGGAGCAGGTGTTTGTAGGCTGTGCCGAGGCTGGAGGCTTGGCTCGGTGAGGGCGCCCCTTGGTACCTGAGCCCTGGGATGAGAAAACCTGCCTCCTGAGGGCAGGAGAGCAGAGGGCAGGTGGGCTGCTGGCTTGCCCGCAGCGATGCCTGGGAGGCTGAACAAGCCAAGTGGGGCATGGGGGAGAGAGGGGCTCAGGGCAAGGCGGGCTGGTGTGCGCATTTGTGTGCATGTGCCTGTGTGCCCATGGGTGTGTGCAGCCCACGCTTCTAAGCACACGTGGAACTGGGTTATGTCTATGTGCTTGCACACTCGGGCTCATGTCTGCACTGCATGTATGTGTATGCACACGCATGCACCACGTCCTGGGCGTGTCCCTGCAGGAGCCCTGGCCCGAGCAGCCCCTCCCCCAGAGTCACACATGCCCCCGTCTGCCAGCAGGTGGCCCCTGAGCACCGCGCGCTGGGCTCTGGGGAAGGGGCTCCAGTGTTCCCTGCCCGCCTCTCCTTCCTGAGAGCATCCCTGCTGGTTTGGGCTGGAAGAGTCCTCTCTGCTCCAGCCTTCCAGGCTTTCCCCTTGAGGCTCTGCCACTCTGGGTCCCACCCTCAGCCCCCACAGAAGCAGAGGCACATCTAGCAGCCAAGGGGGTCACTGGGCATCAGGAAGATGATTGTGACCTGCGCAAAGATGCGGAGAGTGTGAAGGACTTTCCTTTATGCAGGGCCATGGAGCATCTGGCTCCGGGCTGGGCTGCTGCCCAGAGATACTGACCTGGGCCCTGTCATGCAGGGGGACACAGGCTGGCCCCGGGCCTAGGCTGAGGCTAGAGAGGAGTGAGGTCTGAGGACGAGGACCACTCCATCAGGGCCGCGGAAGGGGCTGGAGACAGCCCCCAGGGGTGCCTGCTAGCCCTGGCTCCGAGTGGCTATTGGGCCAAGCAAGACGGACAGATGGCCTTTGTCGTTCTTGAATGGCGGGGTGAGGGGCAGGGGTGCATGTGGCGCATGCCATCATCTGTATCTCCTAAAGACAGCCACCCAGGGCCAAAGCCGCTAGTCTTTATTTCATCGTGCCTGTGTGGCCTGGGGACAGTCGGGAAGGCCTGAGGAGAAGAGGCCACATGCCCGAGGGAGCTGCCAGTATGCCGGGACTGGCCCTTGTCTGGCTTCAGTCCCCTGTGTGTCTGTGAGCTCCTGCAGGACCGGGCCTTGGGCAGGACGGCTCCAGGGTAGGGTCTGCCTGGAGCACCTGGGCGAGGGTCCTTGGGGAGGTGGAGGGGAGGTGAGCCAGCTAGGTGGAGCTTGCAGTTGAGTCTGGTCTAGACTTGTTCTGGTTGTGTGCAAGGAGCCTGAGGGAGGTGGGGGTCCCTGGGAAGGAGGCCTCAGGACAGGCCCTTGAAGATCATCCCAGCGGGATCCCGAACCATGTACCAGGCAAGCCTCTAGTTTGTATGCTTTTTCCTGCAGGGTCCAAGGGGCCCCTGGAGGTTCCTCAGGGGAGCTGGTGGTGGTGGTGGTGGTGGGGTCAGTGAGGAGAGAGACAATGGACAAGACTTGGGGCTCTGCCTCAATTCAACCGATGCAGCTCAGTTTTTGACGTTAAGGACAAACTGAAGTTTATTTTTAATCAAGGAGCATTTATTGAGTGCCTGCTATATGCAACTCACTGGTCTAGATTCTAGCAATATTTGGAGAACATGACATGCAGAGTCCCTGCTCTCTTGGTGACCATTCAGGGATACAATTAAACAAATAAATTAACAAGTTGATTTCAGGTTATAAGGGATATGAACACGCTAAAACAGGGTATGGATAGAGTGACCTGGAGGGTGGAGGAGGTGGGGCTGCTTTAAATAGGGTGATTAATTAAGGAAGACCTCTCCCAGGAGGCAAAGTTTGAGCTGAGGCCTGAATGATGACATTGGGAAGAATATTCTGGATAAAATTTTGTTTAAAGGAAAAGCTCTGTGGAAAACTTTGAAAATCACGCAGTCTTTTATTTTTATTCATTTGTTTGAATTTCAAAAGTAATACGTATTCATTTAAATAGTTTCAAACCTTATTAATACATATAAACTAAAATGTAGAAATGGCTCCTTTGCCCTTCATCCCTCACCCCCACTCCTAAATCCCACTCCTCAGAGAAGTTAGGTTGGTGACCGTCTAGATTTTTCTCTGTGCATCTACATGTTGGTTACCAACCTCGTCTCTACTTGCCTAATAGGCATTCGAGTTTAACAAGTCCAAAATGGGACTCTGGGTTTTCTCTGCTAAGCCTGCTCCTTCCCAGCCTTCCACATCCTAGCAAATGGCCTCACCATCCCACTCAGTTGTCAGGAGGCTTGGAGACATCCTGGGTTCCTCCTTTTCCCCCAGACTCTGACTCCAATCCACTATCAAGTCCTGTGGCTTGATGGGGTCTGTACACCCCCCCTCTCCCAGGCCCCCCCCCCAACTAAGCCACAAGCACATCGAGCCAGAAACTTTAACTGCTTTTCCTCCTTCTCTGTTATTTCTTACAGTCCACTCTCCGCCCAGCAGCCAGAGCCATCTTTTAAAAACGGCATACCTCCTGGAGACCCTCCTTGCTCCAGGCCCCTTGGCTTCCCATTATGCTTGGGAATAAATCCCAAACTTTTCACCCAAAGGCTGAAGTGCTTGGGCCCCTGCCCTCCTCTCCAATCTCATCTTGGTCCTTCGTCTTCCCTAACCCTCATCTCTGTTCACACTGGGCTTGCTTTTCCCCTCTCCCTCCTAGCTGTTGCCAGGACTTGCGTTTGCTGTTTCCTTTGTTGGGAACTCTTCCCCCAGGCTCTTTCTCATCCTGGTGATCTTAGGTTCAGTGGCTCCTCCAGGGAGTCCTCCTCTAAAGAATGGCCACATGTGAATAGTCTCCTTCCCCCCTGCTCCTCCCTACATGCCAGCCCCGGCATGCCCCAGCACATCCCCTTATTTTTATTTCCTTCATGGTACTGACCGCTTACTGGAACTTACCTTGATTGTTTGTTTCCGTGTTTATGCCTCCTCCACCCCCCGCACTGGTCCTCAGGCCCATCAGGGCGGGCTTCTTGACCCTTGTTCTTGTTGGTTTCCCTATTGATGATGAAGAAACTTTTTCCAGATTGTTGCTAATGAACATGTCTCCAGTGAAAATCCTTGTACACACATCTTTGGGTAATTGTGCAAGGGCTCCTGTAGGACAGATAGGTCTACAAGTAGAATTTCTAGGTCCTAGATGATATATTTAAAATGTGATATATTGTCAAATTCCTGCCCAAATTACCACATCAGTTGATATTCCCATCTACTTTGATGGGGAATGCCTTTGTCTACATCCTTGTCAAAATGGATTATAAATCTTTCCCCTCTTTCTGGTGTATATTATAAGCAAAAAATTAAAAAAGAAAGTTTTTAAAGTTTATATTTCCCTGATTCTGTGAGGTTGAGTATCTTTTGATGTGCTTTTTGATCATTCGTACTTTTTTTTTTTCATACTTCCTTCTTTCCTTCCCTCTCTCCTATCTCCCCCCACCCCACTTCTTTTGACTTTGAGGTTGGCTTGAATCCTAGCTTATTTATTTATTTATTTACAGTTTATTACTTTTTAAATTTTCCAAACATTCTTGCTTCTCCTTTTCACCTTTTTTTTTTTTTTTCACTTTACCTTTTCTCTTGGATCATAAACACATTGCTCCTCTTCTACTCACCTCCACGTTTCCGACAATAAGAATGAAGAGAAGAATAGAGACCAGGTGGTGTATTAGCACTGTCTGCCACATACCATTTGCCAATTTTTTTTTCTGGTGGTTTTTCTCTGTCTTATTGATTGATAAGAACGCTTTATGTTTTGATTAACTTTGTTATATATTTTGCAAATATTTTATCTCCCTCTTTCGTTTATATTTGTTTAAGATATTAACTTAAAAAAAGTCAGTGGATCCTTAACTTTTACATTTATTATGAAAATAACAAGTGTATTTTTAAAAAATTTAATCTACACAAAGGTATACAATGAAAAGTGATTCTCTTATTACATAGAGATAATCTTGTGTAACTTTTAAAAATATTTCATACGTTTACAGGCACATTCATTCACCGTCCATTTATTTACAAGTCATTCATGCATCCAACAATTATTTACAAATTATTCATCCAACAGATATATCTTCTACTATGGTCCTAATATTGTGCTAGGTGTATAAAAATCTATTTGATTTTTTTGTACATGTGATACGTAATTTTCTGCACTTTGTTCATTTTATACTTTTGCAGATCCTTCTATATTAGCATATAAATATACTCCATTCTTTTTAATGTTTACTCATTTATCTCTTTTATTAATATACTAGATTCTAAGTCATTCCTTATTGATGGACATTGTTTCTTGTGTGTTTGCAATGACAACACTGTGGTGAACATCCTTGTAGTTACATTGTTTCAGGCATGTGCAAATATTATCCATAGGGCAGAGTCCTAAAATGGTATTGCATTTTAAGTTTGATAGACATTGCGGAATTGTCCTCTAAAACTGCCTTCCACTTCCCACTGCCATCATGTGTGTGAGATGCCCATTCTCTACTTCATTTGCAACCCTGGACATTAGCAGTCTTAAATTTTTGCAAGGATGTTGGGCAGAAAGTGGTGTTACATTGTTTCATTTTGCTTTTCCCTTATTAATAGTGAGGCTGAGAAAATTTCCATATGCTTATTGGTCCCATGGATTTCTTCTGTGAATTGTCCATATTCTTTCCCCAAAGTTCCTCATGCTTTTAGGCTATGGAAGGCAGGGAAGGGGAGAGAGGAGAAGGCTCGTCCCTTTCTATGCTTTTTATATGCTTGCAATCATCAGAAGTGATTCTCCAAAGTAATTTTTCTTCTTGCATCCAAGCATTTGAACAGTGCAATAGAGTCAAGCCTTGTGGGGTGGTGTATGGGAATCTTGTATTTTATGCATGATTGTTCTATAAAACCACAACCTCTCTAATGAAAAAAAAAAAAAAACCATCCTCAGCCTTGTAAAATATTTTTTCCACTAGTTAGAGTGTCAAAGACCTGGTTATTTTGTGTGTGTGTGTGTCTATTAGAGAAAGAGAGAGAGATGAGAGAGAGAGGGAGAATTGCAAGTGTGTGCCTGTTTCCAAGAGAAGCCCTGGTAACAGGTTTCTGGGTAAATGAAAGTTGTATTGTCTTCCATCACAGACAACTTGAAAATAAAGTGCTTTAATGCTAATACTGCAGATGTCTGCAGGAAACTCAGCACTGCACTGAACACTATAGTTAGATAGCTGTGCAAAAAAGTACATGAAGGAAAAGGCTAATGTGCAATACTTCTATTTAAGATAGAAGGAGGAAATAGAAATTGTGATAGCATGCTATTTCGAGTAATAATAGAAAGTACTTGATGTTTACATGGTGAATGGATCAATACTAATTCTGTAGTCAGGGCACATACAGTAGTTTGGATTATACAAGTGATAGATGCACTCAGTATAGCTGAAATTTCCACCCTGCAACATTTATTTCTTGCTGCGTGTTAGATGGAATTTTCCACCCAACTATCTGGAAGGATTTGCATAAGAATGGTGATAGAGCAGTATTCTTTAATGATGTGCTTTTCTTTGTTAAACTTCAAAAATGTCTATGGTGCATGATGAGGTTTGGGTGAATTGCCAAGCTAATGCTTTTATATTTTCTTTAAAGAGCTTATCTTCACTGTGTTGTGGGAGTTACTTTATATTGTGGTTATAAAGGCAGCGGCAAGAAAGACGAATTTGTAGCAACCCCCAATAAATGGCTCCTACTTCTCCAGAGCTTGGTCCTGCTAAGAAGGGAATTGGGCAACAAGCTTGGCTGCCACTGGATCGGCGGCAAGGAGTCAGCTGGAGTCGTTTTCTGCTCTTATACCTGGTCCTGCTCACAGAGAGAGGGTACCATTCTCCGGCTCAAACAATGACCTCTTGTTAGTTTAAATCACCACCGTTCCTGTCAAACAGGCTTGAGACAAGCCCAAAGCCTGGTGCTGTCATGGAGGTGGGGCTGAGTTATTCAGATCCGAGCCTGGGAGCAAATGCTGTTTGGAAAGTGACCTTTTTGTCCTCTCCACAAGAACCTAATGTTTACAATGTGAGGAGGAAAAGGGACTGGAATCTTGGGAATTCCAAGAATGCAGGCGCCAAGCAAAAGAAGCTTTCCTTCCTGGGCTGTGAGCTCCAAGACTTACTCTCCAGATTCTGCTCCACCACGATGATTTGCAAGAACAAAAAGTGGAAAAACAAAACCCCAAAGCTGGAGCCCCCAAGGGTTATCTGATAGAGGACTTCGTATTAACTTCAGTTTCAATGAAACAAAGAATCTCAAAACCCCACTGGAAAGACATTTCGGGGTCACCTAACCTGACCCTGTGTGACGCGTGAATTTCTTTCCCAACACAGCTTCACAGTTCCCTGATCCTTAGTTGCTGCTTAAATACCTCCAAGAACAAAGAACTCACTCCCTCTCAACAGCAGGGCCAGCAGGTGACATTATATGGAGGACTTACTATGTGCCAGGCAGCAAGATAAGCCCTTGAGAGTCATTATCTTATTTAATCTGCATAACAGCCTGGTGAGGTAGGTGCTATTATTGCCACCCCATTTTACAGAGGAGGAAACTGAGGCTTTCTAGGTGGCAGAGACAGGATTTACACCCCTGAGACTCCAGAGCCTGTGCTCTTAACCTCCACACTCTCCTGCCCAGCCTGTTCCCTCACAGTTTCTCTTGGAGCAAGATTCCTCAAACAGGACTCTTGTTAGAGTACTCATGGTTACTGACTGCTACATTCCTGTCTCCTGGAGATCTGTGGAGACACCTTGTTTTTCACATGCTAGCTCCTCAAATATTTGTTCTTCTTCCAGTCTCCCAGCTTTTCTTCTTCTCCCTCCCTCTCTCCCACCCTCCCTCCCCAGGCAAAGCAGTCTTCTTTGTCTCCATTTGGTGAGTTCTTCTTGACCCATTCCCATCTACCAAAGCTCGTCTCAAAACATGTTCCGTTTGTTTATTGAACATTGAAAGAGAGCTTATAAATCTTGGCTCCCTTTATTAGAAGACAGTGGGCTTCTTTAGTAGCATCTATTCTGGGTGTAGAGGAAGGCTTTCCAAAGAGCACATGATGAACTTTTTCCACAGCCTCTTTCAGGGAGAAGGCATTTAAAAAATCCAGAGCATTAAAATAAGCCAGGGTTGAGCTTCAATGTCATTGCTGGTGGGAAAGGCAATATCAGAATAAAGGACGGGAAGGTCCTTGTGCAGCATTAGCCATGGTCCTGTGAGGCCCTGTGGGAGGCAGCTGCTCTTGGTTGCAAAGATGGCTCTAATTCAGTCTCTGACCTGGATTCTCGCAAGCTCGCCGGCCTGTCACCGAGTCCCTCTGCATTAGCCTCTCGGCTTGTGAAAGGTGATCATGTTGTTGACAATCCGGCATTGAATTTCTCATGGAATGAGTTCTGACTCAGAATCTGGAAACCTGGGGCTTGCGCTGTGACCTTGGGCAAATCCTCTCTGGGCTCCAGCATCCTCATCTGTAAAGTGGGGTGTCTTAGTTTCCCAGGGCTGCTGCAACAAATGCAGACTGATTGGCTTAAACAGCTGCTAGAAGTCCAAAATCAAGGTGTTGGCAGGATCATGCTTTCTCTGGACTCTGTAGCATTCGAGGAGTGGCTTGTTGACCACCTGCAAGTCAATCTCTAACACTGTCACATGACCACTGTCTCCTTCATTTCCTCCTTCGCCCACATTTCCTCTGCGTATAAGGACTCCAGTCATATTGGATTGAGGCCCACCCTGATTCTGTTTGGCTTCACCTAAACTAAGAACATCTTCAAAGGTTCTCTTTACAAATGGGTTCACAGCCTCAGGCCTGGGGGCGAGGACTTTGAAATGTGTTTGTGGGGGACACAATTCAATCCATCACTTAGAGATGAGTATGGAAAGAGTTAAATGAAGTGACGTTTGGGATAGTGCCGAGCTCCATAAAAGCTAGCTGAACTGGAATCTAGAAAGAACCTTGTGTAGGTCCCTCAGGGGTTGGGACCAAGGCTAACCACAAATTCCAGTCCATCATGGAGAAATAGCTAACTTGTACTGAGCATGTCCTACCTGCTAGTTTCAGCACTATATTATCTTGTGTGTTTCTCAAACCAGTAGTAGGTAATATTTACAACTATTATTACCCAATGAGGCAACTGAGGCACAGCAAAGTTAAATACCTTGCTCAAGTTGGCATAGCTAGTGAGTGATGGAGCTGAGATTGGAACCTGGGCTCTTGGCACAGCCTCTGTATTGCTGGTAAATATATCTCTTTAATGAGTATCATTTTATTCTGAAGAATCTCTAGGTACTGACAAGTTGGTGCTATTTCCCTTTGTAATCCCTGGACAGTGGTGTCTGTGAGTGTTTGCACTTGAAGTACCTCCCCAGCTACGATGAGGGTCTTCCTGATGGTGAGGTTGCATTACTGCAGCTCAAATTTATTACTGTTGTGGTGCAACTCAACATGAATCATTATCAGCACAAGGTGGGATGGCATGGAGAGAGCAAAAGAAATTAATGATAGGGAGTGGATGTGGCTCAAGCGGTTGAGCTTCTGCCTCCCACACAGAAGGTCCCGGGTTTGGTTTCCGATGCCTTCTGCGAAAACAAAAACAAACAACAAACAAAACAAATGAAAAGACCAGTTCAGGGAAGCCTGTGTGGCTCAGTGGTTGAGTGTTGGCTTCCCACATGTGAGGTCCTGGTTTCATTCCCCGGCCCCCGGTACCTAAGGAAAAAAAAAAAAGGAAGAAATTAATGACAGACAACCATAATCAAACAATTGTAAGTTAAAGACACAGGCATGCTAATGCAAGGTTATTTTGAGTTAAAACTGTTCACCTTTAGTGAGATATTGAAATGATTTTTTAAGGAACAATTTACATGGATGGCAATTTTCTATAACCCTTGTGGTTTTATCCAAATACAAATCACTGAAGAAACACTTTTGTTTCCTGACCGATCCATCTTTCTCCCTTTCTGATTCTGCAGCAAAGTTAGGACAGGGGTAGGAAATGTGATACCCCATTATTGGGCTTAAAATATTTATTAAGTATTTTTATTATGTGGAATATTTTGAGTTTGCCTTTCAAGAGGTGGAAAGAGCACCGGGCTGTGTTGGGGGATCTAACTTCCAGTCCCCGTTCTCTGTGATGTTAAGAAAATCGCATTCCCTCTCTGTCTCCTATGACTTCTCTGTTGGGGCTGGTGAAGTTGGTTTGTAAGGTGGTTCTCCAAGTCTGGATTCAGCGAGTCAAGTGGCTCAAGACAAGGGCAGTCAAGTCAAGTCCATTTCTTTAACACTACTGGAGTCCCCATTAGGCACCAGGCCCTGTTCTGTGTCATGGGGATGCAAATGGTCAGCAAAGACAGAGACATGGAGAGCCCAGGCTAGCAGAGTCCTGAGTGCCAGGCTGCCTGGGATTCTGTCCCCATGCTGCCTCTGACCAGCTGGGAATCACTGCCCAGTTATTTTCCTTCTATGCCTTATTTTCCTCCTGGGATTATTGTACTGGTAAAATAAATTACTACATGTTAAGGGATTACCATAGTGCCTGGCACAGAGCAAGCATTCAAAAAATGTTGACATAATATTAGAATCATTATTGGCGGGGAGGCAGATGTTAATCAAATAACCGCACAAAGAAACATGAGCTTTCAACTGTGCAAAGTGCCCTGAGAGCATGTCTCAGGGGGATTTCCCTGGCTTGGGAAGCAGTGGTTGAGAGGAAGACCTGAAGGATAAGTAGGAGTTCCCTAGTTGAAGAGGGAGTAGGAGGACAGTCTGAGCAAAATCTGTATGGTGGAGAAGACATGGCTTCCTGGAACTTAGAGAAGGCCAGGGTGAAGGGAGAAGAACAAGAAAGCTGGAGGGGGTGGGCAGGGACCAGGCCGTGCTGGGCTCTGTCTTTGAGACAGAGATGTGGAAAAACTGGTTTTGCATGTGCCTCCCAGAGACCAGGGTCTCAGTTACTCCCTGAAGTGATGTCTGGCAAAGGTTTGGCTTCCTCCAGGTTCTGTAGGACACTGGGAAAGTCATGGGATGAGCCATGGCTCAGAAGAGTAGATGTTGCCTGGGCCATCAAGCACTCGGCCCTGCTTTAAGGACCAAATTGTGGTCTGATCATTTCAGTGACCTTTTCAGGGTTTCCTATCACTGGTCTGTTTGAATAAGGTCAAAAGATCAGGCTGTTTTCCTTCCTGTCTGTAGGCAGACAAGGCTTAATGGGTCTTCAGCTTTTGGGATCACATTCAATATTTGAGAATCTGATGAAACTTGTGGATTTTCTATTTGGAGAGATGCATTTACACACTTAACTTCAAATTTGAGTGCATTTCTCAATTGGATGCATTTCTCACGGATCCCCCTGAATTCCATCCAGCATCCAGGTCCAAAGTCCATCATTGAGGACTTTGGATTTTCTTTCAGTATCTCCCCTCTCCCCCTTCTTTGCTTCTCAACTATTGATGCCTTAATTTTGGACTCTCATTACTTTTCCCCTGGACTATTTTAATTTCCTCTGAAATTTCTTTTAATCCCGCTGCCTTTAGATGTCTCCCCTTCCAATTAGTTCTCCATATACTCTACAGAAAGAAATTTTATTAGAGCATGTGAGTGAGAGAAAATGAGTAAAATTATAAATATTTATTTTCAGAATAAAGTAAATCAGGCTTATTATTGATAATTTTCAAAATCTTAGTTCCAATTTCTAGATGCAACCAATGGTATATTTTTCTAATATTTTTCCATTAAATTTTTTTTCATTTTTTTATTAGAGAAGTTGTGAGCTTACAAAACAATCATGCATAATGTGTAGAATTCCCATTAATCACCCCTCTACCAAAACCTTATATTGTTGTGGAACATTTTTCCATTAAAAAAAATTTTTTTTTAAGATTTATTTTATTTATTCCCCCTGCCCCCCCATGCCTCTCGGTTGTCTGCTCTTTGTGTCCATTCGCTGTGTGTTCTTCTGTGTCTGCTTGTCATCTCTTTAGGTGGCACCAGGAACCAATCCTGGGACCTTCCGGAATGGGAGAGAGGTGCTCAATCTCTTGCACCACCTCAGCTACCTGGTCTGCTGTGTCTCTTATTGCCTCTCCTCTTTCTCTTTTTGTTGCGTCATCTTGCTGTGTCAGCGCTCTGCGTGGGCCGGCACTCCTGTGTGGGCCAGCACGCCACATGGACGAGCACTCTGCTTGGGACCAGCTCTCTGCTTGGGACAGTTTGCCACGCGGGCCAGCTTACCTTCACCAGGAAGCCCCGGGAATTGAACCCTGGACCTCCTATATGGTAGGAGCCCAATCGCCTGAGCTACATCCGCTTCCCTTCATTAAAATTTTATATTATACAGCTGTGATCAAGCTGTATGCATGTATCTTTTTACATTCAAATGTTTTAGTTAATATTATTTTTTCCTTCAGTCTAAATGCAGATATGCTGTTTTTAAAAATTATTACGGGAAGTATCAAACATACATAAGAGCAGAGATAATATTATAATGAACCTCCTTGTACCCAAAACCTAGCTTCGAAAATTATCAATGTTGTATCACTTAGCCTTTGTTATATAACAAAACATCTCAAGGCTTAGTGGCTTTACCAAAAAAAAAAAAACAACAACAACATTTATTTAATTCCTAGTTCTATGGGGCAGCAATTTGAGCTGGGCTCAGTTGTGTGGTTTTTTGCTCATTCATGTGTCTGTGTTTAGCTGCCACCAAGCTGGATGGTTCTGCTTCTGGGGTTGGCTGGTTGACATGTGGGGTGCCAAGAGGGACTGGGCTGTGTGTCTCTCATCCTCCAGCAGGCTAACCCTGGGCTTCTTCATATAGGGTAGAAGAGTTCCAAGCACAGCAAGAGGGCAAGTGCCAAAGCACGAGTGCTTATCAAGCCTCTCCTTAATACTTGACTAATATTTGAACTGGCCAAAGCATGTCACAGGGCCAACCCAGATTCAAGGGGTGGAGACATAGATTCTACCTCTTGGTAGGAGGACCTGCTACATCATGTTGCAAGAGCATGGATACAGGGAGGGGAAGAATTTGTGGCTGTTTTGATAACCTACCACAGATGGTTTGCTAATCTTAACATTAGTAAATAATCATTTTTTATGCAATTGGTAACTTGTTATGAATATAATGTAGATGGTTGAGTGATACGTCATCAAGTGGATGTCCTGAGACGTTTGCTCAGTGAGGTCATTGCCATTTTTCTGCCATTTATGAATAATGCTACAATGGGTGCTTTGTGCATAAAGCTTTTCTGGTTTTAGGATTATTTCCTTAGAGCAGTCACAAAAGTGAAATTACTTTGTCAAACATTTTAGAGTTCTTAGTACACTCTGCCAAATTGCTTTCCAAAAGAATTGTATCAATTTACACTCCCACTAGCATGTGTGAGAGTACCCCACAGGGATCCTTCTAAAATGCAAATCTGATTATCTCATGCCCAGTTCAAAAGTGATTTCTGTTGCCTTTACAAAAACGACTAAACTATGTAAGACAAAGCTATGTCTGCCACATGACTTTTAAATGACTACAATAATATTTTAGTTTGATATCTAAGGGTCATGGAATCTAATGAGGAGACAACACTGGGTAGCTTCAGAACTGAGAGAAGTGAACCCATTACTCTAATGTTGTCCTTGAATGTAGGTATCATTGTTTTAAAGGAAGAAACTGAGGGTCAGAGAGTTCAATACTTAAAGAGGAAGCCTTATTTATAGCTTTCTATCTATGGCATCATCTAAGTATTCTAGCATCACATAAGCTTTGCAAAGGATTATGCACACACAAGTTTAGAAATGTGTGTTTAATCCACATAAATAATTTATAACACATTTGTTTTATTGGTCAGAAATCTTTAGTTCCTGGAAACTAAGTTTTGGAGTGAGACAGAGCTGGGTTTGAATTCATTCTGTCATTTACTAGAATTTGAGCAAGCCATAGCATCTCTAAGCCTCAATTTTGTTATCTGTAAGACAAGGATAATAATGCCTATGTGAGATTTAACATCAAATGTCAGCCAAAACCAATCAATGGTAACTATTATTATTATTGTTAGAAATGAATATGTAAGTAGAAGGGAAACATAAATGTAACCAAATGTCATGTGACTTCTAACATCCAAGTTCCCATGATTTGGGTCCTAGTTCAATCTTGCCTTTTTGGAGATTTCCCTTTCCTCAGTATTCTTGAGAAGCCTCAGGATTTACACCTGTCCATGAATCCTTGGCTCTACTGGATGCTTGCCTTCTATCTCCTGCCTGGAAAGGGAGAGCAGAGACCAGGATTCATTCCTTGAGGCTACCTTCCTCAACCACAGATCTCCAGGCAGCTCTGTCTGCTGCTCCAGATGCCTTCAGCACCACTAGGTTATGGGATGAAGCTCACACTGTATCTTGAGACTTCCAGGACTTGTGTGTTATCCTATTGGCAAATATATACCCACAGATTTGCTCAAGCCAGCCTAGTTTTCAAATGTCCTCTTTCTTAGGCAAGGATGTTCTAGAGCAGGGGTTCTTAACTAGGGGCCCGTGGAAAGATTTCAGGGGTGTCCATGAGCTTGAATTGAAAATTCAAAAAAACATTATTCTTGTGGGGACATCTTAGTGTGGGTGTGTCTTAAAGCTACCTGCCACTACATTCTGAGAAAGGGTCCATGGTTTTCACCTGACTGGCAAAGGGGTTCATGGAACAAAAAGGTTAAGAACCCCTGTTCTAGAGCAGCACGGCCCAAATAGAAATGTAGTGTGAGCCACATATGTAATTATAAGTTTTCTAGTAGACACAGTAAAAAGAAATAAATGAAAATTAATTTCAATAATATGTTAACCTAATATATCTAAAATATTATTTCAACATGTGTATTAGTCAGCCAAAGGGGTGCTGATGCAAAGTACCAGAAATCTGTTGGCTTTTATAAAGGGTATTTATTTGGGATATAAGCTTACAGTTACAAGGCCCTAAAGAGTCCACCTCAGGGCTACTTTCTCACCAAAGTCTGTTGCCACATGTTGAAGCAAGATGGTGGGTGATCTCTGCAAGGGTTCAGCTCTCACCTGCAAGCTGGCATAGGGCTTGTTTCTTTTTGGGTCTTCTCAGCTGCTCTGGTCTCTTTACAAGGTCAGCTGTAAACTCTCAGGTGAATGGCTCATCTCTCTTCCCAGCTTTAGCTGTTTGAGCCTTCTCCTTTCTGTCACATGGCAGGACCAAAATGACCAAGTTCTCTCTTCTTCCCTGTCTATGGAGCTCTCTCTCTTCCTGTGCCTTCTTCTGTATGTCTTCCATTTATATCAGTCCACCAAGGGGTTGGGGACTCAGTCTGAGACATCCTCTTCTGATGTGGTCAAATCAAAACTTGAATCTTGACAAGTAATTTAACCAATACAGGTCAGCTGAATCTAATGCGTTTAAAGGGTATCACACCCAGAGGAATAGATAAGTTTACAAACACAGTCTTTCTTTTTGGGGATTTGTAAATAATCTCAAACAGCCACAACCATGTAATCAATATAAAATTATTAATGAAGTTTTTCAAACCTGATGTATATTTTTATACTTACAGCACATCTTAAGTTGAACTAGCCACATTTTAAGTGTTCAGTAGCCACATGTGGCTAGTGGCTACTCACTATGGGACAGCATAGTTCTAGAGCAAAGCTCACTGGGATCCAAGTTGCACAACTCTCCAGGGGTATGGGTCTGGATACCCACATGCAGCTATTTTTCCTGAAAACCTACTCCTGCCTCCAACTTGGCTGGATCTGTGAGGCTCTTGGCTTACTGCATGCTCTGCCTAGATTTAGTCCTTTTAACCTAGTATTGAGTCTGGTTGACCAATCCAGTGAATTTCCTTTCAGAAGTTTTCCATACTTTGGTTGAAGCTACCCTAATCCATCAAAAAAAAAATACTCTTTGAACATTAATATAAATGGGGAGGGGGCAATGTGAAATTGTGGATACAAACAGATGTGTGGGACTCTAACTTAAATGCACACGAATATGATGGGGAATGAATGGCTCCTAGCTCCATGGCCACTGATGCCTGAGCCTTAGGCCATGGTCCACATAAAATGTCTTGTTACATCAATAGTATTAATGGGCTCATGGAAGTGATGTTAGATGGAGTACAAAGGAATGGTATGAGGGGAAGAGAGCAGTAGTTCTGTACTGGTTAGAGACCCCCTGGAGAAGGCATGCACTGGGAAGAATTCCCAATGATGACAAGAGGGTCACCGAGGGTCTACAGTGTGCAAGAGCTTCACAGGCATTGTTTTCTAAGCTGGGCATTATTACCCCTGTTTTAAAGCTGAAATAGTGAAACTCAGAGAGGTTATATAACTTAGCCAAGGCCATAGGAAAGAACTTGGGTCTGGTGGACTCCAAAGACCTTACCCTTTCTATTGCCTCACTGCTGCCCCTCAGATTGGCTAAGGATTGGTTGACTAAGGATTGGCTCAAGGGACCGGATGGAATGTACGTAAAGGGAAGCAGTCTTTACAGAAAATATTTTGAATTCTTACAAAGGATTTGGTTATAATGCATGATTATTCTAGCTGCTAAGGTTGCATTTCTAATGGCTCCAAAATGACATAAGATAACCCCTTATTAAGCTCATGTATTCCGTGGGTCAGGAATCTGGACAGGGCACAGCAGAATTGGCTTATCAGGCTCATCTGCAAGGCTGGAAGGCTGGAGGGCTGGAACGATCCAGAGACTCACTCACCTCTCTGGGGGTTGATGTTGGCTGTGTAGTAGGTGCTTCAGACCCTCTCATGGGGCCTTTCCATGTTGTACTCCATGTGGACTGGTTTTGGCTTTCTCATAGCATGAGGACTGGGTTCTAAGGGCTAGAGCCAGACAGAAGTCATATCACACTTCATATTGCCCCATGCAATGTGAACCACGGACTTCATACGTTCCATTCAACAAGGCAGTCACAAAGGCATAATCAGTAACAAGGGGAGGTAAAATAGACTGTGCCTCTTCATGGGAAGTGACACGGTTCCAGAAAGCAATAGGACCAGGAACATTACTGTGGCCATTTTTGGAAAATACAATGTGCCACAGTTGTGATCAGAGTTGTTGACCCACTGATGGATGAAAAAGGAAACGTGGATAGGTAAATGGGAGTGAAATGTTTTATTTAAATGCAAGGGTCTCTAATAAATGTCAAAATAGTGAAGGGGGATTAGAAAAATGATGGAAAAGCAAATTATGCCACATGCAAATGAGGAATATTTGAAAAGACTTCTTCCAGCTGCAGATCCCTTAAAAAAACATAGTGATGCTGTCCTTGGCTCAGGCCCCTGGACCTACCTGCTTCCCTGCAACCTCAGGCCCCTCCACTGGCCAGAGTTCTGTGTCTTGGAACCCTCAATAGTCTGGTCTCGGACTTGGCCATGACAGTGTGCCTTCTGCCCGCCCTCCCATCTTCATGGCTTAACACCAAGCCCCCTTTTACTAGGCATTTGGAATTTCATTAAATCAGGGCTTGAACTGAGAAATAACGACTGTCTTTATATGCACTGGCTCTTTACGGGCAAGCTATTAGAGGAAAGATAAGGTTCTATAACACTGCAGGAATAAAGCCCAGAAAATTATGCGAAAAGCTCCACCATCCAGGATAAATGTTATAGGAGGCATTAACCTTCCATAAAAATCCCTTTGCTAGGCAGGAATTTAAATGACAGTCACTGTGAGAGGAGATATTTAGCCTTAGAAACACATTATACTGCCACCTTCTCTTAGAATAGCAAGTTCTTTGGTTATCAGTGGCTGATTATTGTTCATCTTTTTCATAGGCATGCTCAGAAATACAGCAAAAATTAATATGCAGTTTTCTGGCTGTCCCTCATATTCTACTACATATTTCCCAAGAACTTGTTTATATATGCTCTGCCTTTATTTAGGAAAGTCAAATAGGAAATTGATATCCGAGAAAAACGAAAGCAAACCTGTTTTAGTTTCCTAGCTGCTGAAACGACAGGAAGTTATTGGCTCATGGTTTCAGAGGCTTGCTTCTTCGTGGGTTGGTATCTGATGGCTGGCCGCAATCTTTGGGGTTCCTTGGCTTTTCCATCACCTGGCAATGCATCTGGAGGTGTCTCTTCCTTTTTCTGGAAGAACAAGGAAACCGTTGACTTCCGGTTTCTGGCTGCTTCCTACGGGCTCTCTCTTCATCTGACTTCCGTTCTAATCATAAAGGACTCCAGTGATCCGGATTAAAGCCCAGCATGATTTAGTCCAGCCACACAGTAACTGAAGTACCATCTTGAAGAGACCCTATTTATAATGGGCCCACACCTACCAGACCAAGACCAAGACCAAGACCAAGAATATGTCCAAACTGGGGTACACAATTCAATCCAATTTACAAATGCTTAGGATAACCTCCAAATTACTTGCTTTGAAGGAAAACATTTTTTTTCTCCCTAAGATGTGTGATTCTGCAATGAGTGTATTCGTCCAGAAACTACAATGATTGCCCTCTTTTTATGTAAATTTAGCTCTTCTAGTAAGCAAGCAAATAAACTCCCAAAGCAAAGACTTCAGAAGTTTGTATGTGCGCCACATTATATGTTTATATGTGTTGGGGACAATCTTATGTGAGATCACTAAAATGATTATTCTGTTTTACATACTCAATCTTTCTGTCTCTACATTCAAAGGCATTTGTAACAGGTTGAGAAATAGAACTCTTCTGGATTGTCTTAAGAGTTCCAGCTGAAGCTACAGAGCTACTTCCTGCAATTCTAGAGTTTGATAGGGAAAAATGTCAGATTTCTCAGTGGGCAAGGTGGAGACTGCTGGAGGTAACCAGACTAGAATCAGCCTGTAAGGGACCTGGATCAATGGGCTGCCTGCTAGGTGACAGGAGACCTGTCATGTAAGACCTCTGCTGAGACTGTAAGCTACAGTAGAGCACGAAGCCTGTCTATGGCATTCTTTGCTGCTACCTCAGTGTCTGGCACATGGCAGGCACTCAATAAACATTTGATTAACAAGTTTGCCCATACTTTGGTGGTCCTTCGGCTCTTAAAACCTATCCCTACTCCAAATCAAAAAAGTCTGCTCAATAATTCAACATCCTTTTAATGGCATACAGGGCAAAAATACTGGAGTTACCTTTAAGAAGTCTGGTTTCTACTCTCATCTCAGCCATTACTTTGCTGTGTGACCTTAAGAAGTCATTATTCCTTTCTGGTCTTCAAATTCTTCTTCCGCCAAATGAGGGGTAGAGTCATTTCCCTGCTGCTGTCCCCCCAGGAGCAACCTTAATAAAGTAGCTTGATTTTAACTAGGTCTTTATTTTGAAATGCAACTGGTGATTTTATTTGGGTGGAACTGGTGTTTCTATCTGTTGAGAGATTCTCCACAGGGTGGGGTTAAAGTGGTGTAAGTTGGCTAGGTTTGGGTAGAAAGCACTCCTCCAGAAGACACTGCACAGGAGAAACAGATGGATTTTATTGCTGATAGTCACAGTGACAGTGGGAAGACACCTGTCTGCCTTTTGTGCAAACACTGAGGAGAGATGGATACTTAATAATGTATGGTGTCCTCAGCTTCTCATTCTTGTCACCTCAGGACTGAGTGTTCCTCATCAAGAGTCCTGGAGGGCATTGGGTATATGAGAATCCCCTATATTCTCTAGTGACTTTTCTGTATCGTAAAGCTTCTTTGAAGATAGAATGAAGAAAAAAAAAAAAAAAAAAAAAAGGCACTGGGGGACAAAATGGAAGAAAATGTCACTGTATATATAAGACAACAGAGCTTACAGTGATGAAAGACACAATGTCTAAAAATTTTTTTAAAAATTATTATTTCAAATAAAAAATTTTTTTTGGTTACTTTTAAAACTACTATTTAATTTTCTTATTAATTTTATTTGGTTATTTTGTTGGCTTCATTTTTAGAGAGGTTTTAGATCACAGAAGGGTCACAACAGTGGCAGGGGAGGGTCACTGGTACAGGGTGTCAGTGAGGATGCATGAGAAGGGCTTCATCTGGAACATGCCTCTAAGGCACATTAATATGTTCAAGTGTTCATGGGGCATTGTTTCAGTGGGTGGAGATACACACAATAACCAAAAGAATATTGAATTCCTGTCCTGGGGAGTTCTGCTACATTCTCTAATAAGACAGCAAGAATCCCCTGAGTGCAAGGGCAGTGCCTAGTGAAGGAAGACAGACCATTATGCCAGGCCTGTGGTATTGATGATTGTACTTATGAACCTTTTCTTGTGAAATTGAAACTTAGCCTAGTATTATATACTACCTAAGAGTTACCTCCTGAAAGCCTCCTTGATACTCAAATGTGGCCTCTCTTTAAGCCAAATTCAGCATATAAATTCACTACCCTCCCCCCACCCCTCAGTGGGGGACATGACTCCTGGGGATGAGCCTCCCTGGCACCGAGGGATTATTACCAAGTGCCAAGTAGCAATGCATCTGGAAAAAGACCTTGACCAAAAGGGGGAAATGGTAAATACAAATGAATTTTTATGGCTAAGAGGTTTCAAAGTGAGTTGGGAGGTCATTCCAGAGGTTACACTTATGCAAGTCTCAGCAGGATCTCATTGACTTCCACAGTAAACAGTGCCTCAAATAGCAGGGCTCCTGAGGGCTCTAGAGATACCCAGACACTATAATCAGGGCAGACAGCTCAGGAATTTGGCATCCTGTCAGTGGGGCTTACTTTGGAATTTATACTCCCCAGTGTAACTGAGTTAGACTCATTTATAGGTTCTCTACACATGGCTCTTCTGCCCCTTTTATTTGAACCCATTATTAGCACAATACTTGATGAATTTATGCCCCAGAAACTTAAATCTTTGATCCATCCATGTGCCAGTTGAGCCCTGAATCTCAGCAGAGTTGCAACACCTACTCTCTAGTTCATTGGACTCGCCCAGGACAACTAACAAGGGGATGATGATGGAATATGCCCATCCCAAGGAACAAAGAGTGTCTGCAACTGCAAGCAAGATAGTTCCATCCATCTGCCCCATGGGATCTAAGCTCCTCTCAGTTAGAAGCAGAGTGGGCATCACCATCCCCAAATCCTCAAGTTTGGGGAGTGAACAATGGACTAAAGTAGACATCTTATTCTACTATAGATTTATTATTATTCTAGCAATGGAAGAACTCTTATCATTGATGTAAAGGCAGTGGCCACCAGAGGTTCTGATGGATGGGAGAGGGAAGAATAGCTGTAATATGGGGACATTGTCAGGACATTGGAGTTGTCCTGCATGGCATTGCAGTGACAAATACAGGCCACTGTATATTTTGTCATAACCTACAAAATTGTGCGGGATAGAGTGTAAACTATAATGTAAACTCTAGTCCATGGTTAGCAGCAATGCTTCAATATGTGTTCCTCAACCTTAACAAATGTACCACACTAATGAGGGATATTGTTAATGTGGGAAAGTGTGGGAGAGGGAGGGAGCGGGGCGTATGGGAATCCCTTATATACTTTATGTAACATTTATGTAATCTGAAGCTTCTTTAAAAAAATAATAATTAAAATTCTGCCATGTTCACTTGGTGATATCTACTCTCTGATCTTATCCTTCAGTTTCTGGTGTCACAGGAACCCAGTTCCTGCAGAAGAAGTGATTTTCAGGGACTCTGGGAAAGTCAGTGTGGGGTCCAGTGTGCTGGGATTAGATTGGCAATCAATTTCCTTGCAAATGAGCTTTGTAACTAAAGAAATAAAAGAAGGAAAATTACATCAGATGTCAACAAAGAGGCAAAGAAATGAGCAGAGAAGGATCCTCTGCTAAATAGGAAAAAAACAAACAAGAACAAACAAACAAAAAAACTACTGAAATGGTTTAGGTGAACTTTCAAAATATAAAAATATATTTTTTATATCCCTTTGGGCATCACGACTTTCAGTGTTTCAAGAAAGCTAATCTTAGGTGGACTTATTGCTTCATGGGTGCAGAGTTTCTGTCTCAGGCATTGAAAAAGTTTTGGTAAATGGATGTTGGTGATGGTAACACAATATTGTGAATTTAATTAAAACCACTGACTTGCACACTTGAAAGTGATTAATATTAAAATGGGAAATTTTGAGTTGTAAAAAAAAGAAAGCTAATCTTTTCTCAAGCCAGCACATCAACCCCTAAAAGGTACCTGGGGTCTAGGGAGTGGAGATATTCAGCATATATATGGAGTGCCAACTTTGGACCAAGCTTGCTGGCCACTGGAAATAAGGAGGTAAAGAAGATGCAGAACCTAGGTTCAAAGATCCTTCCTAGGATCTGAGGAAGACAAGCAAGTGGACAATTTAAAACACTGTGGTTTGGGCTATTATACCACTGAGAACAGAGGCCTGTGAGAGCAAAGAGGGATGGCTCCTCAGAGGATGGAGCTTTCTCTTTTTGAGATGGGCTTGAAGGATGAGAAGCCAGACATGGGGACAGGGTAGAGGGACTTGTGTGGGCAAAGGTACAGAACCACAGGCCGTGTGGAGTGTTGGGCAGTAGGAGAAGCAGCTGGGAGGATTGATTATAACTTGACAGTGAAGGGCCTCATATGTCAGATTGTGGAGTTTGGACCTTCTCGTGTAGTGACAGGTTGACCTTGGAATATTTTAGTTGAGTTATTGGCACAGTTTAAATTGCATTTTAGAAAGATCCCTTTGTAGGGCTATCTGGAGAATGCGCTGGAGAGGGAGAGAACAGATTAGGGTGGTCCAGATGAGACTGAAGCAGTCCTGAATGAGGGGGGTGGCAGTGAAGTAAAGAAGAGAAGTGGAGGGACCCCAATCATGTAAGGGATTCAATTTATAGAATTCTTATTTTAAGATTGTATAATGAAAGGACCTGGTGCAAAGAAGATGCTTACTGTGTGAACAAAAGCTGAGTATTACAGATGGATTGTGTTGCACATATGGTTAGATATTTATATATGGATACATGTACACATAGACCAGTTATATAATTTTTATGATAAATATATATTCCTGGATATTTTAAGTTAAAATATTTACTTTTATCACAGGAAACTAGAATGTAAATTATGGCAATTTGGAAGTATCTACGATTTCACACATTAAGATGCCAGATTGTCCTCTTCAAATAATTTGTATTGAGTAACAATGTTTTCTGCTTGATTGCTTATTATTTTATTGTACTATTACAGATGTTATATTTGATTTTAGAATGGAGTTTTCTGTCCCATGTTATTAAAGAAATTCTCAGGGATGTAATTGATTCCATCCCATAGAGAATAGAAGGAGTTTGGTGGCTTTGAAGCATGTGTTTCCCTTCCAGGGAGTTACAAAAGCACAAAACGCTATGCTGCATTTTTTTTTCCTGCTAATAAAGACAGGTTTCTTTTTGGGGGGAAGATGATGCTGAAGATGAAATGTGTTTGTGGTGTGATGAAGGTGGGTGGGGCTTTAAGTCTTATTTCTACTTGTCCTTCAGGGCTGGAGAGAATCCTTGGCTGTCTGCCACCCACTCTAAATTAGATTTCCCCCTTAGTCCATCTTGTGGCACCCTGTTCTCATCCTTAGCACACTTGTGACATAATTTGTGGTAGATTAAATATGGTTGCAAAGTCTTTCTTACTCCTTTCATCAAGAATAGGTGGGACCTTTGCATCTCCTCTTTGATTCCGTGATTGTGAGGCCAACAGAGTATGGCAAAAATTATGGAGAGCAACTGTGCTCAAGCTTTAATAAACTGGTAGCTTCTGCCTCCTGACTCTTGGAATACTCTCTTTGGGGAGCCTGGAGCTGCTAAGTAAGGAGTCTGATTACCCTGACCTTGACCTTGACATTGCCATGCTGGAGAGGCCCCGTGTAGACAGTCTGGTCAACTGTCCTAGCTGAGCCCAGTCTTCCAGTACCTCTGCAAAGACATCTGACATGTGCGTGAACTGCTTTGGACCCTCCAGGCTGGACCATATCTGCTGGTCGAATGCCATACATAGAATGACCTCCATCAGTGCTATGTGGACAAGCAGAACTCTCTAGCCGAACTCTGAATTTCTGACCCACAAAATTCTGTGACATAATGACATGATTGGTGCTTTAAGCCATTACATTTTGGAGTAGTTTATTATGCAGCAACAGATAACTGGAACAATATTCCTTGGTGTTTGTTTATTTATTAACATCTATTTTCTCCTCTGGACTTTAAGTACCAAGATGAGAGCAAGAACCATACCTGTTTTGTTCACTATGTGCACTTAAACACTTAGCCCAGTCTTGGCATGCAGGAGTTGCTTAATAAGTATTTATTTAAAGAACAAATGGACATTGCGTAAGAAAAGTTGGGCAGAGCAGAGTTAGCCTAAAACATAGGTGTGGATCTTATATTTAGACTCCTGAATTATTTGTGGTAATACTTTCTTCATTCATTGGTTTGCCTGCAACCTGAATCTGTTCTTCCATTAAAACTCTTCTTTTTTGTTTGCATCAGATATATTCTGAGGCTAAGGATGCTATTTGTTGAATTCAGGGATATATATATTTTTCTAGAACATGTCATTAGCCCATTTTTCTCAGAGAAGTAATGCAAAAGGGTGATAGCATCTTATAAGTTTGGAATTAAGAGGCAGAATCAATCTATCTATCTATCTATCTATCTATCTATCTATCTATCTATCTATCTATCTATCTATCTATCTATCCATCTATCTATCTCTCATCTATCTATCTATCTATTATCTAGCTGTCATCATCATTCTCTCAGCTCTGACTTGAAACTTGAAAAATAATTCTTGGGCTTATTGACAATTGACACGTCACTGTACACAGAGAAATAGGTATGCTTACACTGGGGAGAATGGCTTCCTTGTTTGATTTGTGTTAATCGCCAAGTGTCTGCTGTCTCAGTGTTCACAAATCATAAATATTAGTAGGGACTTCATTAAAATGTGGTGCGCTGGCATGGGTGCTTTGCCTTTTCAATCCACAGTGCCATATGTGTGTCAGCAATTCTGATCATGACGATGATGATTTGTTTGGTTGCAACTTCACCTTCTGCACCATCGTGTTAAGTGGATGAAGCATATTTGGTGACTTTCAAAGCATCTTTATTAATTTCTCTGAGAATATTTTCCATTCCCTGGAAGACAGGTCCTTTGGAAAAGGGCAAGCTGATGTGACCGCTGAGCTTGTTTGCCGATATCCATCTGGACGGTTTTTATAATAGTATTTCTTTTTCTTCAGAGGAGCTCTTTATAGTGAATTAAAAAATGCTGTAATGACTTTTTACAGGCTCTGTTTTGGGTGGGTTGTCCTGTTTGAATGCTCATGGTTATCCTCCCCCTTGCCTGGGAGATGGGTGTGTCCTAAGGCAATTGGCTGATGGACTGTGGATGCTTATTTTCTCAAAATTGGGCCATTTTATATTATGTAAACCACAGTTTAAAAGCTCTTTGGTTATATGTATACATATGAATGTATGTTTTTTTTCCCTGATGGGGATTTTAAAGAATTTAATGGTAGTATCATCAGAGATAATGCAAAAAGTAGTGCCCAGTTATAATTTATTAATGTGATTAGTACCATGGAAGATTCAGGGAGAAATTCCATTTAGGGCTCCACTGGGTATAGGTGTGTAATTTGGTTGAGGGGGTGCTTGTGCTGTCAGTGATCTTGTTAAAAGCTATGTTGAGCCGAGGGAGTTTTAAAATTTCATTCAAAAGGGAGTTGAAAGTAGTAGAGAAAAGCTGGTGTTTTAGGATGCATTTGGTTACAAATGATAAGAGCTCAACTCGAACTATCTGAAACAAAAGAAAATTTATTGATAGGTACAATAAAACATGTTAGATCTTCAAGCACGGTTGAATCCAGGTAAGCAAATGATGTTATTGAGTTCATTCTAAGGAAGACTTTTTCTAACTGGTGGCAAAGATGACCTCTAGCAACTCGAGGCTTGTATTTAGTCCTGACAACTTGCAATCCCAGAGAACACAGAGTAGATTCTTCTCTAAAAGCTCCATCAAAAACACTGTAGGTGATTCTCCTTTACCTTATTTAGTGCATATGATTATCCCTGGACCAGTAACTGGATAGAAGGAGGGTGCATTCTAATTACCCAGGTCTGGGCCATGTGCTTATCCTTGGAAATGGGAGATATGGTTAACCCCAAGTGAACCATAGTGATTTTTAAAAAAATCTGTTTTTTTCTCATAGGAGACCCTCAAGACATGTTTCCATCACAGTTGCTTATTTGTCTTCTGGGATCCTAGGAGCAGAGTGGGATGGTTCCCGAACTGAGATTCAGGTGGGAGACCTGTGTCTAAACCCAGCTCTGCCATTCAACCATGACATGACTGTAGGCCAGTCGCTCCCTCTCCGCCCCCTGTGGGGTCTCACATTCCTCATTTGTAAGCTAAAGAGTTTGGACCAGATGATTTTGATGATCCTATTTGGCTTGACGATTCTAGTTTTCTTTATGTTAGCCAGAGGATTATTGTAAGCATCCAGGGGGATGGAGGAAGTGTGGTGATGGGTGAAGCTTTCTAATTCTGATGTGGATGGTGGTGGCGGTGACAGCAGTCCTGCTCTCTATTAGAAACAGCCCCAGCCTTTGCTGTTCTTGGAGACACGGCTTCAGAGCTCTATCCCTCACTCGCAGCAACTCAGCAGCGATGCTGGAAGAGATGCTGGCTGCTGTGAGGTCACTGGGATAAATGGGAAGGTTGGCTGACTGCCTGAAAATGAGTTTGACTTAAAAGTTCCTTGCCCAAGAAATGGAAAGAAAGAAAGAAAAAAAAAAAAACCTGCGGGGATAGTCAAGGGGAAAGAGAAGAGTGAGTGACCTCTTTAGAGGGAACTGCAGCTCTGGAAATCTGACTAATGGTTGGAGAGGGTATGTGATGACAACTCACAGCGGCCACTTGGATTTAATTATAGCAACATTTGCAGACAATAAGTGGGTCTTGAGTGAAGCCGGCCTGATGATATGGCAGTGACAAAAGCAAATCTGGATTTCTGGCCAAAAAAATGGATGAGAAATGACTTGGGAGCATTTCCTCTAGGAGAATGTTTTGCTTTCACTATGGTAAAATATTTATTAAGGTTCTTGTGGTAAATATAACCCTGTTCTAAACTGTGGAAAGATGACTAGACTTGGAGTTAGGAAACCCGGATTTGCTTCTGGAGTTTCCACTTAATCACCAGGTCTCATTTTCATCATTTGCAAAAAGGGGAACTTTGCTGTTTATGGTCTTGAAAGTTGGTAATTTTGAGACTAGATTTGTTTAGGTACATTCTAGTTTTTTTATTTTTTTTACATTCTATGCATTTTTTCATATGTAGCTTATGTGTAATAAAAAAAGATTTCTGACATCTAGATACTTTCAATAAAAAGACTCGTTACAGTAGTAGAAAATGTAAGAATTCTTTTTTTTAATATACATTTTATTTATTAAAAGACACTTAGATTACATAAATGAAACACAAAAAAGATAGGGATTCCCATATGCCCCACTCCCCACACCTCCTACTCCATCCCACATAAACATCCTTCCTGTCAGGAGTATTTTTCCAGAAAAAATATGGTCTAAACAACAAAGTCAAACAATTTTCCAACCAACTATGTTTATTGAGGGTCTAATATGTGTCAGCACTTTCCTAGGTACTTTACATATAGATTAATCTGTGGGGTAGGTTTAAAACCCATTTTAAAGAAGAGATCACCAAAGGCCAGTGTCTTAGTTTACCTGGTTGCTATGAAAAATACTACCCAATGGGTTGGCTTAAACAATGGGAATTAATATTGTCTCACAGTTTCAGCCACTGGGAGGCTGCTTCCTCCCAGGGTAGGTAGCATCTTGGTGCTGGCTTGCTGCAGTCCTTTGGGGTTCTTTGTCTAGATCCCGGCCTCATTTCACATGGCGATGTCCTCTCCTTCCTCTTCCAGGTTCCCTTGACTTCCAGTTTCCAGCTTCTCTGTAGCTTTTCTCCTGCAGTAATAAGATTAAGATCCATCCTGATTCAGCTGGCCATACCTTAACTAAAAATAACATTTCCCAAAGGTCCTATTTACAATGGGTTCACATCCACAGAAAAGGAATTACTATTAAGAACATGTCTGTTTTTCTGGGTTACATAACTCAATCTGCCATAGTCAGAGAGGTGAAGTAACTTGCCCAAAGTTACCAATGAAGCGGGGATTCAGGTCTGATTCCAAGAGCTGTTCTCAGCCCTGTGCCATGCCTCTACTCTGATTCCTTCTCCTGTAGGTCCTTTCTGGATCTTGCTGAATGCAGGAAGCCTGGAAGTTTCTGATCCTAGGAAGTCATTCTCTAGGAGTAGGTTTCTGCCAGATAGCTGGGATGTCTGCAAGCCAATATCTGTGTATTGTGAAGGCAGGGCTTGTCTGCAATAATGAGCAGTATTGAAGGGACTGGGAGTGGGGATCCTAGAGGATGCTGAAGATGGTGGTGAGCACCTTGCACTAACTAGTACTAGATAATTGTGCTTTACCTCCTTTGAGTCAACTAAATTTTCATGAAAATAAGTTGCTTTGATTTTCTTCTATGTGTGATGGAGTCATGGATTCCAAGATTATGGTTCAAAGAAAGATTCCAATTATATCTCATATCTATGTAGTTTTCACAACTCTTCAATGATTTTTTTCCTTTGGCTGAATCATTATTTTCCAGTCCTGTGAATGATCTCAACCACTATATCAGTAAACATTTGACTCTTACAACCTTCCCAAAACAGTGACTTAAAATAACAAATATATATTTAGATTATTCTTTGGGTCAAAAGTTTGGGCTGGGCTCAGCTGGGTGGTTCTTCTGGTCTTGGCTTGCTGCAGTCTTGCAGCAGCTGCTAGTTAGCTAAGCGGCTCTGCTTCTGGGGGTCAGCTGACTGTTGTTGGGGAGATGGAGCAACTGGGCCATATGTTTTTCATCATGTAGCAAGATAACCTGGGCTTGTTCACCTGATGGCTGGGCAGGTTTCTGAAAGAGAAGGAGGAATTGCTCAAGTTCTCTTGAGCCTCAGAACTATCATAACATTACTTTTATTGCATTCTATTGGACACCCAAATCAGTCTATATTCAAGAGGTGGGGAAATAACTTCTACTTCCTGCTGGGAGGAGTTGCAAAGTCCCATGGCAAAGGAACATCCATACATGGAAGGAAATCATTGTGTCAATTTTGAGAACAGTCTACAACAGCCATTCCTATTGGTGTTGAACTGAGGAATGACCACATGGATTGTCACAGTTGCTATGGAATCATAACACTCTGGAATAAAAAAATGGGGCATAGCCTTTGGTGAATATTGTACATTTATGTCCTTTTTAATTTCAGAAGGGGTCTTGCATGGCTTGCACAGTTAAATATATCAGGACAGGGTGAAATAAAAAGTGGGAGGCATAGGGAAAATCAAGATAGGAAAAAAAATATGAAGCTAGGAGTATATTTAGTATAGGAATGCATGATCAGCAGTTCTGTGTACTTGCTAGAGAAGGGTTACACAATTAGGTCTGGTCTCGTAGTAGCCACAGCACAGAAGGGAACATGATCAGTTGCATGAATTATGATGTCCATTAGAAAAAAGGAAGCTGATGTCTAATGTTGGGTGTCATAGGTCAGAGTTGGTCTGAATATAGTTCAGGGAGGGCACTTTTCTTTTTGCCTTATGGGAAAACTAGTGAGATAATTAAATTGAATTTGAAAAGGGTCTGTGTAAGGGTAATGGAAGTCAACACGTGTATTAAGTATATTTGATGATAACAAAATGCTGTTTTTTACAGATTATGAGGCACTTGCACATCATCAGTTGTTTAGTGTATGCAACAACTCTCAGATGTGAGTTATTTGAGCATGATTAGACAGGGGTTAGTGTGAGTTAAGTAGAGCAGGTCTTGTGACTCCTGTTTTTCAGACAGGGAAATTCAGAAAGGTCAAATGACTTGTTCAAGGTCATGTGGTAATAAGGCACGTCTTCTGACTTCCACATCAGTGTGCTGTGCCGGAAGCATTGAGTGATACACAGAGGAGTGTCATAGACTCAAGTAACTATGGGCTGTTTGAGAGGGAAAAGCTTTATTATGGTAACAATAATGATAAAACTTGTTTTTCTATCCTCTTTTTTACATCTATCAGTCTCTTTGAGGTCAAAGTTATCCCCACTTTACAGATGGTAAACAAAGGCTCGAGAGCATATATAATGTGACTATGGTCTTCCTGTTGGTACTTGGCAAAGCTGGTTTGCAAAGGGCAAAAAAAGTAAGTCTGATTACATTGGACTTGATTCCTTGAAAAATTTATTTCAATGTACTTTTAATGAGGACTTATAAAGTACAGAAGGTGAAAACAAAGATGAATTAGATATGACCTGGCCCTCAAAAAACTCAGCAGACAAACATATAAACAACCACTAATTAAAGTAGTGGAAACTGAGGTTGGGGAAGTACTGGTTTGACCAAATCACAGGAAAGAGTGAATGTCAGGATGAGGATCTTGGGATTGATCCTACTGGGGATAAAAAACAATAAAAAAAGAAAAGACCAGTAAAGACTATGACAATACAAGGGTTTAGTAAGTCAGGTCAAGTGATGAGAGGAGGAAATGGTCCTAATGTTGACTATTGAATAGGCCCTCTGGCAGCAGGACCCATGGCTCAGTGTGTGATGGAGAAGGTTTAAGTCCAGATCCCTGGGGATGGCAGCAAGTTTTATATCAGCATCATCAGGAGCCCTGGCCTGCAGAGGGTAGTCAGAGATAAAATGTTTACTTTTGTGACTTAAAAAAAAAAAAATCTTATTGTTTTCTCTGATGATAAAAGTGATATGTGTTCATTGTAAGAAATTTTAAAAATATAAAAAAGAACAAAGGAAAATTGAAAACCATCCATTAATACAAGGCCCAGAGATATATTGCGAGCCTTTTGAAGCACTTCCTCTAGACCAGGGGTTCTTAACCTTTTTTGTTTCACAGACCCCTTTGCCAGTCCAATGGAAACCACAGACCCTTTCTCAGAATGTAGCAGCAGATGGTTTTATGACACTAAATATTGGCATGTCTTTAAATTAAATTTTAGGATTATTCAAAATTGCATTTTACAACTTTCCCATAATTTCAATACCTGATAACCTAACACAGTTCAACATTTGTTTAAACGGTCATTTTTGGCAAACATTTAGAAAATCGAGTTTTCCCACAGCATCCTAAAACCATCTTTGCCATCTTTACCAGCCTTTTTGCAGGCAGTTATTCACTGCACTCAGAACATACTACATCAACATAAAAATCATACTAAGTCTACACGATACTGTGTATTACTTACTAAATATATCACATCCGCACAAACACATCTCCACAGGAATAACGGTTTTTTGAATTTTCAATGCAAGCTCACAGACCCCTCCCTGAAATCTTTCCACACTCCGTGGACCCCTGGTTAAGAACCCCTGTTCTAGACTTTACTAGTCAGGGTCTTATATATATAGTCGTATTTGTGAACCAGAGAGTGATGGCTCAATCCTTGCCTTCACCTCATGATTTTTTAGGAGACTCTTAGAAATGGAATCACTTGGTTATGTTAAGGCTCATTGTAGTATTAAAATTATTTCTAGGAAAGGTGTAGCAATAGTCACTCTCACTGTATATGGGAATGCTGATCTTAATGCACCTTTGGCGATCTTGAGTGTAATCATCAGAAATAAATCTGTTCCCCCAAACCCCTAGCCCCTGTCAAATCATGAGAAGAACATCAGACAAATACCGATAGAGAGACGTTTTACAAAACACCTGACTCCTCTGAAACATCTAAAACTGTCAAGGTCATCAGAAACAAGGAAAGTCTGAGAAACTGTTCCAGCCATGAGGATCCTAAAAAAAAACATGCTGACTAAATGTAATGTAGTATCCTGGATGGGATTCTGGAACAGAAAAAGGGCATTAGGTAAAAACTAAGGCAATCTGAATAAAGTATAGACTTCAGTCAATAATGTCTCAATATTGATTGATTCTAATAAATTTGCCATACTAATGGAGGATAAAAGTGTGGGGTATTTGGGTATATGGGAATTCACTGTACCATCTTTCACATCCATATGTTTTTAATAAATGTAACTATTTTAATATTTAAAATTTATTGACAAAAAAACACAAACACCAATGCAATGAGTAATTGAAGTGAATAGATAACAATACACTTAAAATTTTGCTAGAATTCGTATTCTCTACCTAATAACATGAGTCACTTATGGTCTGTAAGGTTTTCTTGAAATAACTATGGATAGAGTTGCTGAAAAGAATCATGTCTTAATGCATATATGTATAATGTTGAAATTTTGAAAATATTGAAAGTATAGGGCTTAAGAACATGGGAACTGGAACCAGAATGCCTCTGTTTTAATCCTGGTTCTACTATTTACAGTTGTGTGACCTTAGGTAAATATTTCACCTCTCTGTGTCTTAGTTTTTTAGTTTATAAACGTAATAAAAACAGATTTCACTGGGTTTGGTCTGAGAATTAAATGAGTTGATATCTGTACAGCACTTAGAATTGTGACAGGTATTTAATGCTATAAAATATCTGTTAATAAATAAGTATGGAAGAAAAGATAAACCCCTTCATTTATTTATTGAATAAACATTTACCGTGCACCCCTGTGTGCCAGGCACTGTGTTAAGTGCCAAGGGCAAAATGCCCCTGCCTGCAAGGAGTTTACTGTTTAGTGGGTAAGGACAGACAACCAAAAAGAAATCAATAAACAAGTAATTGTAGACTGCAACATATGCTAGAAAGGAAATAAATAAAGGCAAATTGATGGTTGTTTTAGTTTTTTAGCTGGTAACATAAATACCATGCAATGGGTTGGCTGCACAACAAGAATTTATTGACTCGGTTTCAGAGGCTAGAAGGCTTGCTTCTGCCCAGGGTCAGTATCTTCGTCTGGTGGGCAATCTTCAGAGATCCCTGGCTTTTCGATCACGTGGAAATGCACGTGGAGGCATCTTTTCCTTTCTCTTCTGTGTTCTGTTGACTTTCAGTTTCTTGCTTCTCCTCTGACTTCTCTTCCATGCCCAATTTTCTTTGCTTATAAGTACTCCAGCCATATTGAATTGAGAAGGCCCATCCTCATTCAGTTTGGGCACACCTTGACTAATCTCACCTTTAAGATCCTATCTACAAACGAGTTCACTCCCACAGGACCAGGAAGGACTTGCATATGACTTTTCTGGAGCATATGATTCAATCCTCAACAACGGTGGGGAAAAAAAGATGTTTCATCGTTTTTAATGCGTATTTCTTTGATTCCTTTTGAGAGTGAATATGTTTTAATGTGTTTTGTTAAGGACTTGGTTTTCTTCTTTTGTTAATTGTGCACATCTTCATCTCTATTTCTTTTGGATGAGAGTCTTTTTATATTGGTTTGTAAGGGCTCTTAATTATTAAGCATATTAAATCTTTCCCTTAGTTTCATATTTGCATTTTAATTTTATTTCTGCTTTTAAAAGGTACACATGCAAGATTTTAATTACTATGTGAGCAATTTTATTCCTCTTCCCTTTGAGACTTCTTCCATTGTTTTTATGAGAAAAGCATAATTTTTTTTCTCCATTCCAAAAGCAAACATATATTCACATATATTTTCTTCAAAAATTTTCTGAGCTCATTTTTTGTATTTAGCTCTTTTATCCATCTGAATGAATTTTATTTGTTTATAAGGCATGATATAAAGCTCTAACTTGATTATTATTTTTTTTTGAATCAGATTGTGACATGTTTGTAGCTTTTCGTGGATCCCAGAAAGGATCATGTTCTTAAAGCTAATTCATTCCTGTGGATGTGGGTCTTGATCCTCTTGCTGGAGTCCTTTATAAATAGGAGAAACATGCAGAGACACATAGAAAAAAGTGACCAAAAAATAGAGAAACCCGAGAGGCTGAGAGAGTGAGGTTCTGGTGGCCGGAGGCTGGAATCAGTGCAGCACAGAGTCATGGAAAGAGGCCTATGAGAGGCCTGGAGGAGACAGGAGAGAAGAGCCATATGCCTGACCTCCCGCAGCTGAGCTTGGGCAGAGCTGCCATTATGCCCTGCCATGTGCTTGATCGTCCACAGCCAGTCTGGTGAGACTGCATCTCTGATGAGGCCTTGCTTTGGACAGTTTCACAGCCTCACAACTGTAAGCTTTTAACCTAATAAATTCCCATTATAAAAGCCACCCATATCTGGTATATTGCTCCCAGCAGCTTTTAGCAAATAAAAACAAAGGTCCATTTCTTAAATAGTCCTTTATTTTCCTCTTTAGTTGTGATGCTATTATCATTCACTAAATTCTTTTGCACCCTAGAGTTTTGTTTCTGGGCTTTATATTTCTCTGATCTTTTTAACAATATACCATTTGATTATTGTAGCTCTATGGTATATTTTACTATTAGTATGGCAGGTATTACCTCATAATTTTTTTTCTCTTTTTTCCACATTTTAAATTATTTCTACCAGCTTTATCTCTCAGATGAACTTTGTAGTTATTCTGGAAAATTTCAATAATAGTCAAATTACTAGAATGGACTTAACTGGTATTCTACTATAGACTTATTGTGATTCTAGCAATGGAAGAAATTATATCATTGATGTGGAGACAGTGGCTACTGGAGGTGTTGAGGGCAGGGAGAGGGAAAAAGAGGTGTAATATGGGGGCACTTTCGGGGCTTGGAATTGTCCTGAGTGACATTGCAATGACAGATACAGGCCATTATATATCCTGCCATAACCTACAGAATTGAGTGGGAGAGAGTGTAAACTATAATGTAAGCTATAATCCATCCTTGGTGGCAATGCTCCAAGATGTATTCATCAATTGCAGTGAATGTACCACACTAATGGGGGAAGTTATTGATGTGGGGAAATGTGGGAGGTGTGGGGAGTGGGGCATGTGGGAATCTCTTATATATTTTTTGTGTAACATTTTGTGTAATCTAAGTATCTTTTAGAAAAAAACAAATAGTTCAATTAAGCTTTTTACTGGGATTTTATTAACATCTCACATTATGTAGAATTGTCAGTCTTTATAATATTTAGGGTCCTACTTTAGAATACATTATATTCATTGATTTTTAAGATTTCCTTCTTGTTTCTAAGTAAAAGCATCACCAAACAAATTATTAAATTCTTAAATCTATCTCCAGTGATTTGAATTGAAATTTTAGTCAAATATTTACTATTCATGTGAATGTGGGCCTAGTATATCTACTTATTCCCATTTATTAGTCTGTATATTCTAGGGCCAGCACATTCTGCTTTAATTATTATACCTTTGTAATACATCTTGACATCTGGTAGTGCATATTACCCTTTATTATAATTACTTTCAATATCTATATTTGTTTTCAAATCCATTAATTTTTGCCTTTTTCTTTGTTTCATTCTGCTATTTTTAGATTTGTTTTTGCTATTCTTCTAACTTACTATGATAGCTATTTCATTGTTTTATTTTCATTTCTTGTTTTTCTAAATGTGAAGCTGTGAATTTGCCTCTGGTTATAGATTTGGCTGCATCACATAAATTTTGATATGTAATATGTTCTTTGTCTTTATTTTAAAATTAGACTATAATCTGTAATTATAATTTGGATTTTCCATCAATTGTCATTTAAGATAGGATTTTATGATTTCAAAATGGTTGTTTTCTTTATTTGTATAGAATTTTAAAATTAGTTTAAAATTTTAAAACCTTTGTGTTTCATTTGTTTGCTGCTGGAATACATAAATTCAATTGATTTTGATTTTTTTTCTCAATTTTTAAAATTTTAATTCAATTTTCTGAAGCTTTGCTAAAATTCACTATTTCTCATAGTTGTTTTGTAGATTCCTGAGGATTTTGTAAATAAATAATCTTGTAATAATCAAATAGAGTTAGTTTTATTTTCCCTTCCTAATCTTTATGACTATTTATTTTTTTTAATTTATTGCAATCGCTAGCACCATCAGTATTGAATAGAACTGGTGAGACTGGACAACCTTGCTTTGCTCCTGATCTTAAGAGAAAAACATTTTTTATTTTATTAAATTTAATTTATTTAAATTAACTAAATAAATTTAATTTATTTACTTTATTTAATTTAATTTATTAAATTAACTGTAAATTTTTTAAAGATACCCTTTACCAGGTAGAGGAAGTTAACTTCCATTCATAATTTTCTATGAGTTTTTATTTTCAGTTGATTTCTAATTTTGTGAGTTTTTTTTTATCTATCTATTGAAGTGACTGCATAGTTTCCCCCTTTATTCTGTCAATATGAAGAATTACATTGATTTCTTTTTAAATGTTAAAACCAGCCTTCTGTTACTGGGATAAACCTCTCTTGGTCATGATACATTCATTACTCCTTTGATTTATTGCTGGATTTGATTTGCTATTAGTTTGTTAAGAAGTTTTGCATTTATGTTCAAAAATATGATATGGATCTATAGTTTTCTTTTCTTATAATGTCTTAGCATGGTTTTGGCATCAGGATATTACCCTTCTTTCTTGTTTTCTGGAACAGTTTGTATAGAATTGGTATTATTTCTCTCTTATATGGTTGTTAGAATTCATCATGTCTGGAATTTTTTTTTTTTTAAACCAGTAATCTCATTTTTAAATAGCTATCAGATTATCTACTTCTCTTGATTGTGCTTTGCTAACTGTCAGGGAATATATCTATTTCATTTATGTTGTCAAATTTGTTGGCACAAAGCTATTTATATTTTTTCTCTTACTATCTTTTTTAATGTTTGCAGGATCTGTAGTGATAATCCCTCTTTTATTCCTAACATCAGCCATTTGTGTCCCCTCCTCCATCCCACTCTCACCCTCCACTCAGTCCAACTAGAGATCAAGGAAATGTGTTGATTTTTTTCAAAGAACTAGATTTTAGCTTTATTAATTCAACTCACTGTTTGTTTTCTATTTCATTGTTTCTTGCTATTAATTTAGGTTCCTTCCTTCTAGCTGGTTTGATTTTCCATTCCTTTTTTTTTTTCTGCTTTGTTTTTCTCTTGAGGTAGAACTTTTGGTCATTGATTGTAGATCTTTCCTTTTTTCTAATATAAGCACTTAAAACCATAAATTTCCTTCTACAAAGTGATTTAGATGCATTCCACTAAGATTTATATGTTGAATTTTCATTATAATCCAGTTACAAGTTTTTTTCATTCTTTGATCCATGGATTATTTAGAAATTTTTTGTCTAATTTCCAAACATTTGTGGTTTTTGTAGGTATGTTATTGTTATTTACTTCTAATTTAATATTTTAGTGGTCCAAGAATATACTTTATATGACTTCTGTGATAGTTTGAGATTATTTTTCTTAATTCCAAAAAGAGAAAGATTATGTTTGTAAACTAATCTATTCTTCTGGGTGTGATATCCTTTGATTATATTGGATTCAGCTGAGGGGACCTTGATTAAATTACCAGTTAGGATTAGGGCTTTGATTTAACCATGTCAGTAAGGTGTGACTCCAGTTGAGTCCCTGCCCCCTTGGCGGGCTGATATAAATGGATACTCACTCAAGAATATGCAGGAAGAGAGAGAGCACTGTCATGTTTGATCCCGGGGGCCCTGGGGAGAGATGAGCCATTTGCCTGATAGCTTACAACTGATTTTGGGAAGAGAGCTGAGACTGCCATAGAAAGCCTAGAAAGAAACCAGCCTTATGTCAGGAGAGAGAGGAAGCCCTAAGAGATAAGCCTTATGCTAGCCTGCAGCTGAGAGAGGGGAAGCCCAAAGGGGAATGCTGAACCCTCACAGAGATCAGCAACCATCTTGCTACAACACGTGGCAACTGACTTTGGTGAGAAAGCAACCTTATGTTGAACTCTTAGGGCCTTGTAACTGTAAGCTTTTCCCCAAATAAATAATCCTTTGTAAAAGCCAACAGATTTATGATACTTTGCATCAGCACCCCTTTGGCAGACTAATACAATTTCAGTCCTTTCACATTTATTGAAACTTGCAATATGGCCTATCTAATGTTTTATCTTGGTGAATTTACCATGTGCACTTAAAAATGATGTAACAAATGTACCACTCTAACAAAAGATGTTGTTAATTTGGGAAAATGTGGGATGGGGAGGGGGTGGGGAATATGGGAATCCCCTATATTTTTTTATATAACATTTATGTAATCTAAAGCTTCTTTAAAAATAAAAAAATAATTAGAAAAATACTAAGTGCTGATAAAGATACAGACCAACAAAAGCTAGAAAATATTGCTGTGGGAAGGGAGAACTCATTGACTCTAGTGAGGTGATATATCCTTCTCTAGGTCAGTTGCATTCTATATCTTGTGTGGAGGATGCTGCATAGATAAAACAAATGGTTGTTTATTGAAGTTTTAGCATTAATCACTTTTATTACCATACCATTGTTCAAAAGATTTTGGTGCTTTTGAAAGAGAGGTTATTTTATATTTTAATCTACTTAATGCATTTTACTCTCATCATAAGTAAACAATATTTCAAATGCAATTTTTTTCACTAAGAATATAAATAAATTTTTATAAAGGCATTCCCTCTCCATGATGTATACTGTACAGTTGTTGGGTATAAAAATCTATAAAAGAAATATGAATTAGGTAAATGTGAATGATAGTGTTGTCCAGTAATTCTATGTAATTATTGATTTTTTTGGCCTAGTTTTTCTATCATTTGCTGAAAGAGGGGTGTTAAATTCTCCCACTCTATTGTGACATCATCTATTTCTTTAATTCTGTTAATTTTTAATCCATATATTTTAAGGCTTTGTTACAAGGCACATACACATTTTTGACTTTTTGTTATCCTGATAAATTGGCCCTTTCATCATTATGAAATGTTGAAATGTTTCTCATCTTTTTTTTGATAATACTCTTTTTTTTCCCTTTTAGGACATATTAGGGATTAAACACAGGACCAGGCACTCAACCATTGAACTACATCCGCTCCCCAATGAGAGGTATTTTTTAACGTTTGTTTGTTTGTTTTAAGGAGGTACTGGGGATTGAACCTGGGACCTCATACATGGGAAGCAGGTGCTCAACCACCTGAGCTACAGCTGCTCCCTGATAATATTCTTGAGATCTGTTTTATCTGATACCAATACAGCCATTCTAGCCTTATCATATTTTTACTTTACATGGCACTCTTCTCTGACCATTTACTTTTTAACTAACTTCTTATTTATATTTTAAATTTACCTTTTGTAGATAGCGTTTAGTTGGGTCTTTTTTTTAATTCTTTTTTCTTTTTCTTTAATCCCTTATGATGATCTAGGCCTTTTAATTGGAGTGTTAAGCCCGTTAATATTTAATATAATTATAGTATGGTTGAATTTAGGTCTAACATTTTATTCTTAGTGCTTTTTTTTTTTTTTTAACTTCTTTGATTTCTTGCACTATTCAATATTTTAAATTCCATTTTTTCTCAATTATTGGTTTTAAGTTATACTTAACATTAATTTTTTTCAGGTAGGAGAGATATTCCATGATGTCTCTTGCCCTTTTAAAGAGGCTGAAGGATGAAAAACCTTTAAGGACCCCTGGGAGAGGAAGCAGTAACTAGAAAGGGAAGATTATGGAGAGAGGAGAACAAAAGGGAAGCTTGCTCCAATTAGCTTTAAGAGTCTTCTCTTAAAGAAGTAATTGCCCTATTCTTGCCATTGATTAACCCATAATTTGTCCACAACATTAATTTTTAAATTTTGCTCTATATGTACAAACTTAACTTTTTGCAGTCTTCATAGTTTATATATAACAAAAGTAGATATATTGTAACTTATAGGTCTATATATGCTCTATCCTATCATCCTTTGAGTTACAGTTGTCATATATATTAATCTACGTACATTAAATATTCAATAAGTCAAAGTTATACTTTTTTGCTGGGAACGGTCATGTGTATTTTAAAGAAACCAAAATAAAAAGTCTTTTATATTTACCCAATTTATTTACCATTTATTTATGATACTTTTCATTAATTCCTGAGAAGTCAAGATTTTCCCTGGGATCATTTCCTTCATGAAGTACTTTCAGTAAAGTGTAGTAGTGGGGCAAATTCCCTAAATTTTCACTTTACCTAAAAATGTTTTTATTTCACTTTTATTCTTGAGACTGATTATTAGCATTTGACTACAATATACCTAGGTATAGATTTCTATAAATTTATCCTGTTTGAGATTTATAAAACTTCATGAATCTATAAATTAATATCTTTAAAATTTTGGGGTGTTTTTTTTTGTAATTTTTCCCTCAAAAAACTCCCCACTCATTCTCTCAGTTAGCCATTTTGAAAAATTTTCACAAGTCTCTGAGACTCTTTTCAATTTCTTTTTTCCCCAAATCTTGTATTCAAATGGAATGATTTCTATTGATTTTTCTCCAATTTCCTGGTTCCTTTCATTTCTATTTTGCTAGTAGGCCCACCAACAGAAATTTTAATTTCAGGTGTTTTTTTTTTTTTCAGTTCTAAAATTTCCATTTGTTTCCTTTATATATAAAAAAGAAACAAATGGAAATTTGTATATATATATATATATATATTTTTTTTTTAATTCTCTACTGAGGTACAACACTATCATTCATTCATTATGGGCATGTTTTCCTTTACCTCACCAAGTATACTTTAAATAGCTACTTTAAAAGTCCTTTTCCTGATAATTTCAACACAAGGGTCATCTATAGGTTGGCATCTATTGATTGCCTTTTCCTTTGAGACTAGATCACATTTTCCTGACCTTTCATATGTTGAGCATTTTGTATTATATTCTGGACATTGTGAACGCTATATTGTGGAGATTCTGGCTTTTGTTATATTGCTCTAAAGAGTGTTGGTGTTTATCTTTCAGCATGTGACTAACTTGATTAGATTTAAAATGCAAACTGTAATGCCTATGATGAGTGTCAGTTCAGATTTCAACTTCTTTAAGCCTTAGCTGCTGGCTCCTTTCCATTTAAACTGTGCATATCTGGTTCAGGGGCTCTTCTTTCCATTTAACCTGTGGGCTAAAGGGTTGAGTTAAAGCATAGAATTTAGTGTTCTGGTTTCTTGATTCTCTTCTCTAATAACTCTCTGGCCGTCCAATTTCCCTGAGATTTTTCCTTTGGTTTCTCTAGCCAGAAAAGTAGTAGACTTTTTCTTGGAATTTTAGCCATTCCACCTTGGCTATGATTCTGGACGCCCTCAGGGCATGCCTTCAAAAAATGTGGAATTCACACTGTGCTGCTTTCTTGTTACAAGTTTTGACTGCCCTCCAAAATATGTCTGCTTTTTTTTTTTTCAGTCCTTGGAGATGTCAGGCTTTTATTTTTTTCTTCCACCATTTATAGATATTATTTATGGGAAGATCAGTTGGTAGGTGCTCACTCTTTCAAGTTGAAGGCAAAACTCTTTACTTTGTTTTCTATCCTTGGAGAACTATGATTTTGATGAGTGCTTCTTTCATTAATCCCCACTTTACTTGAGCTAGCTTGATTGAGTTTCTGTTTCTTGCAACCAAAGTACCACGATGGAAGCCATTATTTATGGAGCTCAGGATTACTATAGTCTTTGCAGAATGGTGCAAAGTGGTGTTATGTTAAAGGCATAGGTTTGGGAAACAGACACACTGCTATATTTTAGCTGTATGACTTATGGAACTATTTTTGTTAGTTTATCTATTGCTGTATAACAAATTACCCCAAAACTTAGTAATTAAAACCATAGACATTTATTATCCTACATGGTTTCTGAGGGTCAGGAATTTGGGAGCTAAATAGCTGGGTTGTTCTGGCACAGGTTCTCTCATAAAATTTCAGTCAAGCTGTCAGACAAGGCTGCAGTGCTGACGACTTGACTATGGCTAGAGAGTCTGCTTTTAAGCACTCTCTCATTGTTGGCAGGAGGCTTCAGTTCCTTGACACGTGAATGTCTCCATAGGACTGCTCACAACATGGCTGCCCCCAGAGCAAGTGATGTGTGTGTGTGTGTGTGTGTGTGTGTGTGTGTGAGAGAGAGAGAGAGAGAGAGAGAGAGAGACAGAGAGAGGAGGGAGGGAAGAAGGCAGGGGAGGGGGAAAGGTTGACACTTAATTCACATAAATGAGCCCCCTTTCTTATGTTGCTCTTAGCAATTGGCTTGGAAATGCCTAGAATCTAAACTACTACTCTGGCTTTCAAAGTTCATGGTCACTTTGAAGCTTTTGAACTGCTTTAGCAACATTACCTAAACCTTTAAGCTGGAGCAGTTTTGTGGTTCTATGATGAATGTGGAGAACAAAGAGTCCTGATTATCATGCTTTGATTTGTTGATGCCCTGTTGACCCACTCCAGACCTTTAGATGACCCCAGAGGGCACAGGAACGTGGAAGGCTAAGAGGAGAAGAGCGGGGCTGCTTCTGGTCCTTCTTTACGCTAACAGCATCCTCTCCTTCTCCTCTCTAGTAGTTCCCATCAGTGCTGCAGTGGGAAAGCCTGTATCCTGGCCTTTCTCCACACCATAGTCAATGTGCTTCCATTCATTCTATTCTTACTTCTGAGGAGGAAGAGTTGAACTTTAATTGTCAACTCCTGTGAGGTTTCCCTGGCTGATCACAGCAGTGAGATGCTTAATTCTCTGCCATCTCTGGGGTTTCCTTTTCATTCTCTACTTTTTGGATCCATATTATTTGTGCCATAGACAGTATAGAAGTTAGTGTTTTGGTTATAGCTTGTGAACTCTAGAGTGCATGTAAATTCCATGGGGTTTTTTAGATTGAATAATTGCTGAACACATGGAAATACGCTTGCTTTTAACCTCCTGCACCTATAGCAACAAGAAAATCCCCTGTAGGATTATCTGGAGAACCTTTGAACCTATCAATTGCATTGCCTCCATTGTTTGTGGAAATGGTCCTGGAAAAAAACAGGCGTCTTCTGGTCTTTTGAATATTTAATATGGCTCCAACACATCTTATTTTGCTGGAGTGTTAAATGAAGGCAGCATTGCTGTGGGAGTGCCTTTGAAACATGGCATTCATGTAAGGAAAATGGAGGAGATTAGTAACCATACCCATGGAACTTAGACTTTCTTCCCTTGGTATGGGAGTGTATAGCCATGATTTTCCAATTAAGATATATATTTTTTAACAAATCAATTTTATTCTTAAATAAAGATATCTTTGAAGTTTCCTTTCCATTTGTCACTCAGTCCAGCCATTTACCTGACATTTGGACCAAGTTTCTCTTTTGGTTTTGGCCAGTATGTCTGTCCTTGAGGGTAAGGCAATGGGGATGCCTTCATCTCTCCCTTCCATACATCTCCTTTAATAGCCAAAGGCCTCTCTCAAGCAAAAAGACTACTCAACCTCATGCCTAATTGCTACTAAGGAGCAAAGAGGACATGAAAGGGAAAACAGGAACCAACGTGCTACTAAACCTCCTCAGTTTTCCCAATGATCTGGAAGCAGATGGTCTGAAAACAAGACCACAGTGGGCACAAGCTTACTCGGTCCCTTTTCTGAACTAGAGGATGTACCAGCACTACTCTTTCTACATTCTTCATGGCAGGAGAACATTCTCAAGCCCATGGGTCACCTCTTTTACACCCAAATTATGACCTTAGTGTCTTCGGGAAACAGATATGCCCACTTCCTAAAGTTCCCAGTTATCTTTTATTGAGCAGATTCTATCTGTTTCTTCACATCCCTGAACAGTGGTTATTAATCCACACTCTGGAGCCATTGTGCCTTGGTTTGCATCCTGGGTCTGGCACTTATCATCTCTGCACTTCAGTTTTCATACCTGTGCAATGGGGATAATGAATGGTACCAACCTTATAGGGTTGCTATGAAAATGAAATGAGTGAATTACATATGACCAGCTTAGAACAATGCTTGGCACGTTGCGAGCACTGTAAGTATTAGCTGCTGCTGCTCCTCTTCCTCCTACTCCTCTTCCAGTTTTCTCCTCCTCTACTTCTTCTAAAGTCTTCTGGATCCTGGCATATCCTATGGTCCCTGGGACGGCCAAAAGATGTACCAACATAGGGAAGAGAGACAGCAATGCTGGAGAAATTATACCTCATGCCAATTAGACGGTCCTTCAAGAACAAAAAATAACTTACATATTGAGCCCTTAGTATAATATAATATATAATATAATATAATATAATATAATATAATATAATATAATATAATATAATATAATATAATATAATATAATATAATAATATAATATAATATAAAAGTTAGGCACTTAACATATATTGCTGTCATCATTACAGCAACCCTGGGAGGTAGGTATCGTTATTCCTATTTTACAGTTTAAGAAACAGGCTCAAAGAGAGTGGTAATTTTCCCAGGCTCCCAAAGTTAGCCAGGGCAGTGTTGAAACCCAAACCCAACGCTGTCTGACTTCAAAGCCCATGCCACTGTTTTTCTATGCTATCTGGACTTTTGTGATTTCTTAGCTCCTCCCACTAAATGGAAGGGTTGAATGGAAGAGGCTGTATATATTCGATGATGCCAGGAGCTCTCCTTGCAGAAAGTGGGGCTGTGTACACGACAAGGGTTGTGTGGCTAATTGGGAGCTGACACCTGGGTTAACAGGCTGTGGGTGGCACTAGCTGCATGGCCACCACATCAGTGGCATTTCAGCCCTTTATTACCTTAATCTTGGCCTTGCTATATGTGATGGTTTGAAGCTGTATGGACCCCAGCAAAATATGTTCTTAAAGGTAATCCATCTCTGTGGGTGTGGACCCATTGTAAGTAGGATTTTCTCAGGAGTAGGATCTTAAGATTATCTCATTCAGGGTGGGTCTTAATCCTTTTACTGGAGTTCTTTATAAGAGAATGAAATTCGGACAAAGAGAAAAGAAAGCCACAGAAGAAAAAAGCTGACAGCAATGAAACCTGGAAGACAAGGGAGAGACCAGCAGACTCCGCCATGTGCCTTGTCTTGTGACAGAGGAGTCCAGGATGTCCAGCAGCCAGTCTTTTGATAGAAAGCATTGTCTTGATGATGCCTTGATTTGGACGTTTTACTCAGCCTCAAAACCTGACCCATTTCATGGTATCTGTATTTTGGCAACCTAGCAAACTGGAACAGTGTATTTGGAAGTAACTTCACAAAGTTCCTTTGGGTATATGTCCAGGTCAATATAGGCTAGTAGCTAGTACAATGGCTGGGAACATCTAAGTGATGCTGACACAGTTTTGCCAAATACATAGACTATTCTCAACTCCATGAATTCCTTTCCTAGTAACAAACTTGTGGGCCCATGAGTGGGCCCACCTATCTAACTTGCTGCTGAAAGCCATAAAACATGTTAGTGCGTTTTTGTGCCAATAAGCAGAGAACTTTTCTGCTTTTTTTTTCCTTATTGTTTTTCCCAGGACTGTCCCTTGGCAATCTGGGTAATGTGCATATTTTCTGGGGGCATATTGATTGGGGAGTTACAGCCAAAAAAATTGTACAAATGAGATATAGAGTTTCTTTTTTCTCACACAAATTCAGAAGAAGATACTCAAATAAGGGGAGGATGCCTTGGAGCAAAATGAAAGTTGAAGTGTGTTGGGATGCTAGAGGAAGCACTAAGGCTGAGTCATTTTACAGTTTATCATCTTATAAGTCTCTGTCTCTCTCACTTTCTCACCAATAAGCAGAAATGTCATTAATTTTGATTAGTTGAGAAGCTTCCATATAGACGAGGAAATGATTCTGATTTTGGGGCTTCTTTGCTGATTAGAAGTTGTGACTCCTGAGTGGGTTTCCTTGTCCTCCTTTCACACCCATCATAGAAGGTGGAGTTTTTGGCAGTCATAGTCCTCCTCTGTAATTCCTTATTTTGCCTCTTTCCTCACTAATTCATTTTGGACTCCAGACACACTGATTTCCTCTTGCTTCAAACTGGTTTTACCTAATTATTAACTCAGCAGGAAGAATTACCTTTTAACTCCAGTGGGATTTTTTTGTGTGTGTGTTTCTCTTGAGACATATCAGCATGACCAATCCCTATAAAATTTGAGTTGTGATTTCTGGACCTGGAAAGTGGTTGCAGAGGAGGAAAGTTGAAGGGTGGCTCGTGACAGAAGGAATTTGTTTTGATGGGAGTGAATGTCCATGAGTGAATGATTGCTAATGAGGCTGAGAGTTTATTTATAGCAAATAATAACAGTTATTATTCTTTACTTGCCATGAATCACCCCCACACTGGGTCATGTACAATGTGCAAGTTTTTTGCTGAGTGTTTCCTCTCTAAGTCATATGGACAAGACAATTTAAACATGTGCAGGATAATCCAATTAGAGTAGTGGGGAGTTTTCTTGATCTATGTCACCAAGTCAATAAATAAAGACAAACAGCTAATGTGTATATATGTGAAATAATAAATCTACAATCAGTATAGTCGATGGGGATGGCGGTGGTGGATTTCGTTTGAGAGAGGAACAACGTTTGAGAGAGAATAATAAACAATGTTAAATGGTACTTGCTATGAATCTATAACAATAACTACTATAGTGAACTCTCATTAGTGCCAGGGAAATCCGGCCCACCACCTGTTTTTGTAAATAAAGTTTTATTGGCATGCTCCGCCCCCATTGTTCACATATTTTTGATGGCTGTTTTCACACTACAAAGGCAGAATGGAGTTGTTGCCACAGAGATCGCATGGCCCCCAAAATATTTACTGTCTGGTCTTTTACAGAAAAAGTTTGCCACTCCTGTATGAACTCATGTAGATCTCAAAATATCCTTAGGTGACTATAATTAGCCTCATTTTATAGGTAAATAAAATGAAGCACAGAGAGATTAAAAATTTGCCCAAGGTTACACAGCTGGGAGTGACTAAGATTCAAACTCAAGCAGTCTGACTCCAGGTCTTGGGCTCTTAATTGCAGTGCCATACTGTCCCTCTTACTATATGAGACACGGTTCCTGCTGCCTTCGAAATGGGAACTCACCACTCTGCTGTGACTCTCACAGGCTGACAAAGTTTCTGGACAGCAGAGCAATTTGGGTGAGTCAGAGGCTGAAGTGGGGGCAGGGCTGAAGGTAGAGGTAACTGTGAAAGTACCTCTTCTATTATTGGACCCAGACTTAACTAGACTGAACTCTGGGCAGACATTGGTCTTTCCTTTTTATTTACATATTTATTTTAATTTATCTCCAGCTTGGCAGTGAAATTAGCCCTTATAGTCAAACAATATTTGTAGAATAAAGTATTGGGTGCCATTATGGTGTTACTGTCCATTTTCCATTGCCTTTCCTTCTGGATAACAGCACCTTGAATTTCCTTTGAGAAAGTACCTCCCTGCCCTAGTCCTTTCTGTAGCCTGAGTGGGATTTCCCTCATCCCTGACTCTAATGATTGGCTCTTCTTAGCCCAATCTAATCAAAGTATCCTCTGGCCATTTGGATTGGTTTAGGGATGGCCACATGATTTAAGGTAGTCCAACCAGAGTGAAGCCTGCCACTTGAGAAAGAAATACAGGAGCACAAACTCTCTTTTTGCCCTGGAGGATGATAATCTGAGGAGTGAGGTACTGAACTGTCTCCACCATGGTAGGAGAACCTGGGGACCACCATGTGGAGCTTAAAGATGGACCCCCACCCAGAGGAGCCAAGCCAAGAGATGGAGCCTTTTGACTAGCCTCGTCTGAGACCAGGCTTATCCCAGAACTATTTAGTTATGTCAAACAAAAACAATTCCCTTTTTTTGGGTGCGGAGTCGAGCTGGGTTTTCTGCTGCTTACCGCCAGAGGATTTCTAATTGATACAGGCACTCATCTGATATAGTGGAAAAAGATGGAACTTGAAGTAAGGAGACCTGAATCTGAGACCTCACTCTACAACTGAGTTGTGAATTTCTGCATATATTCCTCGATTTGTGATCCTTCAGTTTCCTCAATTGTAGAAAAGGCACTGCCCCATCTTGCTCATAGGACTTTTGTGAGAAGAGTTGTATGCACTGAGTTGTGCAGGGTTGACATCTCTCAGACTGAAGTCATCTCTGCTCTGCTCAGGGGGGTGCAGCCACGGGCTTAGCCCTCCAGAGGTTTTTCAGTCTTGCTCCCCTGCCAAGCACACAACAGTCCAATGATGCCATTTTTGTAACTGGTTTGATAGACATATCACTTTATTGGTTCCTGAGGGGAGATATTCTTTCTATTAGTCTCTTCTAAATTTTCTGCTTTGGGTCAGGAGTGGAGGACAGACACAGTGGTAGGTAGATGGGAACATTGCGTTGGCTCAGATAGAAACGTTCAGGCGGAGGAGGGATAACTGTACGTGACTTGTAGGAGCTCCTTGTTTCTTTCCAGGTGTAATTTGTAAGTAGCCAGCCTAGTGTAGAACTGGAAGAGGAAGCAGAAACCAGTTTTCAGCCCAGAGGCAACCTCTCTGCACAGCATGGGGCTAGTAACAAAATGACTAAAATCTCCTGAGGCCTCAGTTTTTCTCATCTGTCAAATGGGTATCCAGAACCTACCCATGTAACTTCCCATGGCTGCTATGGAGATGAAATAAAAGACAGTGAAAATGCTTTGAATTTGCAGAAAGCCCCCTTTATCTGCCAACTTTCAGAAGCTGCCCATGTTTTTAAAGTTCATTCTTACCCACTTTGCCAAGGGAATTCTTGCTCGTTGACTTGTAATTTCCAGTGGCCTCTCTCCCAGGGTGTGATAACCTCTACGCTGCTACTGAGTCTCTTCAAGGACTTCACATGAGCTATTTTCTAGAAAAGGCCTGTGGGTCATCTTCACTCCCATCACCACCCCCACCCCCACCACCATCACACTACCATTTGCTAAACAACTAATGTAGGTCTGGTATCTCTATGGTGAAGCTTTATATACACTCTCTCACTGAAACTTTATAATACCCGTGAGGTATGAAAAAATCAAGATTCAGAGAGTCTAAGTTCCCAAGGTCAGCTAGTTAGCAGAGGGCTGCCCTGCAACCCAAGCCCTAGCTCTTTTCATGGCATCCTATTCCCTCTACCAGAAGGAGCTTTGGAATTAGACCTGGAAGTTCTGATCTCATTCCATTGCTTCAGCAATTCAACACAAAGGCTCTGGTCCAACCCTTTCCTTTTGTGTCTCAGTAAGTAATATTTCATCCCCCTCCCCTCTGATCCCACCCTCATTGCCAGATTCTGGAACTGTCTGTGGTTTCTGGTCTATAGTTCAGCTTCTCTCCCCAGGCGTTTGAGAAAGGCTTTCTCCACAAAAAAGGGAAAACACATTTTATTAAAGCAAACATGCAGTTCTCAGCACTTTTACTTATCTTATTTATACACTGCAATGCAGCTTTCTATGACCTAGTGATTATCATTTCCCAGAGCTATCATCATTTTAAAGCTACCTGTTCATCCTGCTCCAGCAGATGGTACTATGCTAGGAGGATTGTAAGAGCTTTAAAGAAGGAAAAACAAACAAAGGAAAGATGTACGGGTGGGCCAGCTAAAGGAAGAACTCACTTGCTTTGCTCCCTGACACTGCATGGTTGCAGCTGGAGCTGTGATGTGAAGTGACTCCGGGAGGTCTCTGACCATGAGAGATTTAGGTGGTGGGTTTCAAACCCCTTCCCCTCTCCCTATTGATAGTATTGAATAGACTGCATACAGTTGGCTTAAAAAATTCTTACTTTTCATCTTCCCAGTTGCATCTTTTTCTTCAATTAGACTCATTTGTCTCATACATTTGACAAAACACTTTTTGAGCATCTAACCTGGGTCAGGCACAGTTCTGGGTTTGAGTTCCCACGTTGCCACAAATAGCAGCATGTCTTTGGGCAAGTCGTTTGCTTCTCTAGGGCTCCGGTTTTCCTTCTGTAAAACGAAGGGATTCAGTCAGGTTGCTAAGTCTCCTCTCAGAAACAAAGGTATCTGAGCTCATAAAAGTCTTTTACAGATAGAAAATTCTAAGGTTGCAAACAAGCCAGGCCTATTCCATATGGGCAGAATCCAAGGAGAATTCCCCATAGGGTGACAATTCAAGTAGGTGGGCTGTGCAGGCTGAATGAGGACCGAGCCTCCCCTCTTCTCTGTTTCACGTTCTCTGCCAGTCTTAATACTCTAGAGCAGTGCTTCTCAACTTCTTTTTTTCACCATCTCCCCCATATGGAGCCTTTAAAGACATTTTTCCTACCCTCCTCCTTGTGAAATTTTAATATCACAGATATAGTGGATATTTGTTCCTTTGGGAAAGTGGGGAGAGCACAGGCATTGTAAGATCTAGGGTTTTTTGGCCCCCAAGGACCAAAGTTTGCCCATTGAGAGCTCACTCCTGTTCCACCACCTAATAGCTATAAAAGCTTAGGTCTTAGTGCTTCAGTGTCATCATCTGTGAAATGGTTATTAAAGTATCTACTTCACAAGGTAACTATGAGGATTCAAAGAGGTAATCAACTCTGTCTAGTACAGAGTTGGCACCCAATTAATATTAGTTATCTTTCTCTTTACCTCGTGTCTTCGTATTTTCTTCCACTGACCATAGCAACTGGTGCCTGAAGATACAGCAAACAATAGCTGCTGAGGAACTTGTGGCCAAGTAAAACAAGGAGGGATTCCAGTGTCACTCTGCAATGACTCTGTTTTCCTTTCCCTGCGCATGGAACAGGGAAGAGTATTATTACTGTGCCTGAGATCATGTTAAACTGGCATGAATGTTGGCTTTTTTTGTGTATATGAAACAGATAGGCCCATTGTTATTAACCCTTCATTTCCTGAGTGATGCAAAGCTTGTCTTGTAAAACAAAACAAAACACCACCACATATCATTAAATGGGACCAATCCAGTTTTATAGGTGGAGACCCCAAATGTTGTTTTATAAGTTTCTAATAAAAAGTGCTCTGTTTTGACAGGATTTAACAATGCATGGCACTTTTTTTTTCTTTACACATATGTGTAGTGTATTTATGTACATTTATGGATTAGGTGCCTCTTGAATGTAACAGCAATCATTAAATATCATCGGCCATATCCTCTTCAAAGTTCTAGTTGAGTTTGTCCTTTATAAAGGTGGAATATGACTTCCTGGGGTTTGGAACCAAGGTAATTAAGAATACCACCAGCTCTAGATGTTGTAAGGACAATTCAGAGAACTTGCTAAAGTCCGGGCCCGTGTGAATTACTCCTGGGGTTTTGCTGAGGTCATCTGTAGAAGAGGCGGGGTAGGGTCATGTAACATGCGTTCTTTCAGATTTATCATTGTGAAAATCAGGACTGGGGAGCCCAATGACCCTCTCCCACACCCAACATGTTTTGGAGAGTAAAAAATGATTGGGGAAATGAGAGAAAAATGCACAGCTGGTTCACTGGGTTGACCTTAAGATTTCTGCTAGGGAAAAAAATATATATGTATTTCTTCTTCAGTGTGTGTGTTGAAGCCTATGGTTGATAAAACTGAAGTTCGACATCATAAATTCCCATTTGGACATTCAGTTCTGAGAACCTGCTTCCCCCAGCCTTATCACTTTGAAGTGAAGTCACAATCACTAATGGAATCTACTAGCTTTTCACATACTGAAATTAACTTTGATTCTTTCCCCCAACACATGTTTAAAAGCAACACAGGCATATTGTACACTGGCCCACTAAAGCCATCAATGTCACGGAGGAGCTTGTGGCCTCACCTATGGGAGTAGAGAGGAAGAAGTGTATTTCTTTCAGTAGGAGCAGGATTACTGAACTCACTTCTGGCCCTAACGAAGAGAGAGCCTCCACCTTTCTCCCCTATGGCGGAAAGAAAGTAAATGCCATTTTCCTTTGAGACTGTGAATAATAACATTTATGCTCCGAGATCCGTTTGCTTCTCTAATATGAAAAACGATATCCTGTTTGGATGAGACATTTCCTTGAATGCTTAGCATAAATTGAGCCCTTAAGCTTTTAACAAGAAACTCTGGGCTGTCTTGCCTGAAAACTGGGAGTGAATCTTGGCAACATTGCAGGTTTCTTGATTTGGTGCAAAACTAGCCTTTTCCACAAGATTACTAACAGGGATCTTTGATATTCAGGAAGAGCCATCCCAAATAGTCCCTGTTTGTCTATCCTCTATTTTCTGTCTTTGTCTCACTGTTTCTCTCTGATTCTCTCACTCGCTGGTCTCTTTCTCTCTTTCTTTGTCTCTCTTCTTCAAAACTTTTCTCTCTCTTCCCAGTCCCTCTTTCTTCCACATGGTAACAGACATCCTTCTTTTCCTTTTATTTTTATCAGACTCTTATATGACATGGCCCAGTTAATGTATTACAAAGCTGAGAGAGAAGTATGCTGGAGAAGGAAATGCATTTTTCGTCACCCATAGTGACAACTAAAATGACACCAACAAGGCTAGCCTCCTCCATCACTGCTCTTTAACGCTGTCAGCACCAACTTTGCCAGGCTTATCCTGTCTCATGCATGCGTGAACTTAGTCATTTTTCACATTGGGTGACCCAGAGACTCAATATCATTTTTCAGAGAATAAATTAACCTCCATCTTATTTAAATGAGCATCCTAAAATCTCTTCTCAGAAGCACGCTCCCCTAGCCATGGAAGACTAATTTAGTGGGCTGGGATGTGTCTATAGATACAAAATCTCTCTCTTTGTAGCATAGATGATGCGTTTGAATTCTGGTGCCAAGAGTGCAAAGGCATTGTGTTGCACCACATTTGGATTCCGTAAGATGACTCTGTAAGTTATAGCTGCTCAATCTGAGATTCTAATCTATACCTCATCACTCAGTTGCTGGAGAACACACTCAGGTTGACAGAGCACTTGGGTCCTTCCAAGGAACTATGAGTGACTAGTTAGTTGGTTCACATTGTGGTTTGTATTTTTGTACCAGGCAGGATGTGTCCCCATGCTAGGCAGAGACTTTTTTTTTTGGGTGGGGGGGAGGTATGGGCATTGAATCAGGGACCACACTCACCCACTGAGCTACACCTGCTCCACTAGGCAGAGACTTTTGCTGCACCTCTTTGCAAAAAGCTTTCCCTTCCTGATACCTGGGTTCTTCGCTCTTCTCTTTACCTCTCATTTGGATGCCTACAACTGACAATCACTGGACAGACAGAATGGAATCCAAAGAGGACTTTTATTCCTGCCTGAAGCTGCCAGGGACCGCAGGGAATTTTATTCTTCGATTGTTTTTCTGGAGAGGGAATGAGTTGGAGAATTGACTGTCGGGCAGAGCCTGGGACCACAAAAATTTCACTTAGAGAGACTTATTGACCTTTCTAAAATCATGCACCCTTCTGAAACTGGCATTGGGGGACATCAATTAATTATTGATCAATAAGAAGCATGGTCAATAGAAATGCAACACATATGACTGGGACAAAGCCAAGACGTTTTTTCATGTTCTCGATGTAGTAATATTTCCAGATATATTTTATTTGATTGTCCAAATAATGGGACCTCACACTGGGCCTCTTTTCCTTCTTTTGTCCACCTCTTTAATGGTTATTCTTTTTAAGGCTCAATTCAAATGACCTTTTTAAAAATTGACACCTGCCTTCCTGGGTAGTCCCTCCTCTGTACTTGCCTCTGTTCTATCACTCATTGTATTACACTGCAGATATTGGTTTGTTTCTCTCTATCAGACCTGAGTGCTTGCAATGCAAGACCCATACCTTACTCATCTCCATGCTCCAATATCTAGTACAGTGCCTGGCACACTCTGGATGCTTGGTGAATGCTGATGTGAAAGCCACAGATAAGTTTAGGAAGGTGCTTTGAGAAAAACAAGTATGACTGCACTCTTGTGCCAGACCTTACCAGCCTTAGATCAGGTGCAAGTTTGGAGAAAATTCAGAAACCATGGCATGGAGAAGGATTATACATCATTTAAGTGAAGTCAAAGAAACTCTGAACATCGCTGGGAACTCATCAATCCTCTTTTAATAAGAGTGGGTGATGTTTCCCATTTCCAATACTGGCTTTCTAGTTTTCAGTGGGTAATGCTGTACTGGCTAACTGTGCAGGCCCAACATACCCCCCTCCCTTTTCATCTGTGAATAGCAATCCCATTGATGTTGGGAGATGTTCATGGATGTTGAAAGCATTTCACTTTGTTGTCTAAAGAAGCCTTTGTCCTGAAGGCATGAGATTATTCTTTCACATGAGGTGGAAAGGAAAATAAGAAAGCCTCCCTCTGTCCTTGGGTTCACATGGTAGGAACTCTTTCTTGCAGCAATAAAAGCCTTTGGAAGAGACCTTTTATTATAAGGGTTTCACGTTAAGTATTGCACATGGGGACAGAAGCTAAATCCCAATTTACTTGGCTATATTTCCCTAGATTTGTTTGCTCACAGCACAGGAGCTCTGTGCAAGCTCCATCAGGCCATTGCACACCAAGCCAGAGGATCTGCATATTAATGCCATGCAGGATTCCTCTTAGAGGAAGGCTTCTCAGCCACAATAATGAGACACTGCCTGCAATCTATGACTGATCAGGAAAACACAGAGTGTGGAGAGTATTGATAAAAGGAGGAATCAGGAAAATGCACACAAATCATGCCCAACCTGTCCCACCTTCTATCAGGATGTAGAGAATGCTTCCTCAGGGGACATGCACATTGCATAAAGAAGTCCTGTCATTTAGGAGCCAAAATAAAATCAGTTTCCCATGTTGTCAGATACATTCTTGATGAGATTCCGGCTTACAAAAGAATGTTGCAGATTCCTTCTACTCCCATCGAGCATCTAAATGTTGATCTGGAGAAACAAAGAAATGGAAAAAGAAAAATGAGTTCGTTGTCAAATTGAAAAACCACATTTTTGTATTGCTGGCTGATATATCTGTAATTCTCATCTGCCATTCCTTCATCGTGTGTGTGTGTGTGTGTGTATGTAATTTCCCCCTCCAAACCTGCAAAACACTGCAAAGCTAGATTTAAATATTTCAGTCGGATTGCACCCAGCATTTGCATTCCTCTGAGTCATTCAGAGAAAAGACATCTGAGCAGAAATACAACAGATAAAAGAGAAACCATTAATCCAAGGAAGATTACTGGCAGAGAATCTTTATCCCGAATCCTTCCTGAAATGAGACAAAGATCTCACTATGTACATCCCTCTGCTTAGCTTCAGATGGTGAGCAATACGGAGGTGTAGACATGGCCCTTTTTAAAGGCACGCTGCATTCGCCCAAACTCGGAAGCCTTCCTGAGTGGTCTTGCTTTCTTCCCTAACTTGTCCTGCCCTTGCCTTCATTCCTTCTACCACAGCTTTCCACTTCGGATCTCTGTCTTCCCCAGGCTGTTTGAGTTGTCTTTTTTAAAAAGCTGTCACATAAAGTGCAGGGTAGCACTAAGTGCTCCGGGCCCTGAAGCAGGAAAGCCATGGTCCTAACTTAACTCATTAACGACAGGACTCCCGGAATAACTTTACTCTCTTCATCTGTAAAATGGGCAGACACCTGATCCATATACCATACTCCGCACAGAGATGTTGAGTTGATACGAAAAAGCTTTGGGAGTAAGAGCGTTGTAAAAATACAAGCTGTGGTATAATATTTTGAAGCATAATATTGAAAGCAAACTGAATACAGAATTAAATCATTTAAAAGGTAACAGCCCTATTTACTAAGTACATTTAAATAAGCCTCTCCTAGGAAGCAACTCTTCTGTTAGTGGAAACGAAACCTGATAATTGTCCTTACCAAGGCCATTTCCTGAGCGTCTACTGCCCTGTCCCAGGCATTTTTCCGAAATGACCTCCTTTAATTATTTCAGCAATCCTGAAAAGTAAATGTTATCTGTTAGCACTTTCATTTCATGGATGAAGAAATTGAAGCTTGGAGAGGGGAAGAAATTTTCCCAAAGTTATATAACTGGAGAGTGCCTGGATTTGAACTCAGGTATGAGTCTAACTCTAAAATTTCCAATATACTATCATGCTCCTGATAGTTGCCAAGAATCCAGTTAGGTTAATGGTCCCGACTTTGATGTTTCTCCATTTACATATCTTCACTCCAGATGGTTGAGAATATGTACAGTTTTAAATGTACAGTCCACACAAGGTGGCTTAATAAGCAATTTCTAAGTATAACATCTCTCACGGTCATTTCCTTTTGAATCGCCCCCAGCCAGTGGGTCAAGCCCAATGACTGTCATTCTTGCTGACAACTGCGAGTGCTAGTTCTCACTCTCCCCACACAAAGTGATGAGTTCTTGCTTACCCTGAGAGTCTCAAGACAAAGGCAGTGGCAAGGCAGAATCTCCCATGGAGAACTGACGCTGGTCTGAGGTCCCCCTGGGCGCTGTGATGGTCTCTGTTTTCACTTATCAGAAAGCTGTTATCAAACATGGTGTGTGAAACCCCTCTGCAAGTGGAAGGGAGGATAAGAAGGAGGACTTAAAGCAAGGGTTGCCGAAGGAAGGGGTCAGATAACAGCGTTCCTATCATCAACCACTGAACCCAGCTGCTGTTGCGTGCAAGCAACCACAGACATTACATAAATGGATGAGAAATTGAGAAATTGAAGTTCCAATAAAGCTTTATTGGCAAACACAGGCAGCTGGCTAGACTTAGCTGCAGGCCTAATTTGCAGACCCCTGACTTCAAGGGAGGTGAGCCAAGTATTTGGAGCAGGAATGGTAGTGAGGAGCTGTTCATCCAATTTTTATTTCGGTGGACCTCCTTAACCAAAGGAAAGTGAAATGATCATGGGCAATAGTATTTCTCTGTGGACTTTATCCCCTTCTGAGATTATGAGGCAAGTATAGGCAGGACAATGATGACGATGTGGATGGTGATGATTATAAAATAGCTATGTTCTGTATAACTGTCTGGAATTAGTGTAAGCAATTCTATCTCAAGCCATAGCTGGAAGTCAAAGTTTTCTTTGACCACTGTGCCTGCTGAGTGTGCAGTGGTCATTGGCTACCTTTAAAATAATTTATTTCCATAGTGCAACAATAGCGAAACCTGCTGTGTCCAATTAAATGTCCACTTACAGCAGCCCTGGGACTGTGATTGCTTTCTGGAGACAGATCCATGTCCGTGTGACCTTATCTTCCGATATTTTGCATTCCTTTATGAAATTAAATTGCAGGAAATGATTCAGTTTTGAATCATTACCTTCAAAAAGGCAGAAGCCAAAAGTTCTCCAATGAGTGACAAACATGTGGGCTGCTTTTTAGATGGGAAACATCAGAACTTTAAACAGGCTCTGTAAACTGGGCCAGAGGTTCAAACATCTCTAGGCCTGCTGAGGCCTGTGCTTTCAGGTTTGCTCAAGTTAGTGTTTATTTCTGACAAAGGCTCTTATTCAGATAAAGGGAGTTTGCCTTGCTCATCTCCTAGGAGGCTTTTTTTTTTTTTTTTAAGTTCCTTGGAAAAAACTCTTCTTAATGCATTCTCAACCTAACTTCCTTTTCTGGTTAGGAGACTAAAGTCGAACATTAAAACTTGAGGTTATAGAAAGTTATGCCAATGGGGAATAAGCCGTGATTATTTTGTTGATTTAAACTGGCAGAAAGTTGAGGTCAGAATAAAATCTTCTTTCACCTGTAATTTAGAGGCTAGGAACCATGATGGCTCCCCCCACCCGCCCCATAACGCTCAAATTATCCATTCAGAGTGATTTGATTTTAGGTTTGAAGCTGGAGATCGCAGTAATAATCTTTCTCAGTATGAAACACTTATTTATGGAGTAGTCTTTGCCATTTTTAATTGCACTTTCCCCTCATGCCCTTATTAATTATCTCTCTAGTTCCTCTTAGGTCTTGTCACAATGCCAAATATTGAAATAGAAAGGTTTATTTATTTCAAAAGACTTATGGAACAGGACAGGTTCGGCAACTTGCTGTTTTGATTCTTTGAGTTTCAAACTTTGGCAAGGCGAAGGGGTGCTTCATGCAAATTAGGTGCTCTGTCCCCCCCTCAAATTTCCTGTTGGTCATTTGTCCTTGGGACTGCTGCTTGCTTGGGATGTCTTCGGAGGTGTTTTGTCAACCCAGTGAAGCTCTAGTTTCCAATTTGATACCATTTTGCTAAAAAAATCAGCTCCCAAATGCTCCTGACACCAAAGGCCACCTCTTCTAATATGATCCCAACCTGATGTACCTCTACTTCTTCTTCTCAGCCAAACAGGTCTCCTGAGGGTACCCAGCATCAGTGCTGCTGGCAGTTGGAATGTCCTTGTCCATGCCTCTGTCTGTTGAAATCTTGCACATAACCCTTCAAGGCTTATCTGATGTTCCGCTTTTCCTAGAGCCTTTTATAAACCCTCCTTTGACTCTGCAGTGTACTTGAGTTATATTTTCTTTGTGGCGTGATCTTGTCCTGCTTCATATTATAACCATTAATAATCTTTTCTTAACTGTCCAGATCCCTTGTAAACTCCTTGTGGACAAGAAAGGACTGCCTTTTTTCTGTAGTCCTCCAGGGACTTGCAAAGTGTGTTGTGTTCAGCAGGTTTCCTATTTACATCTGTTGAACTCAATTGCAACAACATTTTCTCCTAAAGAAGGTTGGCAATAAAGAGGAAGCAACTGTGCGAGATTGAGTCCAAGGGTCCTACCTTGGCTTTGAAGTGTAGGCTCCAGGGAATTGGTCCTAAAACTCATTGGAGGTAGCAACACCATGTTTACAAAATCCCATTCTTCAGCTCTAGGTGACAGGGACATGAGGGAATGAGATAATTCGTTGCAGTAAACCTGAAAATCTCTGTGAGTGAGAGGTAATATGGGTTGAAATTTTTTAAAATATGAAATACCCGTAATTTACAGAAGGAAAATTTTAGAGTTAACATCGTTATCTTTTTGGGATTGGATAGCACCTTCTTGTACAAAAATAATCTTTGTAATATGTGTTAGAGATGAAGGCTGCGCTGAGGGCAACAACTGGGTTTGCAATTTAAGAATTGTTCCAAGTTTCGAATTTCCCCTTCCCTAACTTGTAAGGCCTTCTAATCAAATGACCTCCACAGGACGTCCTGAGCTTCTTAGGAGGTTAGCATTCTAGCCAAAATTTTGATTAGAGAATTCCTACAACAGCAACATGTACCCTGAAGGGTAGTTAAAATTTAAGAAGCAAGTGGAAGCCGTGTGTGTATGTTGTACTCTTTGGAATGTGAAAGCTAGTGTTCTCTCTCACAATTTGCTTTACTCTCTCAATTTATTATACACTCAAATCCAATATGCAAGAGAGAGCATATTATGTTATTCTCAGAATATTTTAAAGGAAACTAAGCATTCTTTCCTTCATGAGTCAGTTTCCTAGTTGTGGTATAGAGAGAAGTGAGCTCTCAGGGAAGCTGATGAAATGACAGATTTTATTTTTTTAAATGGAATTAAATTTTCTGCGATATTCTAAATCTAATCCAACAGCTGAGTAGCTTTCCTTTTTGTGTATATATTTTAATGTGCCAACCATGGTTGAATGTTAATCATCAATCTGGCCATTGCTCTCTGAAGATACAAAGCGTCTTTCCAAGTGTGCTGACTATTATATTTCAGGCAATTTCATTTTAGTTTCTTGGTGTGGAGAGGAAGAGGAGGCCAGTTACGTGTTTGTGGATTATTTTGTTTGGTTTTCATGTTTTGGCATTTCTGGATCTTTCCGTATTCATCTGTTCTTCCAGCCACCATCCCTCCCTACATCTAATATTTGGTGTGCACCTCCACTGTATGTCCAGCTCTGGGCTAGGTGTTGGGAAATGGAAAATCAAAGAGCTAATGTGAGACAACTAAAGAACAGTTTCTGCGGGAAAGAAGCTTCAGACACTTCCTCTATAACCATTCCTTCAGAGTCACTGTTGTCTGCTATTGGCCTGATACCAACCCTCTTCCCCCCTTTTAGAGTCCCCAAACCCCAAAGACCTTTGTGCACCTTAGAGGTCAGCTCACAGGTACGGCCCTGGATACTCCCCTGTTTATCTATTTTGTACTTGCCGGAGATGGAGGCATGTGGGTCTTTCATAATTTTTCCTTTTTCATTTTTGATTAGCACCTGCACAAATGGCCGCAGTTCATTGCTTTAAACTAATTAATCCAGCTTGTTAAGGCAGAGATTATCATCCACAAATTGTTCTTCACAGGCTTCTAAAGGAAGACAGTCCCAGGCAAAGCAGGGTGAGCTTTGGAGAAAGGTTCTATAATATGATATGTTCTTCAGCCGTCATATGAGAGGTCGACAATGCTGCCTCACAGTGCCTGTTCTCAAGTGCTACTTTAGGGGCTTACAGAGTCCTGCCTATTCTCCCTCCTGAAAAGGGAGATCCAATCGTTGCTTTCTGGAGCCTATTCTCCCCGTCTCTTTGGCTGTCATGTGTATTTAACAGGAGTGCTCTCAAGGACAATGAGGTGGGGAAGCGTGCTAGGGGCTCCAGGCTGCAGCCTGTAGGGTTTCGTTTCACATTGCCGGGTGGCTAAGAATGGCCTTCTTTGTTTCCATTTTGAGTCATGGCTGAATTCTTATATGTTGTCTGATCTTCAAGCCCAAATACCCAAGGGACCAGGCAGCTGTGAATCAACCCTGTGTGAGTGTGTGTGCGTGTGCGTGTGTGTGTGTTTGCAAGCAGGTACTATAGCAAAGAACACAGTATGCCCCTTATTTCTTTAAATCAATAGGGATTTGGAGGAAAAGACTAATAAAATAGAATTGTGACAGATTATTTGTCCTCTTTCTGAGCAATGCGGTAAAATCAGAAGGTTTATGAGCAGCATGAAGAAAACAATAATTAACAAACAAACAACCAACCCTTTTCTAATGTAGTCCTGTGGGTTCAAACCCAAACCTTAGATTTATAATGAAAACTCAGTGTCTCTATACCAACTTCTGCCTTTTAAGATGTATCTCCTTTCTGATTGCAGAGTACAAAGAAACCTCCCACGTGCTTGCTCTTGCTGGGAAGGTATACGGGTGCTTATCTGTTGTTTTTCCTCCATATAGGCTACATTATGATTTGGAAATTTGACATCATGTTTTTTTTTTCTTTCTCTAGGCCAGATGTTTTATCCTGCTATGTTAAGTCATCTTGACAGGTCGCTAGGAGTTGGAAACAACTGCTTGTTTTAATATTGTCCCATATCTTTATTATAAGGTACATCTCATGCATCTTCATTCCTCAGGTTCTCCCTCTCTGTTGTTCTCTGATCTTCTTCATGCCAACCCCCTTTACTCCTGAAGAAGTCGAACAGTAATTGCATGGCAGTCATGTCCCACTAGCTAAAGAGGTTCTAGATAGCATAATGGATATGCAGTGCATTATCTCCCAGGACGTGCGCCTGTGTCTTTAATCACAGCTGGAATGCAAAATCGGGCTCCACCTTTCAACTCTATCTCCATGATGCTGAGAGAGTGAGAGAGAGAGAGACGGAGACTGCTAGACAGCTCGAAAGAGATTGCAGCTCAGATGTCCTGAAAAACAGCAAATCCCTCAGACCTGGCAGATTCCGTTACCATGAGAACTGCAGATATTTCCATTGTGATGGTTTGCTCCAGCAGCCATCTGTTACACCCATTTGATTAGGAAGTACAGTGCAGCTTGTATGGGATTTTCATCACACCTTATCCCAGGGCAGTATACAGAGGCGCTTGCTTTTTTATATGCTAAACTTCAAGCCTTCAAAGTACTGTAATTTACCGAGGCCAAGGACATTTAATGAAACGATATGCGAAGGTCACTAAAGACTGAAGCTCAGAGAGGAAAAAATAACACTCAGGAGATGTAGGAGAGGATTAGTCTCCTCAGCCGAAATCCAACCAACTCAGAAAATTAACCATATTTAGTAATCCCTTCTTCTCTCGGTGGAGGGAAGGAAAATGGAGATCAGGAGACCTGGCATCCGGATGTTAAGACGATGGATGTTTTTGAGTAGTCATGGCATGAATTCCACTGGAGCAGTTATTCTCAGGACTTAAGGACAGTCAAAAGAAAGGGAGAAGAAGGGTAGCAGCTCAGACACATCTTCTCAGTTGTGATGAATCCACTGTTAAAAGATTACATTAGCTCTTCGAATTTTATGATGCCATCTAACTTTTCTGTAGACACAAAATGACCTTAAAAGTTCCTTGAAGCATTGCTGTAATTTAGAGATTTAAACCCGTTATTTGGACTAGTTGTCCCTCTGTGTATTTTTGTGGGGGAGGAAATGCTGATGGTACATCATATAGACATAAAAATAGGAATTTCCTTCAATTAAGACTCTCCAAATACCTTCCCCGGGTGCTGGGCATTCTAGGTCCAGACTTACAACAGGCTTGCCCAAGTCCTGTGTGTCTTAAACTGGTGTTCCTGTAGACCCGGGAAACTAATTAAATGCTTCCACTCAGATGTGAATCTGTGACTGTCACTCTGGGGCCATTGACGTGGCCTCTCTTTGTTTCCCAGCCTGCATTTTCTAGAACGCACTCTGATAATGTATCACTCAGGTTGGGTGAGAAAAGCCAAATTTTCCAAAGCTGCTATGTTTGCATGCCCCATTATGTCCGTTTTTGTTTGTTGGTTTGGTGCATTGGTGACTGTTTTCTGACCGTGGGAAATGCTCTCCCAGTCTGAGTGCTCCCGGGGTGGGGGAACTTTCCTGTCCATGCTCATTTCCTGACCTGGTGTGAGGTTGCACCCGGGAGGCTGGGATAGCAGAAGGAAGAAGAGAACACATTCCACACTGCCTTGATGCCAAAGGTGTGTTTCTGGCCAGATGAATGTGGCCAGAACCACGGAGATGAAAAACCAGGTCAACATGTTGCCCTTTTGCTGAAATGTGGTGGCTTCTTTTATCCCTTTGGAAAAGCTTGGACTTCATGGAAGAAGACCTGTGCTTTTCTTGCGTGAGGAACCACCTAGCTCAGCCAGCAGGTGGAGGTACAAATGAATCATAACTTCCCCTGAGAATCAGTCAGTAGGAGGCTTCCCTCTTCATCCTAGCAGCAGATACCCCAGAGGTGTGGACTTTCCCAAACCCTTGGTCTTATGCCCTGGAGGCAGGACCCTGGTTTTATGAACAAAGCATCTATCTTTGAAAGGCAGCAGATGCAATGAGAATCCTCACTGAAACAATAAATGCCATTGAGGTTTTCTGTGCAAACTTTTCATAGTGGTGCCTTTGATAAAGGCAATGTGACCTGCGTTGCCTTCTCCCCCTCTCTGTTCCCACTTCTCCCCCACAGCTAGGATCTCAGCCACCTTTGGAAAGCAAGGGCTAAGTACCTTAGGCAAAAGCAGTTGATGCACAAAAGAGACTAAAGCAAATGTATCACTCACTTGCCAGCAAGAAGGTGGGGTAGAAGGGCTGAGAGCTTTTGGGGAAGGGAAAGGAATTTCAGTGGAAGCCCGAAGAAAAACAGCCCTTGGAGGCAAGTGCTAGCTAGAAATTTTCTCCTCTGAACTGGGATATTAACAGCGGCAACTTCCGCCTTAATGTGGCATCTTTTTTCATCGTTATCAATCTCATGAGAGCTTTCCTGCCATCTGTACCTCTCGTGCTTCAGGCTCCCATATGAAAGTCCAATCTGGCAGCATAAATACTGGCTAATGAAGAGTAGGTGTCTGACTGGCTGGGTGAGAAGCGATCCTGTGTCAATGATGGAGCAGAATTCATTCATTTAAAAAATAATCTGCATTTATACAGCCATTCAAGAAGAAACCTCTCCCCTTCTCTCTCTCTCTTTTCTTCCTTGCTATCTCTTACCTTCCTTTTTAATTTTCTTCCTCTGCCATCCTATGTTAATGGAGTTCATGCAAGAGTCGGCATAAAAATGGTCTTTGCCTGGAATGTTATACCTTGGAGATTAAAAATAGGGACATGATGTGGACTTGCTGCCATGTGGTGGGTTATTTTTCCCCCCTTCATTGGGAAAGCTATAACTACACAGAATAGAAAAACTTGTGCAGGAATGGATGTAAAACAGATTTATCTCCGTGTCAGCTTTTTCTGATCCATTTGGTCTTGCAGAGAATTGGGATGGCTTCCTTTGTTACAATAACCAGCTTTCAAACCTCTGCATCCTTAGGGCATTAAATGTCAGCCTCCAGGGTACAGTCACGGTTGGAGGGTTGACAGCCTGTGTGCTGGAGAAGTACGCTTTGTGTGCACAGGAGATGGGTTGCGTGTGCATCTAAGGCTGGCTCCTGGTACAACCTTTGGGAGCTCCCGCCACCTCCCCGTGTCCCCGCGTAGGGGTGCTGCAGCCTACGGCGGCCATTAATATCCTTTTACAAAGAATTCAAAAAGATTTCCTGTCACTGACAAGGACAGATTTGTTAGAGGTCTCTCAAGGAAATGGACAATAACTAATTAATCGAGTTCTCCATGACTTTCTGTGCTGTCGTTTTCCATTTATCTATTCTAGTTTCTCACCATCCAGCTCTAGATCTTTTCCTTTCCCTCCTTCCTTTCTTTCATCGCTTTATCTACCTGTCTCTCATTATTTTTGCCACTTGCTTCTTTCTCTCTTGCCTCATTTTCCCCCAGCTCTCTGCTTTTTTATAGAATCCATAATTTTAAAAATCCCTAGTATTGCATGCTTATGCAAAGATTTTCTGAGGAATATGGGTGTATTTCTTCTGAGAATTGTCCTCTTAGGCTGGAAGGACCCTCAGAAGGTTCCTCTTTGTTCTTGATATATCTTTTTTTTTAATTTTTTTTTTATTATGGGTAAAAATCAAAATTCTCACAATACATACAAACATTTGCAAAATTATATATAAATATATATGCATATATGTGTATTTGCTTACAAAAATGTTATATATATATATATACACACACATATATTTTAAGAGGTGCTTAGATTGCCCAAAATATTACATGGAACCCACTGGGATTCCCATATTGCCCACCTCCCACACCTCCCACCACATCCCACACAAACATCTCCCACAGTGTGGCCCACCACCCTCAATGAACTTTAACACACTTGACAAAGGATTGCAGTTTCTACTAAAAAAACCCCACAGTGACCTACTAAAGTATCACATTATTATAATATTATTATTATTAGTTTCCAACAATGATATACTATATATGCTATAGAAAATAAGGAATTATACTGTCTTAATTAAGAGAAAAACAATTGAGGACCTACCTAATTAAATGGAAATTTAATCAGAACCTGCAAAAGATTCTTTGAGGCCATGAAAACCACATGTATGTGCTGCTTCATCTTTCTCTTCATTATTGGGCTGCCTGGTGCATTGGGTTGGAGCTGAGTGCCAATGAGCTCAAGGTCACCTGTTTCCTCTTTAGTCGTTTCTGTACACTGGGAACCTGAATTCCTCAATATGACTGCCCTGCTACCCCTGGTTTCATGCCCACCCAAGCAGAGAAACTCAGGGCCTGTGTGGGATTGTTGGAGGTGGCCCTGAGTTAGAGCAGACAGGACTGGGATTGGATCCTGGCTCTGCCACTCTTTTTTTTTTTTTGTAAATGTGGCCTTTACCTCTCAAAGCCTCAGTTTTGCCATCTGGAAAATGGGATACCAACATCTGAATCACAGTAAAACTAATTGTGAGACTCAAATGAGGCAGAGTCTGGGAAGGTGTTATAAACTAAGCACTGACTCTAGGGGGGGCAACTGTTTCCCTTTGCCTGGGACTGAGAGGTTCTCAGGGCAAAGGATTTTCAGTGCTCAAACCAGTAGAGTCCTGGGCAAACTGAGATAGTTGGTCATCCCACTCAGGGCAGCTTATTCCCATTGGGAGGAACCAGGCCCAGCTTAAATGTGTATTCCTGTGAGTCGTAGAACTTTCTCCCTGGCTGAAGGATTTGGATCTACAGAGACTTAACTTGGGTTTGGAGAAGGCTTTACTCATTGTCCCTCTCCCTACTGTCAAGAGGTAGTATAAAAACAACAATGACAAAATATGGAAATGCAAAATAAAGTAAGCACACATTACTTCCTCTGAGCCAGAGCATATTCATTCTTCAAGGCCCCAGTATATTTGTTACCCCTTTCAATGAGTCTTTAGATCTTGCAGATTTCTTTTTCTCTGCAGAAGGATTCTGTGCTTTAAGGTCGTAGTATATTGTTATTACTTTAGGGTGTTCCTTTACCTCCATGTAGATTTTTAAACTTCTTGAAGACAGAGAGCTTGCCTTATATTTTCTGAGTAACTGCTGAATGAATGAATGAATGAATGAATGAATGAGAGAATGAGTGATTTGTAAGGAGGGAAATGAGTCAGAAGGAATAAATGGGTGAATGAGGGAGTGAATAAATGCATGAGTGAATTAATGATTTTCTCTGTTTATTAATAAGCATATATGCTTTTTTAACCTTGGTCAGGCTGCCTTCGGTCTACAAACTTCAAATCCCAAATTCCTATTCCTAGTTCTCTGCCTCAGCCAACACATTGAATTCCTAATACCCCAAATGGCACGGCTGGCCTTGGGGGCACTGCTCATTGTTTGATAACCTGGGAGAATATGGCTTCTTTTTATTATTTAAGAATTTAAAGATTAATTTAAAACCTAGTGTTAAACCTATGTATGACAAAAAGAGAAAAGAAACATTCAAACTACACGAGTATAAAATGAAAAGTAAAAATCTGTCTTGTCTGCTCTTTCACCCTAATTCGATTCCTCAGAAACTCAAATTTCCGTTTTTAACCTTTTTGGTGGCTACAATTAAAATTCTAAATAATATAATTCTATTTTTTTTATATAGCAACATTTGAGAAAATATTTTGATGGTCTCTTATGGAAATTTGATGTATTTGGTCGTTTTCATTTTTGTCCACCTTCCCTCTGCTTCTCTGCTTCTTGAGATTTTATTGGTTATATTATTACTTTCACTAATTCTAATAGTTAGCTTTAAGCCTTTACAATACTCCCTCCTCTGGTTGTTAACTTATCATATTGACATATTATCCATGGAATTTGCATTATATATCACACTTAAATTTATTTCTACATCTTGTCTGTTCTTGATTTTTGTTATATTTATTTTTATGTGGTCAGGTTTTAAAATATTTAGATTCTATTTTGTCACTTTAATTGTTTTTAGTAGTACTTCATCCAAGGTAATTCTAAAAATGTAATAATAATATTACAGAATAATAGTGTTTATAGAACTTAAACTAGTGAGGTGATTGGATGCAAAGGGGAGGAAATATAAGCCTAAATCATTCAAAAGAGATCCCAAAGCACAGGGAGCAAAGGATTCCTTCTTGATTTCTTTAGAGTTTTGCTTTGCTCCTGGGCCATGCTCAACTGCTATTTTGCCTTGTAAATCATCTCAATTTCCTTCTTGCATTCCATTATTGTTTTGCTGGAACCCCTCAGAAGACCATTTTTTTTTTTCCATACAGAGTATAAGGAGGTCAAATTTTTGAATAGCTGAAAATCTTTGAATGGCTGAAAATGTCTTTATTTTTAAATCTCTGATTAGCTGAAAATGTCTTTATTTTGACTTGACTTTTATTTTTTCAGGTGGAATGACACTGCATTTATTTATTTTTTCCTGATTATTATTTTTTTAATTTTAAAGAAGCTTTAGATTACATAAATGCTACATAAAAAATATAGGGGATTCCCATATGCCCTACTCCCTCCCCCTCCCACACTTTCCCACATTAATGACATCCTTCATTAGTGTGGTACATTTGTTACTATTGATGAACACATATTAAGCATTGCTACTAACCGTGGACTATAGTTTACATTATAGTTTACACCCTGTCCCACACAATTTTGTAGGTTATGACAAAATATATAATGGCCATATCCATAACTGTAATGCCATGCGGGACAGTTCCAGTGTCCTGAAATGCCCCCATATGACACTTATTCTTCCCTCTCCCATCCCTCAGAACCTCTGGTGGCCACTACATTTATATCAATAATAAAAGTTCTTCCATTGCTAGAATAATGATGTCTATAGTAGAATAATAATAAGTCTACTTTAGTCCATTGTTCATTATCCAATCTTGAGGATTGGAGACGCTCACTCTGCTTCTAACTGAAAGGAGGCTTAGATCTCATGGGACAGATGGATGGAACAATCTTGCTTGCAGTTGCAGGCACTCTCTGTTCCTTGGGATGGGCGTTGTCCATTATCATCTTCTTGTTAGTTGTCCTGGGTGAGTCCAATGCACTGAAGAGTAGGTGTTGCAACTCTGCTGAGATTCAGGGCTCAATTGGCACATGGACTGACCAAAGATTTAAGTCTCTGGGACATATATTTATCACATAGAGAGCTAATTATATGTTCAAATAAAAGGAGCAGAAGAGCCACGTGTAGGGAAACTATAAATGAGTCTAACTCTGTTACGCTGTGGAGCATAAATTCCAAAGAAAGGCTCACTGATGGGGTGCCGAATTCCTGAGCTGTCTACCCTGCTTATAATGTCTGGATGTTTCTAGAGCCCTCAGGAGCCCTGCTATTTGAGGGACTGTTTACTGTGGCACTCAATGAGATCCTCCTGAGACTTGCATAAGTGTAACCTCTGGAATGACCTCCTGACTCATTTTGAAATCTCTTAGCCATAAAAACTCATTTGTATTTACCATTTCCCCCTTTTGTCAAGGTCTTTTTCAGGTGCATTGGTAGTTGGTGCTTGGTAATAATCCCTCAGTACCAGGGAGGCTCATCCCCGGGAGTCACGTCCCACACCAGGGAGAAGGTAGTGAGTTTATATGCTGAGTTTGACTTAAAGGCCACATTTGAGCAACAAGGAGGCTTTCAGGAGGTAACTCTTGGGCAATATATAATACTAGGCTAAGTTTCAATTTCACAAGAAAAGGTTCATAAGTACAATCATCAATATCAAGGGCCTGGTGTAATGGTCTGTCTTCCTTCACTAGGCACTGCCCTTGTACTTGGGGGATTCTTGCTGTCCTGTTAGAGAATGTAACAGAATTCCCCAGGATGGGGATTCAATATTCTTTTGGTTATTGTGTGGATTTCCTCTACCCACGGAGACAATGCCCCATGAACACTTGAACATATTCATGTGTCTTAGAGGCATGCCCCAGGTGAACCCCACCCCATTTATCACCCATCACTGACACCCCACAGCAGTAATCCTCCCCTGCCACAGTTATGACCCATCTGTGATCCAAAACGTCTCCAAAAATGAAGCCAACAAAATATCCAAATAAAATTAATAAGAAAACGAAATAATAATAATAGTTTTAAAAATAACAAAAGGCAAAAATTTTTTTAAAGTTTGAAATAATAAATTTTTTTAGACATTGTGTCTTTCATCACTGTAAGATCTGTTGTCTTATATGTGCAGTGACATTTTCTTCCGTATATTCTCCCAGTGTCTTATTTTTCCATTTTATCTTCAAAGAAGCTTTAGGTTACAGAAAAGTCACATAGAGAATATAGGGGATTCTCATATGCCCCACTCCTTCCCCCTTTTCCCCTTTCTCCCGTTAATAACATCTTACATACGGATGGTACATTTGTTACAATTGATGTACAAACATTGAAGCATTGCTATTAACCATGGTCAATGGTTTACATTATGGTTTACATTTTGGACTGTACACTGTTACAGATTTTGACAAAATTTAAAATGCCTGTATCCATTATTGCAAGATCATGCAGAACAATTCTAATGCCCTAAAAATGTCCCATGTTCCATCTATTCTATTCTTCCCTTCCCCTTGGAACCTATGGTAACCACTAAGTTTCAGTTTTTGAATAATAAGATTCGTAGTTACTTGCAGTAATATTGAAGGCTTGACATAGATGTAGAATTCCAATTTTAAGCACTTTTCCCTCAGAACTTTAAAGGAATTGCTCCTTTGTTGCTGTTGAGAAGTATGATGTCATTCAGGTTCTTCTTACTTTGCAGCTAATTTCCCTTCTCAATTCTCAATGAAAGTTTTTAGGATTTTATCTTTGTCCTCAGAGTTCTGAAATGTCACCCAAATTTGTTTAGATGTTTATCATTTTTATTCACTCCATAAGTCTTTTCATTTTGAAAAATTCTTTACCTATAGAGATTTTTTTTCTGGATTATTGTTTCTTCTCTATTGTCTCTAAAATTCCTATTAGATATATGTTGGACTTGCCGGTTCTGTCTGTCACATTCATGTCTTTTATCTCTTTTTACTTCTACTCTTTCTCATGGGAAATTTTTCTGTTTATCCATATTTATCTTTAGCTCTATACATTCTTTATCAAGCCCATTCATTGAGTCTTTTAATTTAGGTAACTTTTCTTGTATTCTGATTTCTCTTATTTCATAGCAGCTATTACTATTTATTTATGTATTTATTCACTCATTTATTTATTTTTATATAGATTCAGCATCCATAAATAACTCTAGGACACATCTTAGAACATTTTAAACATTATTTTTTCTTTTCTGAATTATTTCTATTTTTTTCCTGATATTAAATGGAAGGTGTCAAATGGATTTCCTCAAATGTTGGATGATCCTGACTATGAATGAAAGAGCAGTTTGATTCATTTAAGTAGCAAGTGTAAAGTTTTCTTTTTAGCTTTTTTAAAGTCTGTTTCCCCCATAGGCTTTTCCTTTGAATGGGAGGTCTGGCTTAGGGCTCCAATAAAGTGAATGATGGGCAGATTTCCCTGTAGGGTGCATGAGCAAGGAAGAGGCAGGCAGATTGGGGACCCACCAAAAATCTCCAAAGTAGCAGGACTTCTGGGGGTAGAGAACTTTAGTTTATTTTACTCCTTAATGAACTCCTGCCTCCTCTCTACCTGCTCTAATGTGGAGGTCTACAGTCATTTCTTCAAACTCGTTCAGCTCTCCTTCCTACACTAGCTTCCTTCCCCAGGCACAGAACTAATATTCCTAGAGAGAAGTTGTCATGCTTCCTCCTGGGTGCATAAGATGTTGCTGCCAGGCTCATGGGCTCTGTAAACCTGGGGACAGAACAAGAGTGTGATTAGCACAGCTATTCCAGTTGGCATTCTGTAATATATGATCCTCAGGACAGAGTGTATTAGTCAGCCAAAAGGGTGCTGATGCAAAAATTGGTTGGCTTTTATAAAGGATATTTATTTGGGGTAGAAGCTTACAGTTACCAGGCCATAAAGCATAAGTTACTTCCCTCACCAAAGTCCGTTGCCACGTGTTGGAGCAAGTTGGCTGCTGACATCTGCCAGGGTTCAGGCTTCCTGGATTCCTCTCATCCCGGGACTTGTCTCTCTCTGGGCTCAGGTTTGCTTCTCTCCACAAGGCCAGCTGTAGACTATCAGGCGAATGGCTGTCTCTTTTCCCAGGGTCTTCTCTCCTTCCTCACGACCAAGCTTCTCTGTGTGCTCACTTCCCTGGGCTCCAGCATTAAAACTCAGCACCAGAGTTCCAACATCAAAACTCCAACTAACTTCTCTGCTCTGCTATGTAGTTTTATCTCTGAATCCCCGCCCACCAAGGGGCAGGGACTCAACGTCCTACTGATGTGGCTCAATCAAAGCCCTAATCATAGCTTAATCACGCCCAGAGGAACAGACCAGTTTACAAGCGTAATCCAATGTCTGTTTTTGGAATTCGTAACTATATCAAACTGCCACATGGAGCTTCTGCCCATTCAGGCGCTGGCGCTCCCTTGGGAAGGACTGCCTTTATTTCTTGACTTTTGGGTTATAGTTTTCCAAATCCTTCTTCTTCGCTGATCTTATCCTGCCTGCTTTACATATTGCAGGATTTAGTCAATATTTCTTGTACTTGGCTTCATGAAGAAAAAAAAATGCTATCATATTGATATGACCTCAGTAGATAGGGAGGTGATACATGTACTCAGTCCATCAGTTAGAAATGGAAGGATTTCTGCATACATGTGTAGAGGTAGGTGGAGTGCCTGATGAGCTTAGAAAATGTCTCTTTCATTTAAATGACCTCTTTCCTTTGGTCAAACACACAACTTCTTCAACTCCTTCTAGGCCTGTCTTCCCTCATCATCTACCACAAAGACACAGATATCTTAGCACTTTCTCCCTGAGGTTTCCTTTAACTTCTCCATCTCAGGGACAGTCTTTGCTTCTGGAATTCCAGAAGCACCTCAAGTCAGGGCTAGAGAGGTGAATGCTAGACAGGTTTTATAGCTTTTGTCTATTTGTTTTCTCCCTCTAAGTTGATAGTAAAATTCCTTCAGGGCTGAACCATGTTCTTCTAGTCTGTGTATCTATAGAAGGGTGTGTGTTTGCTAAGAGGGGGATGGAGTTTACTGGGTGAAAACATGTGGTCTGCTGGCCTCAAAGAACATGGTTACTAAACACTGTTGGATGAATTAAAAAAATGAAATCCATTCGTGTAAGAATCTAGAGTGTGCACAGTTTCTCTTCCATAACTTTATTTAGGATTGCGCCAAAACTGTGCTTCTGAAGCCTTGATAAAAACTAAGTTTTTAGTCTTGAAGATTTTTAAAAAAACATTTTAAAATAGCCCATTAATGCCTGAGGGGTTTAGGTTTGTAATACATAATTAGGTGTTTTTCCCTGCAAGTCTAAAATCACATATTCATGGGAATCCAACATCTCTGCAATATTACTCTTTTCTTCCTTGCACAAGGAAGGCTGAAATATTAATTACTGCATTAACCACTTTAGGATTTAATATTTTTCCCCCATTCTATGGGCTGTGCCCCTCCTGCATGACTCCTGTCTATTCTCACAGCTGTCTGAGAGATAAGCAACTGTAACGTCTCTGGAAGTAATCTATAAATCATATTCAAATCCACACATCCAAATGATCCTTTCTTTAATCTCTAAAATGACTTGACTGGAGGCTTGCGAGTGCACTTCAATTGGAAACATTATGTTTTCCACCTACACATAATTCTGTCAAACATGCTAGTGTTAGAATAGGAAGAATGGAACTGGTGAAATTGGCTTTCAAACCCATTACCAGCTAGAGAGACCTCTTGGGTACAAGAGGGCACCTGGTTCAAATCAGTAAACTGTGGCTATTGAAGGAAAAGCAGAAAGACGAGAATAAAATTATTTGATTGCTGCTGGAAAAGGCATCTCTTATGACCTCTGTTTGGCTTGCCATTGCTCTCAGACAAAGGGGAAAACCTCTCGATTCCAACCCTTGTTTAATGCTCTTAAAATATGCCAGGGCACAAGATGGGTTATCATATTGGCATCACAAGGTGCCCACTTCTTATGATTTGGCTGAGTGGTATTTCAAGTTCTACGCCATCTGGCATATCTACCAATCTGACTTTATCTCCAACCTCCAATTCTGATGGGTTGGAGTCCTCACCATTCTCAGCATGTGCCATGTCCTGTTCAACCTCATCTCCATACCTCTCCTTCTGTCATTCCCCTGCCTCAGATGCTTTTATTTCTTCTCTTTCCATCTGCAAGCTTTTCTAAAGAGCAAGTAACCTCTCCAAGTTATCCCCAAAAGTCAAAGAAATAAACGAGTTCTTGCTGAGATCCTGCTATATTCCTAATACTTTGTTAGCTGGGTAGCATATAGAGAAGATGTCAAGTTAGCATTTATTTGGCACCCACTATGGGCCAAATAAATTTGGACAAAGCCCTGAACTAGGCATTTTGTATGGAGCATTATTTTAGTCAGCTCTCACAAAATTTATGCAATTTCTTTTTAAAAAATTTTAATTATTTTTATTTTTTTAAAAGATACTTAGGTTACATAAATGTTACATGAAAAGTGTAGGGGATTCCCATATGCCCCACTCCCTACCACTCCCATACTTTCCAAACATTAACAGCACCCTTCATTAGTGTGGTAGATTTGCTACAAATGATGAACACATATTGGAGCAGTGCCACCAAGTGTGGGTTATAGTTTACATATAGTTTAAACTCTCTCCCACACATTTTTGTAAGTTATGACAAGATATATAATGGCCTGTATCTGTCACTGCAACATCATTCAGAACAATTCCAATGTCCTGAAAATGCCACCATATTACACCTATTTTTTTTTTTTCATAAATATACTTAGGTTACATAAATGTTACATAAAAATATAGGGGATTCCCATAGGCCTTGCTCCCCGCACCTCCCACATTTCCTCACATTAACAGCATCCTTCATTAGTGTGGTACATTCATTGCAATTGATAAACACATTTTGGAGCATTGCCACTAAGCATGGATTATAGTTTACATTGTAGTTTACACTCTCTCCCACCCTATTCTGTAGGTTATGGCAAGATATTTAATGGCCTGTATCCGTTGTTGCAATGTCATTCAGGACAATTCCCAAGTCCAGAAAATGCCTCCGCATTACACCTGTTTTTCCCTCTCCCTGTCCTCAGAAACTCCAGTGGCCACTGCCTCCATATCAATGATATAATTTCTTCCATTGCTAGAATCACAATAAGTCTATAGTAGAATACCAGTAAGTCTACTTTAGTCCATCGTTCATTCCCCAATCCTGAGGATTCTGGGATGGTGATGTCCACTCCACCTTTAATTGAGAGGGGGCTGCATTCCATTAGGGCCGATGGATGGGACTCTCTTGCTTGCAGTTGTAGACTATCTCAATTCCTTGGTATGGTAGTTGTCCATCATCACCTCCTTGTTAGTTGTTCCAGGTGAGACCAATGAACTGGAGAGTAGGTGTTGCAACTCTGTTGAGATTCGAGGCCCAGCTGGCACATGTACAGCCCAAAGATTTAAGTCTCTTGGACATACACCTACCAACTCTAGTACTAATTATAGGTTCCAATAGAAGAACAGAAGAGCCATGTGAGGGAAACCACCACTGAATCCAACTCTGTTGCCCTGGGGAGCATAATTTCCAAAGTAGGGCCCAATGGCAAGGCACCAAACTCCTGAGCTATCTGCCCTGACTATAGTGTCTGGATTTCTCCAGAGCCCTCAGGAGCCCCGCTATTTGGGATAGTATCTACTTTGGCAGTCAATGAGATCCTGCTGAGACATGCAAAAGCATAACCTCTGGAATGACCTTCCAACTCACTTTGAAGTCTCTTAGCCATATAAACTCATTTGTCTTTACCTTTCTCCCCTTTTGGCCAAGGTCTTTTTCCAGTTGCATTGCTAGTTGGTGCTTGGTAGTAATCCCTCAGTGCCAAGGAGGCTCATCCCCAGGGGTCATGTATTTATATGCTGAGTTCAGCTTAGAAAGAGGCCACATTTGAGCAACAAGGAGGCTCCCAGGAAGTAACTCTTAGGCAACCTATAATAGTAGGCTAAGTTTCCATTTCAAGAGTAAAGGTTCATAAGCAGTCATCAACATCAGGGGCCTGTCAATGAACCATCCTCCTTCACTAGTCACTGCCCCTGTACTCGGGAGATTCTTGGTGTTCTGTTAGAGAATGCAGCAGAGCTCCCCAGGATGGGAATTTGATATTCCTTCGGTTATTGTGTGAATCTCCACCCACCGTGACAATGCCCTATGAACATTTGAACACACTTATATGCCTTATATGTATGCCCAGGTGAGCTTCCTCCCATGTATCCCCCATCACTGACACTCCGCACCAATGATCCTCCCCTGTCACAGTTGTAACCCTTCTGTGATCTGAAACTTCTTCAAAAATGAAGCCAATAAAATATCCAAATACAATTAATGAGAAAATGAAATCATAATAATAGTTTTAAAAATAAGAAATAAAATACAAAAAAATTAACAAAATAAAAAATTGGAATAATAGAAACTAATGAAAAATATAAAACATTTTTTTTTTTTTACTTTTTGCCTTTTATCACTAAAAGATCTGTTGTCCTATATATACAGTGACATTTTCTTCTGTTTAGTCCCCCAATGTCTTACTTTTTTCATTAAGTCTTCAAAGAAGTTTCAGGTTACAGAAAAGTCACATATCAAATATAGGGGACTCCCATATACCCAACACCCTCCCCCTTTTTCCCCTTCCCCTATTAATAACATTTTATATGTGGATGGTATGTTTGTTACAGCTAATGTACAAATATTGAAATGTAGCTACCAACCATGGTCAATGGTTTACATTATGGTTTACATTTTGGGCCATACACTTTTATAAATTTTGATGTAATTTAACATGGCCTGTATCCATCATAGAAAGATCATGTAGAACACTTCCATTGCCCCCAACATCCCCCTGTTCCATCTATTCTATTCCTCCCTCCCCCTCCCTTCGGGACCCATGGCAACCACCAGGCTTCACTCTTTGAAGGACAAGATTCACAGTTACTTGCAACAACACTGAGGGCTTGACACACTGGTCTGTCCTCCCCTGTTAGGCACTGCCCATACTCTGGAGAGACTCACCCCTCTATCTGAGAACATAGTGGGCCTCCCCAGGATGGGAGTCTACCACCTTGCTACTCATTATGTAGGTCTCCACTCATTGTGTGGCAAGATGGACACTCACACACTCCTTAGAAGCCTGCCCCAGGTGCGCCCTGTCCCGAATGCCCCCACACCCAACATCCCAAACCAGCAACCCTCACTTGCCGTATTGCCAACTGAGCATTCCCAACATTGTAGTTTCAACCATGTATCCACCAATCCCCAGTGTTCACCTGCTCCCTCCCCCAACCCTCCCCCCATTTCCATGGGCAGTCCTACCCACCCTTCCCACCCCACCCCTCTGACAAACCAGTACTGCACAAAGTTTATGTAATTTCTTGTTTGTAGATGAAGATACAGACATAGAAGTTATCCAGCTAGTAAGAAGCATTTGAATCCATGACTATCTGATTCCTTATTCTATGTTTTTTTTTTTTAAATTATTATTAGACATGCTGTCCATGCCTAATAAACTTTTAATCTAGTTGGGGTGTTTTATAGGTTGAATTGTGCTCCTCCTAAATATATGTTGAAGTCCCAATCTCTGATACCTGTATATATAATAATAGGACCTTATATGCAGACATAGTCAAGGTAAGATGAAGTAATACTGAATTAGAGTGGACCTTAATCCAATATGACTGGTGTCCCTATAGAAAGAGAGGAAGGGACACAGACACACACACAGACACACAGGGAAGAAGGCCACGTGAAGATGGAGGCGGAGATTGGAGTGATGCAGCTATAAGCCAAGGGACACCAATGATTGCCTGCCAACAACAAAAGCCAGAAGAGGCAAGGAAGGGCTCTCCCCTCCAGGCTTCAAATGGAGCGCGGCTCTGCCGGCATCTTGATTTCTGACTTCTAGCCTTCAGGACACTTGGAGAATAAATTTCTCTTGTTTTTAGCCCTCAGTGTGTGGTAATTTGTTACAGTAGCCCTAGGAAACTAATACAGGCTACAAGATCTGGATATAAAATAATAATAAAAAAAAAGATTGCTGTCTTTTGGAGGATTTTTACTTCATATAATTCAACCTTCTCCTGGAACTGGATATTGTGTTTAATTGCTTAAGAATTAAAAAGCAGCTTCTATTAGAAAACTTTTGGCAATAGGGATTTCCTATCTGCACTGTTAGATAAATGGATGCAGTTAAAACACCTTAAAATTGTCCTTTTTCAATGTCATATTGCTAGCTTTGGCTCACTGTTCCAGCCAGTTCAGAAAAACTTTGTAACTTTATTTGGTCACTCAATATTATTATTTTTTCTACAAGTTGTATCTTTTTCCCAGAGTGCCATAACTGTTGCTGTCTTGCCACTTGCAGAAGTGTTCTTGGGCTGGACACACGAGCACACCACTAGCGTTCTCCCTGGCAGTTGACAATTATGCAGTGAGTGGCATCTTTTAGGTATGCTCATTTGCTCATCTAGAAAGTTCATCAAGCTTCTTATTACTGTTAAATTTTTGGTAAAGAGAGGCTTTGTTAAATACTTTGGTGAGATCCAGAAGCATTACATTTTCCCTATTTCTCTATTATATCTTTCTAAAATTCCTGAACACAAAGGAATAAATCTGGTCTGACATGATTCATTCTTGATGAGTATCATGGTATCTTTTCATTTCTTTCCAATTCCCCATAAGCTGTCCATTTGCTAATCTGTTCTAGAAGTTGTCCAAGAATAATACAGATGATGTGTGACATCCAAATTCTTTCAATATTGAAAAAATGGGACACTGTGAAAAAAAATGAAGCAGTGATGTAGTAAATAACAGGCTATAACGAAACACTGAATTGTATGCCACAGACCACATGTGCTTCTGGGAGATCACAAGGGCATGGTGTAATCAAGAAAGGCTGCATAGAAGAGGTGGACTTTGGAGGAGGATTAGAATTGAGTCAGGAAGTGAGAAGCTAAAAGAGAATCCCAGATGATGGCCACAGGATGAGCAAAGGTGAGGAGGTGTAAGATATGGATGAGTCTGGTGTGTTCATGGGCCTGAAAGGCATTGGTTTGGCTGGAATGGTGAATCCTAAGAATATCAAGAATGCAGTAGGAAAGGCAGGGTGGGACTTGCATGTGGGAGAGTCTCGATGGTGACACAGAGAATGTTGGTTCTTCTGTGGTAGGAATACAAAGCCTTCAAGATTTTTGAGCAGAGGAGTGACTTGGCAAGAGGATGGTGCAATGTGGAAGAGCGGCTGGAATCAGGAGCCTTAACTGGAATTGACAGTGATCCCAGCATGAGAAGGGAAAGGATCTTGCTTAGTGTAGGGACATTAGAACTGAACAGGGATGGGCACAAGATATTTCAATGGAAAGTAGGCCAGACAGGATGCTTGACTAACTCCGTGATGTAATGATTGAATGAGAGGATATGAGGAATGGAGGGGGGAATGAGTCAAAGATGAGTATGAGAGGATTCTGTTGTCTTGAATAGAAACGAGGCAGGGAAATCAGGGCATATATACTTTGGCTACAGGACTGAATTAATTGGAAATGAAATCCTTTACAGAACTGATACTTTCAGAGATATTCCAAATACTCCTCTCCCAAAACATATTTGGAGGTGAATCCATTGTAGGTAGCTCTTTAAATATATATATTGGGGCAGCAAAATAACCTTCTACCTCAGATCTTTAGAGGAAATAAGAGGCCCTGTAACTATTGAGGAAAAATGCATTCACTTTCAAATTATATTGTTTTAGAGGTTAAAAGTATATTATTTCCCAAGGAACACATCACGATTCAGCCCGCAGGGAGGCTATTGCTCAATTATTCCCAGCACTGGCGAAGATGCCTACGATCCCCGCAGCTCTGCTTAAGATGGTGGGAGCAGAGGCTGAGGGCTGGCAGGGCAAATTCAGGGTTGACAAGTCATGTGATTCCGCTCGTTGGGCCATGGTCCCTCTACTCGGACTGCAGGTCAGCCTGCTTAATCACAGGTGGCCCTGCCCTCTGCTCGCCATGGCTGCTAGTTGATTTGTCCGGCTAGCATGACTCTGAGTGCATTTGTGTACCAGGCTCCCAACCTGCGAGTGACCAAATGGAAAGATGCATGCCGTTTTTGTCTTGGCAGAAAAAGGCCAGGTCTGAGCATAGCCAATTGGGGAAGCCAGTCTGACCGCCAGAGGTGACCTTGCCCTTGTGGTTGTAGACTCTGTCACCTTCAAGCTAAAAAAGGTCTGGTGAGAGGGATGGGCTGCTGCGAGTTTCAGCAGGACCAGGGTTTGAGACATGAGGTGCATCTTGTTAAAGAAACCTTTGTTTGTTATCAGGCATTGTTAAGGACTGTGGCCACCTTGAGTTTTTATTACTTTAATAATTGAATATCTGAGGTCCTCGTGGTTTCCAACATGCTTTCAGACATAAGGGGTCATAAGATGTGTACAATGCCAGTATGCATAGTTCATCAATATAACTAATTTTCTTTTATGGATTTTTTTTTATGTGCTCAGTATCTTGATGTTCTGGTAGTTTTGAAAAAACAACAACAACAACAACAACAGAACTGTCAAAGTTCATGTAATAAGGGTTTTAGGACTTTCTTTCCACTGCCCTTTCTTAACTCTGTCAATTCAAATGTCACTTGGCGTGAGCAGAAACAAAGCTTGACCTTGGAAGGGGGTTGCAAAGGGAGTGAATGGGTGACTTCAAAAGGTAGCAGAGAACTCCGGTGTATATGCCACAAAGAACTGAAAACAGGGACTCAAACAGATAATAGTACACCAAAGTTCATAGCAGCATTGTTCACAATAGGCAAATGGTGGAAACAACCCAAGTGTCCAGGAACAGAAGAATGGAGAAACAAAATGTGGTGTATACATACAACAGAGTGTTACTCCGCTGTAAAAAGGAGTGAGGTTCTGGTACATGCTATAACAGGGACGAATTTCTTGAAAATATTATACTAAGTGAAATAAGGACAAAGACTTGATTCTACTTATATGAAATATCTTTAATAGGCAAATTCATAGAGACAGAAAGTAGATTAGGGAGGAGGGAATGGGGAGTTTTTTGTTTCTTCATTGCTTAAGCAAGTACCATACCTAAAATAACAGAAATTTATTGGCTTATGATTTTGAGGCTAGAAGTCCAAATCGACGTGTCATCAAGGTGATACTTTCTTCCCGAAGATTGGTGTTCTGTGGCTGGCTGCTGGTGATCCTTGGTTCTGGGTTCCTTTGTCACATGGCAAGGCACATGGCAACTTCTCCTGGCCTCTCCCTTATCTTCCAGGTTTCAGTGACCTTTGGTGTCTAGCTGCCTGCCTGTGACCTTCCCTAAAAGGCTTTTAGTAATAGGATTAAGACCCATCCTGGGCCACACCTTTGCTGAAGTAAACTCACCAAAAGGTCCTCTTTACAAGGATTCACATCCACAGGAATGGATTTTAAGAATATTTTTTTCCTGAGGTACACAGCTAGAAACCAAGAAGGGAGTTAATTATTTCTTAATGGGTACAGTGGGGTTATGAAAGGGTTTGGAAATAAATAATGGTGATGGTTGTGCAACACTGTGAATGTAATTAATGCCACTGAATTGTACACTTAAAAATGTTTAAAATGGAAAATTTTTTGTTATATATATTTTGCCATAATAAAAAAGTCTAAAAAACATAAGAGTACAAACATACATGCTCACACACCCCAAAAGTGACAGAGAGAAAAAAATAATCCAAATAGGAAGTGGGGGTGATATGGGGGCCAGTGAAGTCCTCATTCCCTGACACCCTTCTTCTCATACCATCCATTCCTCCCACCTTGAAAGGGTGCTCATTAAAACTCTAGAATGTGCAACCAAAACAGATGCAAGATAATCAATTCAAAGCTTGATTCTGGTCTGCAGCTTTCGGCTTTGGAAATGGAACACTGGCTCATGTTAAAGATTTAGTAACAGGCCCCAATGTCAGTCAAAGGCAGAGCACCAAGCGAGGGAAATGCTAGAATCTTTGACTCATCAAAGACAGTCTATAGCTTTTCCAGCTCTCTCTCTCTCTTCTTTCTTTCTTAGCATCTCTCTTGGTAACAAGGAGAGTTTGGAAATTGTTTTTTAGCAAATGCATTAGAAGGAAGGTTGAAGGGAAGTGACATATTGACAAGTGACTGAGGGAAGAAACCTGAGAAAGGATGGTAAAAAAAAAAAAAAAAAAAAGGCTGCTGAAAATGAGGGCTTCCCAGTCTCCTTTCAAGGGAGTATTGTAGCTGTGCCGCTGACCTGTGTAATCTGGGAACTAGAAGGGACTTGGCAGCATCTCTGCCTCCCTTTGAAAACCCAGCAGATCTCAAAATAGCAGAGTAGCAGAGGCAGCAGCCACTGCCCAAAGATTCAGGGCTGCTTGGCAATATTACCTGTGTGTCCTCCATCTGCAGTTGGCTCTATGACTCTCCCCCTCCACCTTTCTGTGTTCCTTGTACCATATCATCATCGTCGTCTTTGTCATCATGATGATAGCAGCCAACACATATTGATGCTTCATCTGTACTAGGCACTATACTCGGGTTATAACCTTATAAGGTATTCTCTATTATTATTCCAGTGGTACAGAAGGGGAAAATTTGAGGCTGAAGAATTTAAGTGCCATTTTGAGTCACACATCAAGTTAGTGGTGGAGATGGGGTTCAATACAAGAATCCTATCTCCAGAGCCTGTGCATTTAACCTCTTTGTTATAAATGAATAGATGCATGGATGAGTGGATGGCTAGATGAACAAATAAATGAATGAATTTTCAGTAGGCTCTTGAGCAGTGTTCTCTTTTGCCCTAGCTTCGAAATTCACAGAACTCAGGGAAGTGGATTGTGGCATCTCTCTGCTGTCTTCACCAGAGGTAGGCGGCATTTCCCCTTTTGGTGTGCATCCCCTTGCTCAAATGTCCAGCCTTACTGGGGCAGGTTGCTCATGCCCCTCTGTACCTAAAAGAACCCTAAACAACCCTCTATAGCAGCACCAGGCAGGGCACCTCCAAGAGTCCCTTGGAACTCCAGGAGAGAAGAGTTCCCACCTCATGAACCAGAGTCACCCTCAAGCTTCTTCATGGCACCTAAATTCAGAGACTAGGGAGGAGACGAGGAGGAAGGAGAGGGAAGGACCAAATCTAGAAGTCTGATTTCCGAAATCACTGAATTCTGCTTTTTCCCTGAGGACAACCTTCTTCTTTCACTCCATCCCAGCTTGCTTTTTATCTTAGGATGCAGAGAATCAGTCAGCTTCTTTGGTACTTTCACCATGTTTGTCCCATCCTGGCAAAGCCTTTGCTGAGTGTAGTCTTTGATGAACTGGGTTGGAAGATGATCCAGAGAAAAAGAAGGCAGTTTGATGTTTCAAATTCTCATCATCAGAAAACACTCAAAGCTTTCGGGAAGATAAGACTGAATAAAGATTCGACTCACGGGGCAGAGCTTTCCAACTCCCTTTGCCCCTCACTAACTGCCACCTGCATGTTTGGGATAATGTTGTAGTTCATGGGGCTTTGGTGACAGCCCAGAGGAATCACTCTTAGAATTTCAGATTCTCTGGGCTTGGTCCATGTGTCCTCCAGACACTTGATGATGCCTAATTTGGGGACACTGGTGTCTGGGCGAGGTAATAGAGGGAATCTCCTCATTGCACATCTGCTCCTACTGCCTGTAAAGATCCCATCTCCCCAGTCCCTACCAAGCCAGCGAAGGGCATGGAGTGCTGGGCTTGGACACCATGCCCTGTGAAATGACCCATCCTCACGTTCCAGTGGAGGGGGCTGAGAGGAGTGAGCAGAGACACACCATTTAGGGCAGAAACTGAAATCAGTGTTTGGTAACATCCAATGGGCCATACATCTGAAAGGGCTGGAAAGAAAGGTTGGCTTCCCTATGGAAATAGGAGAAATGTGAAGGCCATGAGGAATTAGAGTAGATCATTGTGATGGATATTGAGGACATCCTAGATTCAGAAAGGATAACTGCAGGGACTCTTTGTTAAGGTTCCTTTGACCTTGGCCTTAAGCTAGGAGAGGCCATAGGACATTAATTGGTTCTGGACTAGAGTGTCCCGTAGACTCTTCAAGCATCTGGAAAACTCCTGTGCATTCCTCAAAACCCAACACAGTCATTCACTCTCCCAGATGACTTCTCTGATCCCTTCAGCATGTCCTGAGAACTGTTGTTCTGTGTTACTGTGTTACTCTATCATTTTATACTTTTTTCATAATACTTCTTGTCTTATCTTGTAATCATCTGTTTATTTTACCCTCTCACCCACTCTGAGGAACTTGGTGTTAGGACAATCCTATCTTATTCTGTATATTTCCGTCTAGCACATGGCTCAGAATAGAAGTTCCAAGCCAGTTTATTGACTCCAATTATAAATTAAAAAATAGTTATTTTGTTATATACAACAATCTCTTATGAGATTAGCTGGGACATCATTTCATAAAGCTTGATCATTTCAGGACACACGGAGACTATTTTTTTTTTTTTTTTTAAGACCTGTAAAGCTAAGTGGATGTACTGAGCCCCTTATAAGTAACCGCCTCAGTGAGGTCTAGCTGACTTCTCCAGTCTTCTCTTTGAAATCCCTGTTGTTTAAAGTTAGTGGAGTTTGAGTCTGCCTCTGTCTCCTCAGCCTCTGGAATTTGCAGATGGTGTTGGCAGGTGGTCTAGGAGGTGTTCCTCCTCAAAGCTCCTCATTTTTCTGCTGACACCACAGCACAATTATGCTAGAGCTGGTGGAAAGGACTGAGGGCATAGGGCGAGGGGAGCTGGGAAATCTGACTTGCACGCCTGGAATGAAAACTCACCAAGTGGCCTTGCGAAAGTGTTTTGACCTTCTTTGAATCATCTGTGCTGAAACAGCCATGGAGCTACGAGGCGATTCTGACCCCATGGGAAGCTTTGCCAGGCTTTAATGCTGTACTCAATTTCCATCTTCAGGATGGAAGCATCTCCTGCTTCCGGCTTTAGTGAGCCTTTCTCTGTGCCTCTTTGTGAGGCGTTTCTGAGAGCTGCCTGCCTTCCGTTTCTGGTGGTGAATTGATTTAGAAGATCCTTTGTTGATAGCACAGCTTCAAAAGCGTGTTCAGAGACTGCTGTTTATCCTCCTTCTCCCTTCCAACTAAGGAGATGCTCTTACAAGGAGAGGGGGAAATATAAAAATGCCCCTTTTATTGACTTTTAAACTTCATGAAACCCTTTTTGGTGGCCATAGTGTAACTATTTTGTGGGTAAATCAGGTGATTTCCAAATGTTTTTACTATGCAAAGCAGGGGGTCGAGATAAATCCAAGCTGTCTGTGGACACTGAGTGAGTTTTATATGAAATGTTTCATATTTTTCTTTTGCTCCAGGTGTTTATTTAATTTTATTCCAGCCAACATTCATTGACTACTTTATACGGGTTAAATGAAGATAAGAAGAGACTACAATTTTGAAGGGCTCACATGCTCCTGGAAGAGGCAGGTAAACAAAAAGCTGTGGTATTTAGAGCCAATTATCTTTATATACCTCCAAACATCTTAGGTGCCATCATGCATATAGTAGTTGTTGAATTAACATTTATTGAATGGCTGAATCAAATTTTGAAGCCCATCATTCCCATATTCTTGAATGTCTTTTTCTGATGTGATAAGGATGACATATTCTCATGAGCCCCTTGGATAATTTATACTCTGTCCCCACCCCGCCCCCCACACAAAAGGATTCAACTTTATAATGGTTGGAGCTTTAAAGAAAGCATGTAGTGAGATGTGAATGCTGCAGAGAGAAGCTTCAGAGAAGATTCTATGGTTCAGGGGCTGGTGCTAAGGATTCAGAAACTCAATGCCTAAGCAGCTGACTCACCAGACAAAGCACACAAAGGCTGAGGTGGGAGCCAGATGGAGCAGATGAATTGTAAAAATGGCCCCAATTCTCCACCGTTCCTTGAATTCATGCCCTGAGCAATGTGACTCAGACTCCTTCCACCAAGGGGTAAAGGCTATTTCCATCCCCACCCCTTGAATTCAGTCTGCACTTGTGTCTGGCTTTGGCCAACTCACTGGATGAGGAGGCAGGGAAAGTGTTCCAGTTCAAACCTAGCTCTCAAGAGACCTCACATTCTTCTCCTCTCAGATGGCTGCCACCACCACATAAACAAGACTGGACTAGTTTGCTGGAGGATGAGTGACCCCTGCCACCACAGCCAGCAGCTAGAAGTCACCAGAAACAAGTCATTCACTAGACTGTGAGTGGGGCCCGCCCTCCGCCTGCCAACCAGTTGACTAGTAAGTTGATTTCTAGACTAAAAACTCCATGAAGATAGGGACAAAGCTGAACCCTCTTGGCACAGAGCTTGGGGGTAGAGTCAAAGTCCATAATGTTTGTTGAGTAACTGACTAAAGGAAAGAAGAAATGCTGCCATCTGCCCCAAGGGCTCTTCCCATAGACATTGCCCTTACACTCTGAAGTCTACACTCTGAAGAGGTAGAGCCGGTGTTGTTTTGGTTATCCTCTGTTTAGGTGAATGGTCACAGAATTATTCAGAATGCGCTGAGTTGAGCATAACAGAAACCAACTCAATTGTCTTAGTCAGAAAGGAATTTATTGACTCTGACAACCAAATTGCAGACAGGCAGGGGTGCTATTGGCCTCAGGAATGTCTGGAACCAAGGACCTAGTTTCTACCAGGGCTTTCTTTCATGGGCCTTTTGCTTTGTCAGTTTCTCTTGCTAAGACCAATTTTAATTAAGCCTTGGACACAGGCAGCTCCCAGACCACACCTTAGCTTTGATCCAGGGTGGAAAAGGCTATCTTCTTTAAATTCCAATTTGGAAAATCCTGGGAAGGACTCTGATTCATCTGGTTGGGCTGAGATGGGTTGGGGGAACATAATTGGCTAACCCCACTAGAATCACCTGTATGGAGCAGAGGGAGACAGCATTCTCAAAAAAGAGGGGAGTGTCACCCCCAGAAGAAACGAGGAATGGTAGGCCAACAAAGGGTCCACTTCAGCCGAGGGACATTGATCACCATGGATTTCCACCAAAAGGGAAATCCAAGTTTTACATCCATCCACTTTCGTGTCACAGCCACCCTTTCTGAGTAGAGACTCCATTGGCTGTCCCATCCTTATTTTATCACCCCTATTTAGTGAACACTTACTGTATGTGAGGCACCAGAACAGGTTCTTTATGCACGTTGTCTCATTTATTTCTCACAACAACCCTGTAAGGCAGAAATTATTTTTCTATTTTGTTGAGGCTCAGAGATATTAATGACTTGCCCCAAATTACACACTTCTTAAGTGGCCAAACTGTGATTTGAATCCCAGTCTCTCTGACTTCTATGCCTCTCTTCTTTCTGCTATCCTATTGTGGCTTGGGATTTGTGCATCTCTAGGATAAAAGAAATGTTCTAATGACAATATGTAACTGAACTCAAAGCCTTTTGACCTCCAGCCATGGTCTCCAAACTCCCTATTGGAATTTCTCTGTCTGTGATAATTTGTGATTGTGTCTTTTAAGGGCTCCAGGCACAAAGAAGGTTATTCAGAACAGTCTTGGAGAACGTGACAATTCTAGCACATTCCCTAGTCTAAATCTTTTAAGTGTTTGTGGTTAGCCAACTGGCAAAGCCAAAGATGGGTGTTGGGACATGTTGATTACTAGGTCTTTGATAGGACTAATTGTGGTGTCTATGAATTTTCTTTTTAGTGTTTGGAAAAACATGCTGGAGGAATGTCATGAAATGTGTTATGTTTCCAGAAGAATATTCTGTGTTTAACCCTAGGTCATTGCAGAATCTCAGCTTTAATTGACTTATATGATAGTAGTAACAATAACAACAATACTACATGCCCATAGCTTGCTACTGGTTCTTATTTTCTTCGGTTAGTAAAATACATGAAAATAAGGTAAATTTCAGTCTTATTTTGAATAAAAGTATCAGGATACCTTAAAACTTCTTTGCATGGTATGTAAAGGTTAGCTTAGCATTCTTGTTTCAGAACGAAGCTGATCACTGTTATAACTTTGTTAGTAAAGAGGAGAGAAACACTCATCCTTTGGACTTTTTCTGCCACAGTGAGGAAGAGATATGCCCCTCCTTATATAGAGGTAGCCTGCATCAAAGATTGGAGGGGTTACTATTTGTTAAAGGCTTAGAACAGAGCCTGGAACTTAGTAAGTACTTAACAATTTATAAACCCTTTTGCATATGTTGCCTCTTTTAACTCTTGCAACAATCCTGGATGGGAATTTTTATTCCCACTTTACAGATGAGGAAAATATAGCCCTAGGAGGTTAAGTGACTTGCTTAAGGTCACCCAGCTAATAAATAGAAGGTATGAATCTAGAATTTAGGATTCTGCTTTCCTTTTGGTTACTCAGACTCCTAGATCAGTGGTAAGTGAAATGTAGATTTCATGGACCAGTTAAAAAATGGGAGGGGGGAGGGAGGACTGTACAGGTTATTCCTCACTTCTCCCCTTTCTCTGCTCTATTCCATGCCCATCCCTGGCCTGCTCTGGGCTCAGGAGGCTGGGCCCCATGGATTCCTTGCCTCCTGGCTTCCACTTGGGTTTGGCCAATGAGAGTTGCTGGTGAGAGTCTGAGGGGTGATAGGAGAGACATGTTGCTTTGATGCTGCTTGTCTGGAGACGTGATGATCGCCCCCACCCCCCCAAAAAAAACAACACACACACACATAAAAAACCAGAACTATGGCTTCTACCATGTGGCCCCTTCTTCATTTCTCCAGCTCTCACCAGGCTCCAGTGACACTATTTCCTCCCCTTGACCCTTTTGGGCATCTCCCTGTCCTTGTTTATTCTCAACCCTGCCCCCAGCCCTTTGAGTGGTTCCTTCATTAAAGTCTCTTTATTTGAACCATCTGGAGTAAATTCTGTTTTCTTCAAGGACTCTATATAAGACCAATATTGCCTTGCTTATTTTCACCACATAAGTGCATAACAAATAAATAAAACCAAAACAAACTGCTCTCTACTACCTCTCCATTTCTTTCATTAAAAAAAGTTATCTTACCATTAGCAATGGAGAAAGAAAATAATTGTAGAAAAATCTCACTATTGATTTTTTCTTATGAACTGGTGAACAATTTATCAGCGATTGGATGTCGTCTATGGGCCAATGTTTGGATGCAAACGAGAGACCACTCTACCACTCTAGCAATTCGTCCCCTCTGTAATTAACAAACATAGTTAGAATTGGATCCCAATATATTATCCGTGTTTTTCCCAATACAATTAACAAATACTTACGGCATTTCATAAATGATTTATGGACATCAGGACAAAAAGGACTTTGTTCAACAAATAAGAATCACACCTTTATTCTCTGCTCCCCAAGCTGGGCACATAAAGGGGTATAGGACACAGTCCTACCATCATAGTCTAGTTGGAGTGACAGACAAGAAAAGAGGCAACTATAATATATTGAGGACACTGATATGAAAAAGGTAAGCATGGAGCTGTGGGAGCACATTTCAGAGGCAGCAACTAATCTTGGGGATGGGGGCAGGGTGGTGATGTCTAGACCAGGTGACATTTGAGCTGAAGCTTGAAGCACTGTTAGGGGTTTGCCTAATGGAGAAAGGAAAGGGTCCTCCAGACAGAAAGACTGGCTTGAATAAAGGCTTGGCAGCACGAGAAAGTACAGTATAGGGTACCCATGGGAGTAGGTTCTGAAATTGGGGCTGAATTGAAGGATTGAGGGTGTAGCCACAGGATGAGGGGACTTTAGATTCGGCACTGAGGAATTTAGCCTTTATCCAGCAGGCAGCTGTGATTATTGAAGGTGTTTTATTTTTATTTTTTATTGAGGGATGTGACATGATCAGATCATGGTCACTCTGGTTCTGATTTGTGTGATGGATTGGAGGTGGCATAGATGAGAGCCTGAGATTCCAGGTAGGATGTTACTGCAATGGTTTAGGGAATAAAAAAGTGAGGTTCCTGATTAAGGTGACAGAGGAGATGCAATACTCCCAGTGCAAGCCCCTCAGAGCCGCTTCAAGGGAAGGTCTGGGAGAGGCTTTCATTGTATTTCAATCCACCACCTAATAACCCTGGGCGTAACCCACCCAGTCTGTGAAGGCGAGTTCCCACCCCCCTGTGAGTTTCTGAACTCACAAAGAGTCAGGCCTCTCATGAATGCTATAATTTTACAAAAGGGTGTGTTGTTGAAATAAAGGGCAGGCTGTGTATCGTGGGAAGTATCTCCAAGCAAGTGCCACTTCCTTTGATTGGTGACTGCTTTGCCTGTGTGTTTGTACAATTAGGGCCTGAGGGTTTGGGGGGTTTGTTTGTGCATGTGTACGTATCTGTCTTACTCTCCCCGTGCCCACTCGCCCATTGTCTCCTTGGAAAATGAAACCTTTTCTGCCATCTATCTGCCCAGGAGCAAACCACCTGATTGCAAAGTTGGACTCGGCAAGTTTTCCGATACTGCTGGGTGACTGGGGCTACATTTCTCTGGACTTTCTGTCAGGTTTTTCATTCTAAAACAATGAAAATTTTATACACATACACTTGTCATTTTCACAACCTCTATAGTGTGAAGAGGTCCACAGCTTTATTTATCACTTGCATCAGTTTGTATATTTATACATATGTTTTCAAGAAACTTTCTTATTAGTTCCACGGGAAGCTGGAAAACATGGTTTACTTGACTCTAACTTCATCCTCTCCATCGTATGGTTCAGTGAAACGTTAAGCAAATTACTCAACCTCTCTGAGACTCGGTGTCATCGTGGGTAAACGGCAAGTGTTTATAAGCTCTAAAGTGTATCATGACAACTATTATTGTTATTTTTATTAATGACACACTTTGGACAGCTTTAAATGTCAGTAGAACCTTGTAAAAACACTTTTCTGACTGTGGTTGTGGTGAGTCTAGGCGGCTCTAGATTTCTATCTGGTGTCTTTTATGGGTGAATACAGGAGATCTTGCTCTTGACCGAGTGGGATAGATGACTTATTTATGTGTTTAAGTTCTAGGTGAATTCCTACTGTAGTTCCTGCTCTGTAGCTGGCTACTATTATAAATAATTTACCATAAAAAATAAGAAACTTTTAAAAAGTGCTTGATAGCTGATAATGCATTTTCCCATACATCAGCTAAATTGATCTTCACAATAACCCTGTGAATTAATTGAGACAAGCCTCATTATCCCCATTTTACAGATGAAGACACTGAAATCTGGAGAGGTAAAATGATGCCCAAAGTATTAAAATAAATAACTGGAGCAGGACCTGACTTGCAGTGTTCTGATTCTGAATTCCCTGTGGTAGGTTGTAATAGCTATTCATAATGATTTGTCTCCCTCCCTTAACTGTCCCTGCTCCCCTGACATACTTTCCTGTAGGTGGAATATAATACTGTGCCTCCCTGACTTTGAGTATGACCATCTGATTTGTTTGGATCAGTGTGTTATGAGCATATGTGATATAAACCATGTCTAAGCAGAAATTTGAGATGAACTTGCATGGTTTGGCTCTGCAACTTGAGTGTCTGCTCTCTGCCATAAGAACAGAGTGCTTCAAATAGGGTTGGTTCTTAAGACTGCATCCCAGAAGGAAAAAGCATGTGGAGCTGAGTGGAATCCAGCAGAACACATTGGAGACCAAGCAAACCCAGCAGAGACCAGCAGATCTCGGATGACCCAACCCCCAAGCCCTCATGTAATGAGTGCAAGAAATAGAATTGTTGGTGAAAACTACTGAGATTTTGGGGGCTGTTTGTTGTTGAAGCAAAAGTTGACTATTATACCATCTAATTTTTCTTAGATGCTACTCTGGTTCTTAGACTTTGATTGGGCCCATCCCATCCTTCTTGAGCCTTCGATAGTCAGATCAAACTCTGGTGTTACCCAAGGACTAAGCCAATTATTGGTGTTATTTGCCCCAACCACAAGGCTTAGAACATGCAAGTCCTCAATAAATATGTGTGTGGCTACGAATGATGAAAATCTGAAGCTTTAGTTCAGTGGCCCTATACTGCCTCTGGGAATAGGAAACAAAATTCTGGACACTGAAGGACTTTTGGCAAGCTAGGAAGTCTCTTGTGAAATGATGGTAGGGGAAGGAGCTAGACATGGAAGCATATATGCTGAAAGTATGAGAAAAGCTGTGTGGTGAAAGTCTACCTGTAAAAGGATGGTCAGGTAAGCTGTCAGAGTATAAAGGCAAGGTTGTAAAATCACTAAAAAGAAACTAGTTTCTTTGGAACTTTGCAGCCAGCTGGTTCAGAAAACCTAGCATTTGCCCCTTCTAATCTTAACAAGCCCAGGCAAAAGGCATAACCCTTTATCCTTCCAGGATGTAGAAAATTGTCACCAAGGAGTAAGATTGACTCCCTAACTCTCTTGAAGGTATAGTCCACTCTTACTCAAGGCACACTTGGTTTTGTTGAGATCTTATCTTGGTTCTGTAATAGAAAATACCTCTAACAGCTGGGGCCATATCTTCATACTATATTATTCATACTGCAACTCTAGTGCCTAGCACAGTTTCTGTATACAACTGGAACTTCATGAATATTTGTTGAATAATAATTTAAAAATTTCTTCACTTTCCCTGAAAGCTGGATATCCTTGGAAAAAAGGTCTTTTTTTTTGTTTAAGATTTATTTTATTTATTTATCCCCTCCCCCCATTGTTTGCAGTTGCTGTCTGCTCTCTGTGTCCATTTGCTGTGTGTTCTCTGTGTCTGCTCATCTTCTCATCTTCTCTTTAGGAAGCACCAGGAACTGAACCCAGGACCTTCCATGTGGAAGAGAGGCACTCAATCACCTTAGCTATCTCAGCTCCCTGGTTTGTTGTGTCTCTTATTGTCTTTCCTCTTTGTGTCTCTTTTGTTGCATCATCTTGTTGCATCAGCTCACTGTGCCTGCTGGCTGTACTAGCTCGCCTTCTCCAGGAGGCACTGGGAACTGAACCCGGGACCTCCCATGTGATAGGCAGAAGCCCAATTGCTTGAGACACATCTGCTTCCTGGACAAAAGGACTTTATTTGCAACCTCCTCCAGTGAAGATTACTCTGCCATGGGATGGAGAAGATTCTGTGTAGTTCTTGCCCTCCTTTGTTACTCTCAAGCCATCACCCTTTATAGTTTCTTGCCAGGTTCTTGGCTTTTGTAATCTGTGTCTCCATTTACTCTACCCTCCATCCAGATTCACCCCAGAAAATCTGCTGACCTCCAGATTGCTCACTTATCTTCACTGATCATTTTAACCTGAATCACAGCCTTTCCTTGAATCCCATCCATGGTGGACATTCCTGGGGACTTCAAGATCCTTGCCACAGGTTGGTTTCACAGTTCCTCAGCCTCCTTAAATAAGTGACCTTTATCTATACTCCATAAATCAAATCTTCTCAGCCTCAGAAAAAATAGAATTTAACCATTCAGAGCTAGAAGTGCTCTTGGAGATCACCTAATTTAACCCCATCATTATCCAAATGGAATGACTGAAGAAGGGACTCACCCAAGTGATTTAATAGCAGAGCACAGACTAGAACCTAAGTGTCTTTATTCCTAGTCTAGGGATCTTTCAGCTGTACCATATAGCCTTCCCAGACAGACTCCTTTACTCTTATCTTACCATCGATAGTAGTGTGAAATACTCAAAAGTGTTACTACTATGAACTTGAGCCAAGTGAAACATGTGAGGCTCAGTTTCAATTTGGAGAATATTTTCATGCTTGAATTTTCTTGTTTAATATCTATAGGAAAAGAGACTTGGTTCTAATTTAAATAGGTCCATAAGATTTTCTCAAACAAACAAACAAACAAACAAACAAATCTTGCTTCAACTTGCTCTTTAGTCACTGAAGATGGGAATGAATTTGGTTAAATCCAACAAAAATTTATTGGTGTCCTATGTGCCATGTATTGAAAATGACAGTGCCTGTGTTTTCAAGGAACTCATAAATTAGGAGGAGAGAGAGAGAGATGGGAAGAATTAAATGCAATAGATGTGAGAAGAGGAGTAATAGTGATGGGTATAAAGTACTGTCTGGGTACCAAGAGGGAGGAGTCACCCTAGAGAGGTCTGGAAAAAGTCATAGAGGAAGTGATTTTTAAACTGATTCTTAGGGTGAATAGGTATTTTCTAGATAATTGAGCTGGTGGTGGTATTGAGGGCAAGAGGTGGGAATCACAGAGGTGAAAATTTAAAAAGCATTCATTGGGCTACACAATATGGAGCTCATTGGTATTCTTGGTGAGAGTGTCTTGGGGATTGAAAGGAGAATTGAATAAGTGAGTCTAAATATGGTGAAAGCAGACAACTCCATCTAGAAGCCAAGCTTTTAGAGGGAAGGAGAGGACAGTAGCTACTAGAAAGGGATCTAGAAATGGAGGAGGGCATTATAGTTAGGAGACGCTTGCTCATATTTCTAAGAAATATGGAAGGATCCAGTAGAGAGGGAGGATTTGACCATCAAAAAATTGAAGGACAATTGATGGGAAAAAGGTCAAACAAAGAACAAGAAGGAAGAATGTATCTGGAGCAGAAAAGGGAGCATTTCTTCTTTAGATATTGGAGAGAAGTAGATGAGCTGATGTTAAAGATGATATGAAAGAGCTCAAGTTGTCCTGTCACAAATCTTCAAAGTTGTGCCACCTTTTTTGGGTTCTATCTGGATTGTGCCTGAGGACACATAAGGTAGGAAAGTGTTTAGTTCTCTTGTGAACCCTATAAATTAGTGTGTTTGGTTAAGAGGTTTGGTCAATATTATGTTCTAAGTACCTGATTCTTATTTCATCTCTTGTCTCAGCTATTCCAGATGCTTTTAGGGTTCTGTTAATCAAGGTTGCCCAGGACAAGGATAACAGCAAGCAATTCCCTGAGTTCCCTAAGAAGCCACAGAACCTTATTAGCACCTATAAGGAAATGCCATATTCCTAATAAAAAATAAGACCTAGAAACTTCCAATTGGCACTAGTAGTAGAAGTCCTTGAAAGAGAAGGGCAAACAAATCAAGAAATCTCAGCCTTTTCCCCCAAGATTCACCTTCCAGCTGGACCTTCTCGTGTGGTACTGCTGCCACCACCATTATGTCCTCTAAAGAACATGTTCTGGCTTTAACATGGGAATAAGTATACGCGTAAAAGACTCACCCATTTTTCCAGCTGAGTTGTTCAGAAAGGTGTGCTAAAGGCTTGGCGATGGCAATGGGAAGTCAAAGATAGGCTGTTGTGAATATAAATCTTAACATAATTTGCACATGTGCAGCCTGAGAGCCTCACAGGGGCCCCAGTCTTCCTGGTTCTCTCTCCCCTTTCATAGAGGGTACACCATTCTATCATCCACCTTTCAGGAGAACAGCTTCAGAAATCTCCACTTCTAGACATAAGATCTAGAGAGAGAAGCAGAATTTTATCTCCTGTCTTCTTAGGACTCACCCTTGTAGTTACGGTTTCTTTTCTGAGGAACCCCTTTCTTCTATAGGAGGTCTCAGCTTCAGGGATATCCCTGCCATTGGGTACAGTTGAGTGGCCTTCTTTACAGGTCTCCATCAGATAAGCTAACAACTTATAATACTGTGACCCTAACATTCAGAGAACAAGATTCAAGATTTGGGCATGAACAAATTATTTCCTTATGCCAAGCATAATAGAGATGTGGTAGCAGAAACCCCAAAATTACTTTTAGTTCCATTTTTAAATGCTTATTATGTATTCTATGATTTCCATATATTATTCTTAATCCTCATACAAACTTTGTCAGGTGGAATATTATCATTCCATTTTATAAATGGAGGAAATGAGGCTCTTGGAGGTAAAGTAACTTGTCTGAAGTTACAGAGCAAGTAAGTAGCAGAACTGGGGACTCAAATCAGATCTGCCTGACCCCAAACACATGCCCTTTCCTGCTTCTTCTCACAATGGGTCCCCATGTTTAAGATCTATACTTTTAGGAGGAATGAGACGTTTAGGGGTAGGGCTGCAGTGAGAGGGAAGAAAGGAGCCAGAGATATTAGGCACTGCTCAGGGAAAAGTTCAGGGAGAGAAAACCTAGGTATAGCCTGGCCCAGAGGAGACCCTAGAGGAGAGAATGGTTTAATCTGAATTTTAAGTGGTTTACTGTGGGGAGGAAGTTGTTGGTCTCTTCCTTCATCTTCTCCACAGCCCTCGGGTATGGTTGACCTTGCTCACTGGTTGTCTTTCTTTGAGTGGATTCTCTGGAAAGACCCTGAAGAGGTTTCAATCCATGGCTGAATCTCATGGGTTGATGTGGGGTGGAAGAGAGAAAGCATGTGTGAACCAGGGGACTAGAGGCAAGGGGCTACAGATATCTGGATATGTATATGTTGAGAGAGAGAGAGAGAGAGACAGACAGACAGACAGACAGACAGACTAGCAACCAAGGAGTCCAATTAGGAGGCTGGTATAATAGCCCAGTTAAGAGATGATGGGCTCTGAACCAAAATAAGGGCAGAGGGAAAAGAGAGGAGGAACCTTACTTGAAGGACATTTCTGAGGAAGAATCAAGAATTCTTGGTGATTTAGGAGGAAAAAGAGGATGGGATCAAGTATACGTCCAAAATTTAGGGACAGTATGTTGAAGTTATAAAAGTGCTGAAGTAAAGAAGATTGAGAGCCTAAAAGGAAAAAGCAGGTGAGTGGTTTTTCATAAAAAGAAATGCAGGAGAAGTTGCTGATATAAAATCTCGTGGGTGGAGCAGCGAATTTGCTATGCATTGGAGCTTCAGAGGCAGAAGCCTTTCTTCACATGACAGTGTAGCTGAAGCCCCCAAAGTACCAGATGCAGCTGTTTAGGCTGAAGGTTGGAAGAGGGGGGCGCCCCACCTGCTACCCTCTCCATGTTCCCTGCTGGGTTCTCAGGAGTCCCCATTGAGCCTCAGAGTGTAGTTTGAAAAATCAGCGAATAGAAGACAAGGAGGCTAAACTTTTGTGAGAGGGTGCAGAAAAGAGCAGAATAGGAACAGAAGACAGAGTTACAGGAATATTATACATAACAAACCGCTGGTGAAAGACAGAAAGTTCCTGGTTTCTTCATGCCCTAAAAGCAAAAAAGCCAGAGGGCTAATTATGAGGCAAAAAGAAAAAAGAATGCCTAACCCTTGTCACAAAGAGAGAGTTTGTGGCATTTTATAGAAAGAAAGGGAAAGAAGAAGAACAAAAGCCCACGAGTGGAGGACACAGACTCTGTAGGACAGCAGAGAGACCTACAAATGTATAAAAGAATCGGGAGAAGGGCTGGCCCAAATGAAGCTTATTATGGGTAAAAGGATGAAAGAAAAGATAGGGAAAATGTGGAGATTTTAGAGCTGGGAGTTTATACAAAATTGATGCAGAGATTTTATAGCAGTTTTGTTGGTTTGGGGTGGGAAAATAATTTGCAAATGTGCTTTCTCATCACAAAGCATTTGTCTTTTTATAAAACCCTCTGAGGGCAAAACAAGCAAATGTATGAAAATGTTTGAAAAATGCTAAAGATATGTACTATTATAGGGTATTAGCATCCTTATTGCCATTTGTTTCCCTGAACTTTTTCTGTTCCTAGTCATTCAGCCAGCAACATTTGTTAGCACCTACTACCTATGTGCCATACCATAAAAGAAAAAAGACGATGCTGTCCCTTTTCTCCAATGAATTCAGTCAGTGGGGAGACAGTCAAGGACCTCGATCCTGTTTGTTGCTTGTTGTCAGTGGCTAGGCATCAGGCAAGTTGTGAGCATGAGGAAAGGTATATGGATTTAACCCCACTTGGAGTTTGGAGGTGATAGTTGAGTTGCAACTTCATAGATGAATAAGCTTTAGACGGGTGGACACAGGGAGTGGAGGTGAGATGCAAACAAGTGGAATGGAGAAGAACTTGGAGTAAGGCATATCACCTTAGAAACTCAAAGTGGTGGGTGTGGCTGGAGAGTGTGAGGATATGGCAGGATATGATGCTGGAGGGCTCATCCCAGGCCAGGTCATGGAGGGTCTTGTGGGAGTTGCTAAAGAACTTGAACTTGACCCTGAAGGCAAAGAGGAACCATTGGAAAATGCACCTGTCACCTGCGTTGCCAAGCCTGTGTCACCATTCATTCTAGATTCCATGCTCAAATTAGCTGGAATCCAGCCAGACTGCCACCTACTAACTATGTGACCATGGGCACACGTCACTCACATCCCTCTGCTTTAGCTTCCCCACCTGTACAATGAGGAAGGACTAGAGGGGGGTTGAATGAGTAACTGCCTGACACAGTAGGCTTTCCATAAATTTGCTACCAGTATTAGAGCAAATTAGTTTCTATCCTGCTTTCCTTTCTCCTTTTTAAACTACCATGTTGCTATTGTAAGAAACACGAAGAAAATACCCCTAATTTTGTGTTAGGTGTGAGCATTTTGTTCTAGAGATGTGTGTTAATCATGGGGGGAACGGATGATCTCTTTAACTTTCATTGTGCCCTTTTAAGGAGCTTGAACTTCTGCACATATTCAGAGAGTAAACAGAAACCTCTGAGGCTAATTTTTTGGAAGCAAATGCTAAACCACGTGATGAGGATGATGTGGGGGCCCATCCTCCTTTTGGGGCCTGGAAAGTTAGTGCTGAAAAGCAATGCAGTTAGAGCTTTTGAGTTTACCTGGAGCTTTTTTTTATGTCCATGTGTCATTAAATGTTCATAGGCTTTTAATTATTATTCTGAATTTAAGGATGAGGAGACTGATAGCACAAATCGGCAAGACTGGGACTTGAATCAGGTCCCCTGACACTATACCCTGTACACTTTCCACTCTGCCACATCAGTTAGAAATTAAATGGGAAAGCCAATATTCCTTTGAGGCTGTGGATGTCCAAACTTGCTACTCAATGCATTTGTTGTTTGAGAATTAAGGGAAACGCTGGCCAGCGTGAAGCTGCTTCCTATACAGTTTCCTGAACCCAAGTGGGAAGATGGGTGAAACACAGCATATAATTGATTGCCCAGAATCCAACAAGTTTCCAGTAAACACCATGAGTTTTCTTGAATGTTCCAAATGTGCGGATTTCTGGTGGATTGGAAAAAGTGGTCTTATAGCTCTTTTAAAAAATTTCCTCTCCTTCCATCCCTCATCCTGTACTCACATTTAAGTTTTACAAAAATATCATTTTCAATTTTAAAACTTCCTGATTTTGTGGTATCAATAACTTGTTTTGAATATAACCACTTCTAGTAATTTTAAATACTTTAGATATAAACTCCTTGGATGCTAAGTAAAGAAAGGGACGGAGAAGGCAGTGGCAGAAATGAGACTGTGGTAAGGGAAGCTTGTAAACCATCGTTGGGAAGCTTAAAAATTCTGCAGCAGTTCTAACTGATTTTCCATCCTGAAAAAGAGTTGGAAAGAAACAGTTCCAAAGTCCTGCTAAGCTGATTGTTCCAAGACATAACATCGTAATCTTTTTAACTTTTTCTTTCCATCCAACTCATCTTTCTCTCTCTCTCTCTCTCTCTCTTTTTTTTTTCCAAAAGTCTCCTTTACTTCCATTCTTTGTTTACCTTCTCTATAGTTCTCCACCACCTTGGCTATTTCAAGATTTTTTCCAGGAACATCCACCTGAATAAAAATCCAAGACCTAACCAACTGCTGTGAAGGAAAGAAAATTGCTTGAGAACTAAAACATAGCCTTTTCGTAGGAGAAATAGTGATTAGTCCCCTGGGGGAATAAAACAAAAGAAGTTCAGGACCACTTCTTTGCAGTGTTGCAGATCAAGGTTGTGTTACTGCTACAGGTATTTCAGAAGCAACTTGTAGGCTTGAAAAATGAACCATTCCTTCATGTGTGAAACTTAGCCTAGCCCCGTGTCATAACTATCGACATTTAGATTGAAGCGATTGCACAACACATTGTCCTTAAAGATATTCAGGGACGTGGCCACAAGCAGCTAGGATAGAAAAGGCTGGAAACAGGGCATTTGTCATCACAGCCCCTGAAATGGCTGAGATATGCAAACGTGCTGGATTGATCCAAAAGGTATAACTAGCACTGGGGTGGGGGAGGGCCAGCTTGCAGACTGCTGTGTTTGAGGAACGATTTGACAGAGATAGAGCAAGATGATGATAACTTGGAAAAAGGGTAATTTGTCATGATTACCTCTCCTCCACCCCTCCTCCCTCGAAAGAATAGCTTGTACCCATTGGAATTCATGTGTGGGTTAAAAAAAAAAAAAAAAAAAGCACAAATTTGCACTGTAACAAAGAAAACATCGTTTTGTCTTTTCCCTTCCTGGGTCGACGACCCCTTGAGTGCACGGTGGCATTGGATTGCAAAGGCTCTGCTGAAAGGATGTGGCATGCTGATAGGGTTCCTCTAAGGTTTTAGACATTTTAGGATGAGTAGTCTCTTGGTTAGTAAGTGCCACTCCTCAAAGCAAGTGCTTCTGGTTTATCACCGCTTATGCAGAGTCAGCAGACAACCTTGTCTCCTCCACCAGTTTTGCTACAAATGCATCTGCCCCATGAACACGGATCTAACCGCTATCACAGGTTTGCAGATGAGTCCTAAGTTTTTTTTGCAGCAAAAATTCCGAATAGCCTTCCTACTTTTCTTCTTTAAAATCCCTTTTATTATGATTTTTATCTGATTATAAAAGTAGCACCTGCTTCAGTGCAGTGCTTTGGGAAATATGGAAAAGCGTGAAGATTAAGGCATAAAATATTACCATGTGCACAATAAAGACTACAGAGGACCTCGAGTTTTCTGCCTGATCCATAATAGATGTGGTTTTCTGTGTTCTGCCCCTCCCCTTTCCAGCTCTCCTCATATTTTCCCTTTTTCTCCTCTTCTCCTGTCCCCTTTCCTGTCTATGATTTTGGTTCATTGCCTCTGCCGTGTGACCAGTCGCTAGTTCCTGCAGCAACTACTCTGGTGGGATAGAGCAGTTGTTCCTTTGCACCAAAACTTGAAGGCTACAGAAGCGTATTATTACCCCCGCCCCCCCCGGGGTTCTGCCTTTGATTTGCCATAGAGGAGCTCTTGAGAACAGCATTTGCTGATTCCTACCGTGTGGAATAATAATGTCTCCTCAAATCCCTGGCTCTGGTGGGTGGAGGAGGTTAAGTGTGGAAAGCGTGGGTAGAGGAGTGGGCTCAAAGTAGGGCTGCCAGGTTTAGCAAATAAAAACACACGACACCACGTATTTCACAAGACATACTTACACTAAAAACAACTTTGTTGTTTATCTGAAATTCAAATCTAACTGGGCGCCCTCTATTTTATCTGGCAACTCCAGCTGAAATAGTAGCTGAATTCCTAGAAGAGCAAGGGATTGTAAAGCAATAGAAGGCTACTGGGGAAGGTGGATTCCTCCTGACGGCTGACTGGTGGGAGCTCTGTTGTTTCCAGGACTGCATAGCTCCACCCCAGGACCCAAGTCTGACCTTCTCTGTCTTCTCTGTAAGACCTGGTGGTTCCATCCTTTAAAAACTATTGTCTGAGGTTCCTAGGGCTGCAGTAACAATGTACCACAAACGAGGTGGCTTGAAAAACAACAGACATTTAATGTCTCACAGTTCTGGAGGTCGGAAGTCTGAAATCAAGGGGTCAGCAGCGTCATGCTCCATTGAGACCTGTAGCGGAACTTCCCTGGCCCTTCCAGCTTTGGTGGTTTTGCCAGTAATCCTTGGCGTTCCTTGGTGGCAGCTGCAGCACTTTGATTGCAGCCTGGCCTTCTCGCCTTTCCTTAGAAGGACATCACTCATACTAGATTAGGCTCTTCTCTAATCCGGGCTGGCGAATCAGTCTCCAATGACCCTACTTCCAAATAAGAGCACATTCTGAAGTACTAGGGGTTAGGACTTCAACATATCTTTTTTGGGGAAACAATTGAACCCATAACACCCACAACCCACCTACCACTGTCCTGGTTCAGGCCTTTGTTGGTCATCAAGTTGACCACTGTGATACTTTTCTAGACCAGCCTCTGGTAAGTTCACTTCCAATCCATTTCTTTTGCAATAGTGCTGAGATAGTCCTAAATATTAATCTAGTCAACTCTACTGCCTTGCTTAAAACCCTTTATGATGGTTTGAGGCTGCATAGACCTCAGAAAAATATGTTCTTAAAATTAATCCATTCCTGTGGGTGTGGACCCATTGAAAGTAGGATTTTGGTGGGAGTAGGATCCTAATTTAAGAAGTGACCCACCCACTCAGTATGGGTCTTAATCCTCTTACTGGAGTCCTTTATAAGAGCATGAAATTCAGACAAAGAGAGAGAAAGCCATGGAGGCAAGAAGCTGATAGCAATAAAACCTGGAAGAGAAGGGAGAGAGCAGCAGATGCTGCCATTTGCTTTGCCATGTGGCAGAGGAGTCCAGGATTGCCAGCAGCCAGTCTTTGGGAAGATCATTTCATTTTGATGATCCCTTGATTTGGACTTTTTTCTGAGTCTCAAAACTGTAAGTTTGTAAGCTAATAAATTCCCATTGTTTAAGGCCAACCCATTTTACATTATGGTATCTGCTTTGAGCAGCTTTAGGAAACTAAAACATCCTTCAAAAAGTTCACATTCCCCTAAGGATAAAATCTAAATTCTAGAATTGAGAAATTGAGCCTTTCCTGATCTGGCCTCTGCCTTCCTCTCTACCTTCATGTCAGGCTTCTCATTGCTTCCTTACACTCATTCTAATTAATTTTCCAATTCCTGGAATAAAATGTGCTCTTTCTTCCTTTCTAGCTCTTGCACATTTTAAAAAATTCATTCAAAACTATTTCCCTTTGGCTAAGTGCCAGATATTGTGCAGGTGCTGAATCCATAGGTGAAAAAGGCACAACTCACGATTCTTGTTCTCATGTGGGTCTAGACCAAGCTTCAGTGCTCGGAGGCATGAAGGGCTGCACCAGCCATGCACCCAAGGGCATGAAATGCAAGGATTCCTTGGTCTACCCTACCGGTTCTGCTACTGGTAGAAGCATGAATGTAAGAGACATTTTGCTGATCTCTGCTACTAGAAAGGCAACAGTGAGAGTTCAGTGGAAAATGGCAACTGAACAAGTTCTCACTGCTGGGAGCACAAGGAGTGGTGGGAATTTGGGGAAATCAAACCTTATCTAAAGCTAATCACTACTCCATTCCAAGCAAGTGTTACCATGAAAGGATCATGGATCCAGAGCTCTGAGATGCTCTAATTTTTCAAGAGACACCAGAAATCTGAATTATAATGTGAAAAACCTTCATTTGTTGGCCAGTAATTCAAGACAAAAAGAAAAAAAACCAACTCCGTGAAGCAAAGCATATCTATGGATTTGCTTTTTCTCTTGGGCCTTGAACGTGAGAATTCTAACAGTTGAAAGTTCCTGATTCACTCATCGCATCCTAGTTACCTAGAAAACTCTTACTCATCCTTTAGGGTTCAGCCTAAAAGTTACTTCTGACAGTAATCTTTAGGGATGGAGGGGCACAGTTAGGGAAGGTGTGGCAGTTTGGCATTGTTTATGAATTCCAAAAATAGATATAGGATTATGTTTGTGAACTGAAGTGTTCCTCTGGGCATATTAGATTGGATTGTATTCAGAGGTTTCACTTTTACTTGATTAAATAATGATTAAGGCTTTGATTGGGCCACGTCAGTAGGACGTTGAGCCCCTGCCCCCTTGGTGGGTGGGGACTCACAGAGAAAACAACATGGCAGAGGAGAAAGTTGGAGTTTTGATCCTGGAGCCTGGGAAGTAAGCACACAGAGAAGGCTCCATGTCAGGCTATATACGGCTAGATACATTAGATACGGCAGAGGCCCGGGGAAGAGAAACTAGCTGTTCGCCTGAAAGTTTACAGCTGGCCTTGTAGAGAGAGCAGAGCAGCTGAGCCCAGAGAGAAATGAGCCCTGGGAGAGAGACAAGACTTGTCCCAGCTTGTGACTGAGATTGGAAGAAGCCGCGACCATGGAGCCTTGGGAGGAGAAGGAAGACTGAACCCTTGCAGACATCGTCCGCCATCTTGTGTCAACACATGGCAACAGACTCTGGGTAAGAAAGTACCTCTGGGTACCTTGAGTTGGACTCTTTAGGGCCCTGTAACTGTAAGCTTCTACCACAAATAAATACCCTAAATATAAAAAATCCAGCCAATTTCTGGTATTTTGCATCAGCACCCCTTTGGCTGACTAATACAGAAGGTTTTCCAGAACAATAGGGAGTTAGTTCAACAGAGAGCCTTTTTCCCCCTATCATAGCATTTATTACATTGTATTGTAACTGCCTTAGTCCATCCTAAATCCAAGAAGGCAGCAGCTCTGTCTGTCATGCTGATTTCTGTTCCCACAGTACAGTAGCTTAGAGCATAATGGTCATTTAGCAATTAATGGTTGAATGAAAGAGTGCAAGAGACAAGTTTGTTCACCCCATCAGGCATTGCTATGAGCCTGCCACATATTCCCCTTCTCCATTAGGAATTAGGCTGTTCATTTCATCACGGTATTCTGCTCTCTTTGCCTTTTGCTCATCTTCAAGCTCCAGCTTTGGTCAGCGTCATTGCGCTCTGCCCTCACTGTAGAGATGTGAGGAGGGGGTTTTAATCCTGCTAGCTTCTTGCCAGAAAAATCAGCAGCTGAATAAAAACAGGTCCCTGTTTGGGCAGAAACACAGATGTTGAGAAACTTTCTGTGTCACACCATCCAATACTCCTCTCTCCCCCATCAACTCAGTGGGCATGCAACCATTTCATACTCAGGATCATCTGGGTCCATAAATGCAGCTTGGTATTAGCAAAATGTACCAAACACTTTTAATAAAATAAGGATGATGCACTCAGAGAGAAGTTTTATTGTAAAAACTTTTTAGGGTAAAACTTGATATTATTCTTGATCAATCACAAGAATAAATATTCAGTTGCAATTTGTTAAGAGACCAAGTTTTCCTTCCTCCTAAGAATTTGCTTCTGATTTATCAGTACTTTTGTTTCTGATGCTCTACATGAAGTCTGGGAGGTGTTTACATATATGTAAGTGGGGGGATGGGGTCACGTGTGTCTGTCAGTCAACGATCCAGCTTGGTGGGAGACCTTATATTCCATCTAGCTCACCTTGAACAAGTGTGGGGATAACCTACCACTCCCACCCCCGTTCCCCTGTGTCCAGGGCTCTACTCTCTATTCAATGTGTGTGTGTGTGTTTGTGCAGGCCTCTACAAGTGCCTTGTACCAGTGAATGAGACATTTTTAATGTGGAATGGTTTAGAGGAGGGGCTGGGCAAACTCTTGGTGGCAGAGATGAGATGAATGTCACTTCCCCCGGCCAACTGCTCTGCAGGTAGTTGACACCTGACAACGATGAGGGAACCCAATTTCACCCTCAGCTCCCTGGGTTGATGATGTTGGAGAGTGCCCACACCGCCCCATCTCACTCTGCTTTGGTCCGTGTGGCCCCCCTCTTCCTTTCTTTCAGCTCATAGGAAACGTTTTATCTTGTTGGTGGCAGGAAAGACCCACTCTGAAAGTGTGTTCTCAACCTTTCCACCATATACCTAGACCAGTGGCTTTCGAACATAATATTTAAGATGCCCTCTTATTTTTCTGGTTCCTCAGTGTCCCCAAGGAGTCAATGACTCACATCTAGTTTTCTCAGCATATGTGGAGGGAGGACCTCTTTGGAGAAACAGTGAAGAAATTCTATGAAAGCAGATCTGAGGTAAAAACACACGGAATACTACCTCAAACTAGTATCTTGTACCACACAGGTGTGTCCTATATCCTACTTGTTTGTATATATATGCTCACCATTTTCATGGAAGAATATCTCTAGGGGGCAGACTTTTGAAATATTCAGGCAGAGTTGCTAAGCTGAACAGAGGATAAAGCCTTGAAAGAGTGAAGCAAGGATATTAGTTTGCATTGCCCTCAGTTTGCAAAGTGCCTTTACATGAGCTGTCACCCTCCTATCCAGCCTGTGAAACAGGCAGGAGGGGAAATATTTTTCCATTTAACAGATGAAGGTTCAGAGAGGTTGTGTGATTTCCAGAGTCACAAAGTGAGTAAACAACAGAGGATTCAGGCCTTGGTATTCTAGCCCAAGCCTCCTTCGGTTACCTTGAGAATGTGGAAGGCTAACACTGTCATCTAGAACTCTCTGCCTAGGATATCTCTCCATGGCAGGGATAGGGTGTTTTCCCCAAAGCCCCTTACACCCATGCTTGCAGCCTACCTACAGTCAGCCTCAGACAAACTGCCCTCAGTGAGCTTCTCCGCCTCTTCTCCTACCATGGCCAACAGAAAGGACTGTGGGAATCCCTGATCTGTTTCTTAGGTAAGTGTTTAATTAGTTAATCTAACCTTCAGATATTTATTGATGCTGAGCCCTGGGCTAGACAGTGGGGAGAGAGATGCACACGTTGCTCCCCATTTGGGTAGAATGCAGAGGTGCCAGGACAGGGGAGTACAGCCAGTAAGTGGCTCAGAGATGGAGGTGTTTGTGTCATGTTGTGGGAGAACAGAGGTGGGACCATTAATCAAAATCAGGGTCAGGAAAAGTTCTCATGGAGTTAACTGAAGCTTTAATTAGGTGGGAGTGAGGGAAGGGCTTTCCAGCAGAGGGGTCAGCTTAAAGAAAATCACAGAACTCTGAGATAGTATGTAGATGCAACCAGTGATGAGTTTAGGGTGTGAGACCATCTCTGGACAGAGATCAAATCCTGAGGGGCCCTGAAGCCTGGAGTAGGTCTTGTCTTATCTGGAGGTAAGCAGGAATCACTGGGGGATGGCAATGAAAGTGATGATGATGATGATGATGATGATGATGATATTAACAACAACAATAAATCTCTCTTGCTGCAGTGTTGAGAATGAATTGCATGGAAATGAGATTTCAGGCTGCACCATCCGTTAGAAGAACATAACTGGGTAACATCCGGGGCTGAAGGAGGGGGCATGGATACATTGGAGAGATGTTTAGGGAGGAGAATTGACATCAGTAGAGATGGATTTGAAGTGTTGATGGATGAGAGAAGGAAACGTGTAGGCTGACCCTCCAGTTCCTGGGCAAGGGGAGGATATTGCAGCTTGCGTGAATGGTAAATCCTGGTCAAGGAGCAAGTGTTGGAGGTGGGAAGAAAATCCAGTTGGGCCAGGTTAAATTAGAGGGCCTGGTGATATGTAATGAGCAGGAAGGAATAGCGATAGCCTGTTTCAGAGAAAGATATGAGCCAAGATACATGCTTCCAGCCCGAGTTTAACTCTTACAGGGAAGCTCTTGTTGCCTGTTGCCCTCCTCAGCAACATCAATTTGGGAAGCGAGAGAGGACCTGGATTAGCACGGAGGAGGTGTTCTCAGATATGCTCCTAAGTTTTGTCTTCTTGATGCAGGACCTTCGTCTTGTGAACTTAAGGTCTTTTAAGGCAATGAGGAGAGAAATTCACAATGCAGCTGCAATTAAAATCAGGAATTAAAGAATAATGCCCTTGCCAGACCTGTCAAGGGAGAAGTGGAATAACTTCAAATCAAGCCTCAGTTAATCCAGATCTGAAACAGATTTAAACCAGCTCCCCAAAGCCTGGGTAGGTTTTTTAAATCAAAAACCTGTGCTTCGGATTCCTTTTGTTAAAGAAATGCCCTTACTAGATGGAACACCCAAACCTCATTAAATTGCAAACACTGGACCATAAAAGATGGAGAACGAGCAATTCCACTTAAAGGCGGCAGCTCTCCACACGCTGCCCTAGAAGGACAACGAGTCCTAAAGGTCAGGGTTACTCATGGCATTGTAAGTGTTTTTCTCCCTTTAACACTAAACAGGCTTGGAAAGTGGCCAATGCAAGGGGCTAGAGAGTGAGAGAGAGAGAGAGAGAGAGAGAGAGAGAGAGAGAAACACAGAGAGAGACAGAGAGAGACAGAGATTGAGAGAGGGCCTGTAGTCAGCTTCCTTCAAGAATGAAGAATAAACTTATTCCCGCCCCCGCCCCCCCCCCCCCACAGGAAAAAAAAAAAAAAACAACCCTGAAGAAAAGCAGACAGCTGCTAACTAGTTGTCTAGCTGTCTATTTCTGGACACTTCCTTTCATCTTGTCATATCTTTTGTGCTGTTTGAAATGTTTGGAGCTTAAGAGTAGAGGAATACTCAGTGGAATCCAAAGTTTTATTAAAAGAAAGAGAAAAGGAGACAGCAAAGTTCTGACAACAAGTGTGTGTTTAGATGTTGGGGCCACATTCTGTCCAAATACCAAGCAGAGGAGGGATTTATTTTTAGCTAAATGAAGCAAAAAAAAACCTACTTCTATTGCAAACATATATAAGAAGGTAAAGTGCAGGAAACCAACCTATTTTGTGGGAAGGCTGTGAGAGACACAAGTAGACCTTAGGAAGGACCAGGAGGAGAGGGGCCTCTTTCCAGGGCTTGGGAGGGGTCCCTTTGTGCTGGTTCATTGGAATGCTAATTTCTGCTCCCTTGTCCCTGAGAAGCCACTCTGCTCTTTCTCACAGGAAGCCCTCACTCACCCTCTTGGTCATCCATGGTCTTCACCAGCTGCTCCTATTAATTTAGAGCCTCAGGAGATTTTATTTCCATGAATGTTGTTTTGCCCAGACTTCTTTTTTTTTGATCGATTCCTCAATTTGATTTTCATTCCTTCTTGCACTCTTCGTCAGGGGTGAGACTTCCAAATTATGGTTTCCTTGTCAAAATTAGAAACCAAAAGTGGATTGTCACAAGGATCCTGGGGTTTTTGCCTTTGACATCCATTTCGGGGGGAAATGGAGATTGAAATCTTAGCAGGAGAATCTCTTCAGGGACTCTTTGATTTTCCTTTAAAACGTCCTGAATTAAAATAAATACCTAGTCTTCAGATGAGGCGTCTGAGAATCAACAGAGGGCCTAAGTCTTTGTGTCTGGCTGTCTGTATGCGCCATAATTAAGGGAAAGAGCTTAGGGAATTATCTACAGCTCAGTTTTCACAGCCACTTTTCTTTTCAAATGGAATCCTTGCCATAATGCTCAGAAAATGTGTTTGAAGGACTTCTCTGGGAGCCTGTGGTATACTGTGGCACCGACAGATGGACAGAAGCATGAAAAATGGGTTATCTCTTTCATTCACTGAAACACCAATAGCTTTTGGCCTGCACATTGCTGTGATATTTACAGTTTTTTATCTGGTATTAAAATAAGTTGTGCTCTTCTCACCTCTTCTACTGTACCAGTAGGCAGGTGGTGTCAGGGTGGTGTGATGGAGAGAGCCAGGCAGGAATCAGTCAGATTTGGCTTCTGCCACATCTCTTCTCCGGGCCTCAGTTTCCTCATTTGTAAAATGGGGATAATCAGCTTTATGGTTGAGATCATCTGTGTAAAGTTCTGATCTGGAAGGCATTCAAGAAATATTAATCATATCCTTTCATCTTCCTCTACCACTACCCCATGGAGGATAAGGTATGAGTCTAAACCTAATAAATAGTTGGAGTCTGACCTTGGACATTCCATGCTTCTTCCTACCTTGGTGATTTCTTTGGCTCTGGAGGGATTTTTTCTCTCAGATCTTCCAGCGGCTGGTTCCTATACTTCATTCAAGCCTTAGCTCACAGGTCACCTCTTCCAAAGGCCTTCCTTGAACTGGATAATATAACCATGAGCAAGTCCCTTTCTATCTACCCTGTTGAGTTTTTCATAGCACATACATCTATCTGAAATTTTAAAATTTATTCATTTTGCCTTGATGTGTGTTATTTATCTCCCTCCAGTAGGATATAAGAGCCAAAGGATAAGAAGTTTCTGTCTTGCTCACCAGAACACTGCCTAGCATAGAAGTTGTGGCAGTTTGATATTGTTTATTAATTCCAAAAATAGATATTGGATTATGCTTGTAAACTGGTCTGTCCCTCTGGGCATATTAGATTATATTGGATTCAGAGGTTTCACTTTTACTTGATTTAAATGATGATTAAGGCTTTGATTGGGCCATGTCTGTAGGACATTGAGTCCCTGCCCTGGGGACTCACAGAAAAACCACACTGCAGAGAAAGGAGTTTGGAGTTTTGATCCTAGAGCCTGGGAAGTAAACACATAGAGAAGCAGATATGTGAGGAAGGAGAGAAGGCTCAATTGGACACAGCAGAGGCCCCGGGAAGAGAAGTGAGCCATTTGCCTGATAGTCTAGAGATGGACTTGTGGAGCAAGCAGAGGAGCTGAGCCTGGAGAGAAAGGAGAGGAACCTAGGAAGCCTGAACCCTTGTAGATGTTGGCAGCCATCTTGCTCCAACATGTGGCAACAGACTTTGGTGAGGGAAGTAACTTACACATTATGGCCTGGTAACTATAAGCTTCTACCCCAAATAAATACTCTTTGTAAAAGCCAACAGATTTCTGGTATTTTGCCTCAGCACCCCTTTGGCTGACTAATACAGAAGTTGATGTATTTCTGTTTAGGGATGGCAAGATAAGTCCTAGATCCTATTCTCTATTCTCTAGAAACTTGCAGACATATAAGCAAATAATCACAATGCACACAAAATTCCTGGGACAATATACTTTTGGCTTCCACAGGGCAGTCAGACATGCTCACAACACAATTAAAATATTGTGAGGCTGGTGTGTTGTAGATGTAGTTGTGACACACAAAAAAGGATTTGATGATTGTGCTTGAGTGTGCCAGGCAAGACTTCTAAGAGAAGATAACTGAAGCTAGGATTTCAGCAGGCCCTTGCTAGGGAGACAAGGTGGAAGGGCATTCTTGGCAGGGGAAACAGCATGAAGCTAGAAGACACCAGGCAGCACAGCACATAATAGGACTCTTAAGTAGTTTATGACATACCCATACATTTAAATTTTTTTACATTGCTTGTTCAGGTCTTCATATATAAGTCTGTAAATTTCATTGTAAGAGCTTCTGCTCTCATTTCAACCTGTTAGGATGGTTTTCAGTTCTTAATCCTGACATCTGTGATATTCATAATGTCTCCTGAGTTAGAGTCATTGGAAATGTGTCCATCAAGCCCTATACAATTGGCCAGCAGCCGTAGTTGAAGGGATAAGAATGGAAATGAGGATAGAAGGGAGAGATTTGACCAGAAAGGTGATAAAGTTGAGCTCACCACAGCAGGGCAGAATGTGTGGTGGAAAGAGCCCTGGATCTGAAGTTGGAAGCCCTGTTATGGTTGAATTGTGTCCCTCCACCAAAGGAAGTTCTACCTCCTGGTTCCTGTGAAGATGGCCTTATTTGGAAATAGGGTCTTTACAGGTGTATTCAAGTTAAGATGAGGAATTGAATTATGATATCCTTATAATAAGAGGAAGAGAGGTAGGGAGATGGAGGAAGTCCACCTGAAGATGGAGGCAGAGGTTGGAGTGGTGTATCTACAAGCCAAGGAACACCACGGAGTGCGAGCAAACACCAGAAGCTGGCAGAGGCAGGGAAAGATTCTGCCCTACAGGTTTCCAAGGGAGTCTGGCTCTGTCCACACCTCAATGTTGGCCTTCTGACCTTCAGAACTGTGAGGCAGTACATTTCTGTTGTTTTTAAGCCACCGAGTTTGTGGTAGGGAAGCTCTAGGAAACCAAGATAGACTCTCACTCTTTTCTGTCACTTACTTGTGTGACTTAGGTGGATCATTCAAACTCTCTAACCCTCAGTTTCTTCATCTGTGAAAAAACCCAGTGTTGCTAGTTGCAAGGAGTGGGAATCACAGGGAAAGAGTTTGTGCTTTTAAGAGACTTCACCACAATTTAAGCCGTGAGAGTGAGAATGCCTGGAGGCACTAGGATTCCATGGTTTTGAAATGAAAAAAACTTTTTTATTTTTGGCTTTTTGTCCTATTTCCAGCTTTATGTTTGTAAAACATCTTCACATCTTTTTATTCCAGTCTTCCCTACGTTAATTTGTAATCCAGAGTGTTGGTATTTCTCCTACTTTATCAGTCAACAGTTGATGAGTGGAAAGATTTCCATTCCAGGTACTTCTCCAAAAAGCTGATCAAATAAGAAGCTATGCTTATCTAATATTGGTGAAGAATAGCGGGAACCACTGGGACTCTCACCTATGTTAGCATATTAAATCCATTCTTTAAATTGCTTTGGGAGTGGGCCTCCCTCTTTTGCAGGGTTCTGCCCATCATTGGCATGAGATCCTGGGTGGGATCTAATCCAGTTACCCCATTTTACAGATGAAAAAAACTGAGGCCCAGAAAGAGGAAGGGATTTGTTCAAGTCAAGAGAGCCAATGAATAAACCAAAACAAAGACAAAACCAGGCAAAATATAAGGAGAAAATCTTTTGCAGTACAATCTTCACTTTTCTCTTCATATTTAAAATAATGTAAAAGCTATCACTATTCAAATTTGTCCCCAAAAGAATTAGGGTGATTTTTAGAAATACACACTACAAAAGGCTTTTTAAGAACTAATGGGGTACGAATATTCTCGCTGTCCTGATTTTGTGATAATCAGGGTATGCTAAACATTCACTATATTAGAAACCATGCATGTGTCCCCAGACATAGTTTTTCTCCCTAGATATGGTTTTTAGAATACTGGTGATAAACTAAGCCTGATTTATTATATGACCATCCTGTATGGGAAAAGACTGTAACTTTGGGTATCTTTGGTCAACCTTAAGAGATATAGCAAGTATATATATCTTAAGGACAGATGTGGCTCGGGTGGTTGGGCATCCGTCTCCCTTATGGAAGGACCTGGGTTCGATCCCCGGGACCTCCCGCTAAAAATAAAAAAAGAAAAATATAGAATGCATGGGGGCCACCAGGCCCTGTGCTCAGGTGTGCCGCCAGGCCCTGGGTGAGCTGCCAGGCCCTGTGTGTGGCTGAGCTGCCAGGCCATGTGAGCCACACAGCAAGATGATGTTGTAACAGGAGAGTGACACAAGGGACAGCCAAGATAAGACACACCGAGAAACCAGGAAGTAAGGTGGCACAGGTGGTAGGACGCCTCTCTCCCACATCGGAGTTTCCGAGTATCGAATCTCAGTGAAGACAGGAGAAGAAGAATGATAAGAGAGTGCAGGAAACTGACACAGAGAGTTGCCCAGTGAGTGGACACAGAAACAGCAAAAAGGGGGGTGGGGTGTGTGTGGATAAAAGTAAATAAATAAATAACTCCTTAAAAAATGTATAGGGGAGGAAGATATGGACTATAGTTAGTAGTAACACTTTGATGATGCTCTTTCATGATTTGTTAACAAATGTTTCACAACAATGTGGGGTGTTTGTGTGGGGGGGTGATGTGTGGGAGCCCTGTATGATGTTATGCGTGTTTGTTTGGTAAGTTATGGTGTTTACTGAACACTTATAGTTTATGTATGTTCATGTGTAAATGATATACTTCAATAAATTGTTAAAAAAAAAAAAAAAAAAAGAAGTAATGGAGGAAATTAGGGCAAAAGGAAAATAATGGTAGGGAAAATAAGTTGAAACCTGGGTGAGGTTAATGGATAAAATGTGTGCTTTAAACTTTTGTATGCTTGCTAAAGGTGGGCCATTTATTTATCTCTTGAGCAGCTAATGCTAAAAGGTTGAATTATGGTCGGTATCCATAAGTGAAAAACAATTGAGCAGAGTTAATCTTGGGTCAAAGACCCAGAGAAGAATTTCTTCTCTGGTGTTTCTTCATAGGAGGGACATGGTAAGGTCCTCAGCAATAGTTGCTAAGTAAATGAAACAACTGGTTTCATAGGGTGGAGCCCTATGGCCGTGTGATGCAGCTTCCCCAGTGGGATCCTAGTCTGAGTGGCCATCTGGGGCGTTGGACCTGGCAGGGTAGGAATATATGAATGATAGTTTAGCTGGCCTTCTGAAAGGAGTGGTCACTTGAGGTGCTGAGGATTGGCTGCTACCTGGCAGGGTAGAACAGCATGTTCTCACGTTCTTCAGCCATGGGCTGGAGGCCTGGGAGGGTCGGCTTTTCATCTGTCAGTGGTTAAATGCCAGGACAGAGGGGTGATTTTGAATATAGCATTGAAATTGTGTTGATCTCCTTCTCCCTAAGGAACTTGTTTTAAGTTCTGAAAGAATATTGTACAGAATGGAAAGAATGAGTAAATTTTTAAAAAGTCACCTTTATTGAAGTATAATTTACATACAATGAAATTTATGTACGTAAGTACCAACAGTCAAGATATGGAAGATTTCCGTTTCCTCAGGAAGTTCTCTTGATTTCTCTTTTCTAATCAATCCCCCTCCCCTGCTTCCCTTCCATGTCCCCTGGCCCAGGCAAATGCTGATTTGATTGACATAACTGCAGATTAGTTTGGTCTAGTTTAAGTTTCCATACACATGGAATCATACAGCATGTGTTCTTTAGTGACTGGCTTCTTTCACTTAGCATAGTATCCATGAGATGCATCAATGTTGTCCCGTGTATCAGTAGTTCATTCCTTTTTATTGCTATTTCACAAATGTACCATAATTTGTTTCTCTGTTCACCTGTCGAGGGACATTTGGGTTGTTTTCAGTTTGGGACATTATGAATAAAGTTGCTATGAATGTCCATGTACAAGGTTTTGGGTGGCTAAAGGCTGCTGGGAGCAATATACCAGTAATGGGTTGGTTTTTACAATGGGATTTATTAATTTGTAAGCTTACAGTTCTGAGGCTAAAAAAAATGTCCAAATCAAGGCACCAGGTGAGCTCTCTTTCTGAAGTTCGACAAGCTGCCAGAGTAACCTTGGACTCCTGCCATGTGGCAGGGCACAAGGGCAGCTCTGCTGGTCCCTGATTTCTCCTCCAGGCCACGTTGCTTTCACCTTCTTGCTCTCCTGGCATTCCCTCTGCCTAGTGGATTTCTCTCTGACTCTGCAGCCTTCTTCCTGTTTGAGTCTCTGCATGTTTCTCCTGTTTATAAAGGACTCCAGTAAGAGGAATAAGACCCACCCTGAACCACACAATCTAATCAGAGGCCATTAGCTGAAGTGATTTAATCAAAAGGTCCCACCTACAATAGGTTTACAGGCACAGGAATGGACTAGCACTCAGGACATGATCTTCTGAGGTCCACGCAGCTTCAAACTGTCACAGTGCGCAAATATTGTCATTTCTGAGTGTTAAAGGTTGTTATTACTTAGGGGCAGTATATTCCCTCCTGCCAGATCCCCTCTTCCTTTTACATTTTTTTTGAGCTCAGCTAAAGAGGGCCCCTCTTGTGCTTCTTATTCCCCTGTGGTAGCACATGCCCAGGTAGTGCCTCCTCTTTATGGAGCTTCTGTCATTCTCTCTGTTCCATCTGTGATGGGCTTTTTGTTGAATCTCCAGTCTTCTTTGGAGGCATGTCTGAGCATGCAAGCCCTCAATTTTGGCCTTAGGATGAGCCTTGTTCTAAAATACAGCTTTCCCCAGAGAGATCAACATTGGGGTTATGTAGTTCTTGAGTGGTTTAATAAAGCCCTCCCTTCTGTTATTATCCCTTACAAAATCCAGTTATTTATTTGCCTTCATAATATTTATCACAGTCTGTAATTACATACAATTTATTTGTGGTTTATTGATCAATGCCCGTCTCTTCCACTAGGTTGCTGTTTTATTAACCACTGAATCCAGCACTTGGCATGGGACTAGGCTTGAATAGGCATTCAAAAGATTCGTTGAATGAATGAAGGGTTTCCAACCCTCACCCTGGTGGGGACTTTGGCAATTTTGACTATGAACCAATCTTCATTGCTACACACTTCAGGCTAGGATGGCTAAAAGTATTGTCTCTATATGTAGTCATCAGCTCCCTGACCTGTGAGAAGGTTTGGGGTCAAGCCACTAAGGTCATTCAGATCTCCTTTATTCCATTTAATGTATGCACAATACTGAATTCTTCAAACCACCCATGGCTGAAGTGATGTAGCTTTTTCCTTGTGTTGATGGGGACTGGAAACTCAGAGAAGTTTTTCCAAGACATCAAGTGCTGTCCATTTCAAGGATGATGGTTTTGGGATTTAGAATCATTGGACTTATGTTTGAATCCCAGCTCTACTACCAAGTCACTGTGTGATTTTGATCATGTTAACCTTCTTGAGCCTCAGTTTCTTCATCTCTAAAAGGGGGTCAAAGCTTGATTGTAATCACCAAAGGAGACATGTCACGAAAGCACTCAGAACTGTCAATGACTAGTGTATAGTGGGGGTACTCTTAATGTTAGGATGAATGAGAAGAGATTGCACCAAATTTCTGGAGAATTTAAATTTCAGAATCATTTTGTTTTTTCATTTCCCTGGAAGTTTGGGGGTGGGGAGACCTGCAAATTCCTGGTCAGGATCAGAACTGTGCATTTCCTCTTCATTCAAGTTTTTCCTTATAGAGGTGCTTCTTTCAGGAGTTCAAACAAATGAGTCTGTCCCTGCTTCTATAAAATAGCAATAACTAATATTTACTGAGAACTTACTCTATGCAGGCACCATTTAATCCTCATTTAGTTTTCAGAAAAATTCCATCTTATTAGTGAGGAAACTGAGGGACAGCTAGGTTAACCAAACTTACCAAGACCACATGGCTGGTGAGTGGGTGAGTGGCAAAATTGAGCCTTGAACACCAGGCAGTGATTCCAGAGTCCATGCTCTTGATCATGCCGCTGCCCACATTGAGAAAAGGTGAGTACAGAATTCTACACGAGTTCTGTTATTATGTAGTTCTGGTCGAAGCCTGGCCTCTACTTAACTTCCCGAAAGTGAAAAAAAATAATGGTAGTCTTTAGAAATGATCAGCAATGTCCAGACAATTAAAATATTTTTAGAACTTTGTGTGTTGGAAACCTGGAGAAGGCTCTTTGCTGTGCATTAGAAAAGGGAACCAGGCTATTTGGAAGCATTGCTGTCCTTTCTCTTCCATCTACTCCACCTTTCCTCTAGGGTAAAAACTAGATTTAGGAGAGTTTGAAAAGGCTTTCCACGTAGACCAGTTTCTCACTGATCCTTGAATCCTTGCCACAATATCCTTTAACTGAGTACTTGGCTACTGTTTGCAGTGGTGGTAGGATGATCACCAGACCTCTCCAATGTAGCACATTCTATTGCTCAACAGCTCTGGTTTAAGAAAGATTTTTCTTTAATCAAACTAAATTCTTTCTGCCTGTAAATTGAACTTTCTGACCCTACCCCTGTCCTTAGGGCCAATGGAGGCAAGTTTAATAAGTCTTTCAATACAGATCACAGCTCTTAGCCTCTTCAAATCATCTCCAGGGCAAAGAGTTTCTTTTCTTTTACAGGTCCTCTTGTGCCATGGGTAGCTTGCGGATACCCTTAGCTGGACACTCCAGGTTTTCCATGCTCTGCAAAGAGCATGGGGTCCAGAGCTGAGGGCAGCCAGCACTCAGGGTGGCCTGCCCAGCTCAGGGAACAGCATGTGGCTCCTTTGCTCTGGGTGCATATCTGCCGTCACAGCCGAGGGGCTATGGGTTTCTCTGAGACTGGGTCCAGGTGGAAGAGTGAAATGAAACCTAATCCTCAGCTCAGTAGGGGCTCATGAAGTACTTGTTGAATAAAACCCCCTTTCCCAACTGAATGTTGAATTATGAATTCTAAGGGTCAAAAGGGGGGTATTGAGCATTACCTTGTTTAGACAGTACTACTTATTTTCAGCATTTTCTAGCCAAAGGGGAGGAGCCCAAATTCACACAGTTTGAGAAACTGGGCTCCTGGCCTGGAAGGACCCTGAGTGTTTCTTTGTCTGCAAGGTTCTCCTTGCAGGCAGGGACACTTAGTAAGAGTTTGGAAGAGCTACCCAAGCATGTTTGGCTCAGCACAACAGTAAACATCCTGCTGCAGGGAAAGGAAAACACACAACTGTGCTGGACACAAAGGTCAAATATTTTTTTCTTCTTTCTTGATTGAACTGTGGATCCTCCAAGCTTCCTGACATGCAGGAAGCAAAAGCTGAATCCACAATCAGCTCTTCATTCAGTCATAGGTCTCCAATCATTTTCTTTACTAATGTCCTAAAACCCAAGCTCTTTCATGGATGGTCGTTTGCCTTAGTATTTTTTACCTTCTGGAAAACAGCCTTGCTATTTCAAGAGGCTGGGGTATGACGTTGGGCAAATCTGCCTTTGACTAATGCTTTGGAACTTTGAACAAGTTACCTTTTATGAGCCTTAGTTTTCTTCTCTCTAAAAGTGGAAACACTATTTCCCTTATTGGGTTGCTGTGAAGGAAAAGGAAATGATGTGCAGTACTGGCACATAGTAGGCACTCAGTAAGTATTTGCCCCTTCCTTCCTGTTGCTTCCTTTATTTTTGTTTCACAATCTGGCATTCCGCTTCTTCGTGGTTTTTAGGCAGAGCAGAGCAGAATAAGCCTGCCCAGTGCCCCGCTGCCCTGCCTTTGGGTCTTGATTCCTTTTGCCTTTTCCTGCTGTAAATGCAGCATCACCTACAGCTTCCTTGTTGGTTTTCAGAGGCTTGACTAGCTGACAAACCATTTCACACAGATGAAGTGGAGACCTCATCTTCCACGTCACTGAGGTTTCAACCGATTTAGGGAAAAGTGCCCCCTGCTGAGGTGGAAGAAATAGATGCAGCTAATTGATCCATAGCTTTCCTCCTCCTTTTCCTTTTTCTTTCTTTTTGTACCCCTATCACTGCTCACTTCTCTGCAAGCTTTCCGAAGAGATCTGATGGTTTCTACTGTTCTACTGGGAATATATTCTAATAATGCAATTTATTGCTAACTCAAGTATTACATTACTCGATATTTATGAGTATTTTTCTTAATCTGTTTGTTGCTGTTTCAGCTAACATTTATTATTTAACGGTCTGGTTTCCCATAACTAGATTACTTTAAACCTTGAAAGTTTGTTTAGTCTGCCTTTGACTGTCACCTCTGTTTCTCCCAGGTTTGGTGGCTCTCCTCTTCTTGTCTTTTCTTTTTAAGGTGGTAAATAGAAATACTTGGGTATCTGTACTTAAACTGGTGCGCGGAAGTGACTTTGGCAAACTTCTCTGGCTTTTTGATTCAGCATAGCAGCCCTTGACTAGAACCTGGTCAGGCTCCTCCATAGACTCATGTGGTTTGTACCTTGGAAGAGCCAAATGCACACCTGAATCACAGGTTCGCAGGGTTGTGTGGCACCTGAAAGGAGGTTTCATCCAAATTCCTACCTGATGCTTTGCTTGACTTCTTTAGGCAACATAGAGATATCAGAACCTCTCACCTGCTTCTGTGCCCTGGACAGTCTAGTCTAGAAAAAGAGAGGAGTGTGGCACCAAATCCAGCAGATAATTTTCATTTGTGTGAATAAGTCTGTGATTGTGTTTCCTTCGGAACGGCAGGTTTTGTTGTTGTTCAGTTAAAACGTGTTGACGATCGTGAGTCTGAGCACTGGTGGCTCCTTGGTGATTTGTGGATAAAGTCTTAATACTCCGTTACAGCTGTGTACATGCCTGGGGTATGTAGGACCCTTGTCACAATGATTCAATTAATTTTGTTTTGGAACCAGTGTGGAAAAATTCAAGGGAAACCCAATTGCTTGTGACCAGACCAGAAACTAGATGCTGAGGAGCTGCTTAATTGTGGTGGTTATTTTAGTGTAATTATTTAAAGCAAGGATTCTCATCTTTCTTTGGAAATGGATTTCTATCCTGCCCTATTTCACAACAGATTTGAGGCATCAAATATTTTATTTCATTTCGCAGTAAACTTTCTCCTCAAAGAGCTGAATGGAATATATTTATTTTTCAAACTAACATAAATTAAAATAAATTATGTTTTGAACATTTTTTTTTTTTGGAAATTAGGTGGGAGGATATATAGGAAAAGCTCTGGAATTGGAATCAGAAGACCTGGGTTCCTCTCCCAGCTTTACTGATTAATAGCTATGTGGTCTTGGACAAGTTCTGTCTTTCCCTCTTAAAAAAAATAGGGGAAATAACACATATTCAAAATAGAAGACTCCATGAGAAAATGTCCTGTGGACATTATGGGCCTATACAATGCAACTTATGACTAACAAGAACAATAATAATTTATGAGAATCCTCAAGATACGGCATCACCGTTTTAAATTCTTGGTTTAAACACAGATTGATCCCTCCAATCACTTTAGTCCTGGTACAGGAAATTTAAAACGTAGCTACTACCCTGCAAATTTTTATTCTTAAGAGGAAATGACAGATTATATGTTAGCATTTGGATGATATAATAGCGACCGCTTTTCCGTTTGTTAATTATTAATGTGCGTTAGCAATGTATTTTAGCTCCAGATCCCTCTATATCTTTGCAAAGTATGTAAGATTGTCCCCTGTTTTAAAGATGAGAAAACTGGAGGCTGAGGGAGGTGGTGTGACTTGCCAAAGTGATGCAGCAAATAAAAGGCAGAACATGGGTGTCGGTGGCTCTGTGGTGATGCCAAGGTGCCTCCAGGGAAGGGGGAGGAGCCGGAGGGACCCTCTGCTCATCCTCTGCCCTTTGGTGCTTGTGGGGAGGGGGTCCGTGAGCACGGCTACCTTGGTGAAGGAGCAGCTGCATTTTATGAGCTTGCTGTAGCGATATCTCCTGTTTCTTATTTGGGCAACTGAAGCGGCGGAAAGGTTTGTGATAGGAGAACCTGGGTTCAAGTCCAGCCCTGTTTGTTGCTGGGTAACAAATCACCGCAAACTTAGTGGCTTAAAGCCACGCACGTTTAGTGTGTCGCAGTTTCTGCAGGCCAGAAGGGCGTGGCTTAGTTGGATCCTCTGCTCAGGGTCTCAGGCTGCAGTCAAGGGTAGCTGGGAGGTTGTGCTCTCATCTGGAGGCCCGGCTGGCGAATAATCCACTTCCAAGGTCATTCAAGTTATTGGCAGAATTTATTTCCTTGTGGCTTATAGGAGCCGAGGGCCTGGCTTCTTCCTGGCTATTGGCCAGAGGTCACCTACCATGTGGTTCTCTCCGCAGACAGTTCACAACCTGGCAGCTTACTTCTTCAAGGTCAGCAGAAGAGCAAGATGGTATCTTACACAAAATCCCATCACCTTTGCCGTATTCTATTGGTTAGAAGAGTCACAGGTCCATCTCCTGCTTAAGGATCTCCCAAAACTGGTTTGGAGTTTCCTGTGGGAGCTATAGCCGTCCATACACTTTTTTACCTTTTTACTAAGGGGTGATCTTTTATCTGAGAAAGTTTGATGAATTGCTGAACTTCAAAAGGGAGGCACAATGGGGGAAAGGTGAGACACTTGCCTGGGTTATTACAACAACCAAATCAACTTGGGGCGTCAATGTAGCCAAATTTTGTGACACTGAGCTGATGCTTGGGCAAGCCACTTCCGTTTTTTGAATTTCCTTGGTTGTTAAATTGGGATCTTTAACTACTTAACCTTGTAGGGTTGTGGTGGGATGGTGGATGTCAAAAAAGTTATTTGCAAATGATAACAGAGCACATTTGGGAGTCACATTCCTGCCCAGATTCTGGATCCCTACCCAATCGGCTTCTGAAAGATTGGCCTGTTGCCAGCTTCCTTTCCTTGACTTCATCTGCCCCTCCCCCACAAAATAAAAATGCAAACACTTTCTGGCATGAAGAAAAATAATGCAGGAATTTGCACATTTTGGATGCTTAAAAATCAACAGGGGCCATTGTAAAGAGTCTTCCAAGCATCTTTTAAAAGTACTGACATGTCATCATTTTGCTGGGAGTTTTCATCTCTTTTTCATTCCACCTTATAATTTTCCTTCTGGACCAGTTAGCATAAAAAAAAAAAAAAAAAAAAAAAATTTAAAAAGCAGCAATGAAAGAAAGTCTTAAGAAAACACTCCATGCCTCTCAGTATCCAGAGGTTTCTGAAATGGTCACTTCCTGCCTAATTCTGGCCTTGCATCCTTATTCGGATGCCTGTGTTGGGAATCCTTGGTTAACACAAAACGGGGTCATAATGATATCTTCTATAAACATATGCTCACTGCTAAAGGAATTCTTATGATTACTAGAATATTAATATTTTTTCATCTCAAGGACTGGCTGAGTTGGATGGTTTAGCTTTTGACGGTTCCAAATGTCAACATGTTCGCTCTGACAAATGGTGGACGGACTTGTCTTTACCAGTCTTAAGCTAATGAAGTTAGGTGGTTTAGCTCAATTTTGAGGTGGTTTTCTATAGCCCTTCTGAGGTTCCCATTAACAATACTTAGCAATTTTAAAGCAATTGTTCTTGCAGTTTTTGTGTATAATAGAAGTTAACTTTCACTATTTTTGACTCAATGGTTGCATTCAAATTACCTATTTTGAATTTGAGGAGCACATTGATACTGACACTTGGCTTCTCCAATCCCTCCATAACATAGATTTACTGGCCTCATTTCCCTGGGCATGGATCCCCCCTAATGCCCAGGGCAGTTGTCTAGTTATTGGGTTTGATTTCTTTAGGAGAATTTTAACAATGTAGTCACAAATCAGGAGAACCCACTAACAAACTCAGAGATATTCTAAAGGAATCTCTTAGAAAGAATCCGCATTTTGGAAACTATTCTCTCAGAAAACTTTTGTTGAGAGCCTATTGTATACCAGGCATTCTGCTTCATGCTAGAGTACAAGGACAAATATTATAGCAATAGTTATTGGTTATAATTTCCTTGAAAGCTATAGCCTGTTTTACTTACCTTTGAAAACACCAATTGCAAGAGTTTTTTTTTTTATCATACTGATAATCATGAAATAATTAGATAATGTTGTTATAGAATTATTGGTAAAATGCTCTGGAGCCAGATGCTTTTCGTGGTGAGTTATTTCAGATTGTAAAAGAACAGGTGCATGAATTATTTTCCATAGCATACAAATAGAGGGAATTCTTCCTGTCAGAAGCATTTTCGATTATGGTTGGGAGGTGCTTTATCTTCTGAACCTTCTTCCTATGTTTGTGTGAGTCTTCATAAGAGGTAGGACCTACTTCCCACAACAAAAGCTAAAATGGCCACATAGTAGCTTTCCTTGGACCCAACAGCTGGGCCCTGTGCAAGTGGCCACCCCAGAGATTTGAATCTGAATGAACAGGGCAATGCAACAGGGCACAGTTTACAGTAAATATTTTAGCACCGTGGTGGTGGCATCCAGTCCAGTGACAGCAAAGCCATTTCCCCTGGCAAGACACTGGCTGTGGTTTGGCGTACCCAGTTTTCCTTGGTTCATGGGCTTGGTCTTCAACCTTGTTATCAATCCTATGAGTGACCCACCACCCTACTAATCAAACCCTTCTTTGATTAATTTTTTCAGAGTTGGTATCTGTTGTCATAGTCCTATTTGATAGTACCTCTCAAATGCACTCTAGTCTTCTCCAGGCTAAACAGAACCTGTTTCTTCAACTGTTCTTTTTGTGCTATTAGATTTGAATTCACGTTCCTTCCAACTTGCTCTCATCTAGAAACCTTTCCATTGTGGTCAACCAAGAACCCCAACTGGTACAGAAAATAGTCATAAGAGAGGGCTGACCCCGAGGAAAGTAGGGAGGTACGATAAATTCAGATGTGAATTTACTGGGCTCAGATGACAGAGTTCTGCCCTAGGTCTGCCTCTCAATGGTCTGAGTGGTACCCTGACTCTATCCTATCCCATAGCTGATTTTCTATTTCTTGAGTGTATATTTGGAATATTATAACTTCAGCAATTATAAGAATTCTCATTTTGGCTCTCTGACTCTTGGAGGAAGGGACTGTATGGTAGAAAGGCCAAATGCAAGCCCCTGGAATTCTTCCTGTCTGCTAAAAATACACATCCAAAGCAATATTTTGACTTTGGGGATGTGCAGTGAGTAGTGCCTCCATGAAGGCATAAACAACGTGGGGATGATACCCGTCCTAGAATATTAACATTTAATTTGCCAATATCTCTCCAATATTGTGAATGCACCATATAAATAGATCTTGTAAAATTTTGCAGTAGCATAATACTGATAGTATAAAAAAGAAAACTGTAGACAATTCTCACTAATAAATTTGATACAAAAGGGTAGCAAACTGAATACAGTAGTACATCAAAAGATTCATCCATCATGACTCAGTATGGTTTATTCTGGGACTACAAAGCTAGTTCCTTTGTTTGTTCCAGAATGGAAGAAAACTGATTAACCTGATACATAATAACTCTAGGCTAAAGAACAAAGAGCTATATGATAACCTTAGGAGATAGTGAAAAGGCATTTAATAACATACTATTCCAGATTTTAACTCTTAAGAAACTAAGAATAGAAATTTTTTCTAACATGCTAAAGATGAATTTTTAAAACCAAACATCATTACACTTAATAGTGAAATATTAAGCGCATTGCTACTAAAGTCAGAAACCAGATATTTTTATATAACTTTTTTCTGGAAGTTCTGGGCCATGTACACTAGAACATCAAACAAGAGACATAACTATTGTAAAGGAACAGACAAAGCCATCACTATTGGCATGTGTTAATATTCCTAGAAATCCTAAGAATACCTATTGTAAAACTCTTAAAACCAATAAGACCTCAGTAAAATGCCCAAACACCAAATAAATCTCTAAAAATAATAGAATTTCTGTTTATAATAGACAAAATATTAGGGGCTATGACAGAGAAAAAAAATCTAATTAAAAATTACAACAATAAAAATAGTAACAATTTTAAAACCTGGAGAAACTATTTCTAAAAATTGAACTGAGTAATCTAAAGAATATTTTAACACTTGGAAAAACACAGCCTGTTCTACGTCTTGAATGAGAAATCTTCTCTGTGGAGTGAGTTGCTACAATGCTGCATTGTGGAAACACAGGTTCCGGACACAACAGAAGCTTTCAGCACATGATCCCTTTATTACTTGCACAGACTCAAGAGTCCAGAAGGGCAAGTAATCTCCTTGTCACACAGCACAGAGAGTCCAAAAGGGCAGGGGAAGAAGTCCCATCATGGCCAGTCTCCCAGGATGCCCGAAAACTGCTCCGGGTTGAGGTTGATAGATGGCAGCTCTGCAAGCCTCACTTCATACTGGAGAAGAGAGACAAATCAATACTGCTTGAGTGTAGTTTTATCCCCCCGGGGAGGAGGGGGCCCTGCTATTAAGAATTCCTTTTCTGATAAGCATCTGGGATTGCTTGTTCCCTGTTTTTGTCTTTAAGGTCTGGTCAGACCTTTTCATTAGACTTAATAACTCCCCCAGGTTGTGCAATGGCACACAATAGAGAAGGAGGTGGGCATAGCAGAAGGCCACCTAGTGTGTTTTGGCAATTTCCCTAGAGAAGAAGGTGGGATAGGAGAGGTCCCAGTGATGGTCACTTAACAGGTGTCTGTGATTTCCTTAACACTGCTAGTGTGAAAATGTCCTATCCTTTCAGAGGACACTGTGCTCAGGTCTTCCTAAGTCTTGTCAAGCAGGACATATGTGATGGGGCCTGATCATAGACAAGCATCATTGCCTTGTTGCAATCCAAGTGCTGTTGTCACTATGTAACCAATGGACAATATAATACTCTGCTATGGCTTGCTAAAGACAGCCATATAAAGCAGCCATATAGAGTATCAAGGTAACCTGGTGGGGATGCATGAAACTTAGTAGGTTCTCACTTGGATTTCCTCGCCATGGACAGATCTGTGTAGCCAGGGCTGGCTGCATGGGGCGTGTGACATGTGCAGTAGCACAAGGCCCTGCAGTCAGAAGGACCCCATACGTGGTTTCATACATGGCTGTCACCATCTTGAAATGCTTCGTAATTTTTGAACAAGGGACCCTGCATTTTCATTTCCTACTGGCCTTGCAAAGTCAACTAACCTGACCTATGAATAGAAGTAAAACCTGACCGGTATGCTATGTCAGAGTATTCATCTTTGTCACTCCTCAAATCTAACTGCTGCAAGATGAATTTATATTTAATGCTATATCCATCAAAATTATTCTTTTTTCTCCCTCTCACATAGAATTAACAGTATATCATTCAATATGTTATTATGGACCTACTCAATAAAAATAGCAACGATTTTAAAGCATGGAAGAACTATTTTTAAAAATTGTCTTAAGTAATAGAAAGACTATTTGGATACCTGGAAACACAGAATGTTTCGGTAAGAAAGTGGATAAATACAAGAGGTATGGAAGATGGACTGGAGGTAGAGAGACGGATGGGGGAGATGATCAATTAGGAAGTTCTTCCCATATTATACATGACATAGGATATGAATCACAAGTGAAAAATGATTTCCTTGGGTTTAAAATTCTCATATTACACTATTTCCCCCTCAAACCTTTGTAGATTTAAAAAAATCTTTTTACATCTTACAGAGAATTCTGACACCAGTCTGAGTTTTATTTCTTTCAAAATAATTATTTTTTCCTCTGGATGATATTCTTTCTTACCTGTATACTTATCAAAATTTCAGATATCTGGTTTTGAGTTTATTTTTCTTAATTTTTCTGGATCAAATATTCAAAAATAATGAGAATATTTTTTGGTTCCAGGAAGTTTTCTTCAGTTATGTTTTTATTTCTTCTTACACAAGATTCATGGAATACCTGTTTTTCTTAGATTTTGTCATTATTTTCCTTCTCTATCTTTTCATTACTAATCTAAATTATTTAGATTTTTTTGCTCATCTTCTTTGATTTCTTAGGGACCTCAGTTTTTCTTCCATGTGTATTCTTTCTCTGTCAGAGTTATTATTTTTGCTATTGCTTTCTAATCTCAACTGACCCCCATTTTAGTCTCAGCTAATTGTCTTGCATCTCATTCTATTATCCTTCATCCCTCTTTTTTCCTTCTAGTCTTTTATTTCATCAACATCATCATCATCATCATATTTATCATAGAAGCAATGCTGTGCCATCTCTATTCCCATCTGGAATTCACTGTAAAATAAAATTCACTGGATATAAATAAAACCCTATCTCACATTTAGAACTGGAGGCCACATTATTGTGAACATATTCTGGTCCAAATTTCACAAATATTAATTCTTTACCTATTGGCAGGCTGAGGAGCAATCATCTTCTACCTAATCACCTGGTTCTCTGATACTGTGAAGCAATGGAATACATAAAATATGACTATTTCCAGCATATACTTTCTGTGCCACCTTATAGCACTTTACCTCCTAAGATGCAATGGGTCACAGACATTATCTATATGTTAGAGGGAGTTTGATTATTAAGCTATGAGTACCACAGGTAGTAACAGGTTGATCAGATGACACTCTTGCTGAAAATGGCTCATTAAATATTGATGATGATGATGAACATATGCAACTTGGATCTCAAAGCTCATAGTGTTTAGTTATCTACTAGGACCAGGAAGAACAGTTTCCTGGAGCTGCCATACAAAGTACCACAAACGAGGTGGTTTTAAACAACAGAAATGCATTCTCTAACAGTTCTGGAGTCCAAAAGTCTGAAATAAAGGTGCTATCAGGGCCATGCTCCCTTGGATGGCACTAGAGGAAGATCCTTCTTTTCCTCTTCCAAGCTTCTGGTGATTGCCAGCAATCCTTGGAATTCCTTGGTTTGTAAACATATCACTCCAACCTCTGCCTTTGTCATCACATGATATTCTCCATGTGTGTCTGTGTCTCTGGGCCCAAATTTTTCTCTTTTTATAAGGACACCTGTCATATTAAATAAGGGCTCTCTCTTATCCAGTATGACCTCATCTCAGATGGATTCCATCTGGTTCCATCTTGGTCATCTTGGATATAAATAAAACCCTATCTCATACTTAGGTTGACATGAACTTTTGGAAGACATTATTCAACCTAGTACAGTAATAGGAGGTGAATTTCTAGATGTTGTAGTAAATCCAACTGTTCTTCCACTTGACTATCTAAAGAACTTCATAAAGAATGATGAGATTGTGCTAAAGTTATGATAAAAAATATTGTACAGTTTCTCATTTCCTAGAAGAAAAGGTGCAAATTTTATAGTATGTCTTTTATGGCTCTTCATATTTGGGCCCTACTCATTGTTCCCCTATGTATGTTAATTCAGTCACTCTGAGTATTCTCTCAGCCATTCTGGACATTCTTTCATACCTCCATTTTTTGTTCTTATTGTTTCTTCAGATTAGAATGCCTTCTCCTCACAGTGCCATTTGGAAAATCCCTACTCACCCCTAGTCGACAAATAGTGGCTCCAATGCCATTATTGCAGCAAAGTCTTCCATTATTTCCTCCATTTGGAATCAATCATTTATTCCTCTATGTATCTATAACATAATGTTAAGAAGACTCAGTTACAGTTATGTCACCTCCAGAAAGTTTGACTGTGTAAATGGAATGCCAACTTGAATGTAAGTAGTATATAGTATTATAGCTGATACTCATTCACTCAATCAACAAATAATTACTGAGCAGCCATCATAGGAAAAGAAATGCACTAGACACTTGGGGTATAGGGGTACATAAGACAGACACTGTCCCTATCCTCATTAGGCTTACAGTCTCATGAAGGGACGTTACATTATAAGGAAAAATAAATAAATAAAGATAACTTCAGACTATGACTGTGGTAGTTAAATTCATGTGTCAACTTGGCTGGGTTATGGTGTCCAGTTATTTGGCCAAGCAAATACTGGCCTGATTGTTACTGTGAGAATACTTCATGGATTTAAATCATCAGTAATTTGATTGCATCTACAGCTGATTACATCTACAATCAACTAAGGAGACTGCTTCAACAATGAGAGAAATCCAACCCAATCAGTTGAAGGCCTTAAAAGGAGAAGCGATGATTTCAGCAGTCAGAAGGAAGTATTTTCATCTCTCCCTCAGCCAGCCAGCTTCTCCTGGGAATTCATGGAAACCTTCATTGGAGTTCCCAGCTTGTGGCCTGTCCTACAGAATTTGGACTTGCCCATCCATCCTGTGAGACAATGCCTATAATAAATCTCATAATATTTACATATATGTAATCTTACATCCCCACTTGCCTGCTGATGTTTCCTTCGATGACATCTCAAACTACTTGCCCTCAAATCCTCAGCCTTGGGGTCTGTTTCTGGGGAAAGCCAAGTAAAACAGAAATATTGAAAATCTACTGCGAGTAGAAAGCCCTTTAGAAGTTCACCCTTACACTAGTAAGAGAATCCTGAGTAGCTGTCAGTTTATAGAAATAAACCAAATGGGTAGTGGAAAGAACACGGGCTTTGGAAACGGACAAACCTGGGTTCAAGCACTTTCTCCACCACTTACTTTCCTACCCTGCCTGAACTTCAGTTTTCTCACTGGTAAAATGGAAATAATGCCCACCTTGCAGTGTGAGGACTAGGTGCAATAGCATATATACAGTGCCAGGTACAGTGTCTGGCATGTAGGAGGGATTCAGTAACTTGTAGCTATCATTATTTTGAAGGCACCATTTTCTTTCAGATGATGGTGATAATAACAATATTAATACAGCACTGTGAGTAGATATCATCTCATACAATCTTTTTTTTTTTAAAGATTTTATTTAGTTATTCATTTATCCCCCCCTTGCTGCTTGTGCTCGCTGGGTCAGCTAACCACGCCGTGCGGGCGGGCTTGCCTTCACCAGGAGGCCCTGGGAACCAAACCCGGGGCCTCCCATATGGTAAACGGGAGCCCTACTGATTGAGCCACAGCCGCTTCCCAATACAATCTTAACTCCAAGTCTATAGGGCAGGTATTATTATTAATTATTAGACCCATTAAGAGACTCACCTAGGATCACTCAGTCATCATTCAGCATCAAAAACAGATCTTCCGATTTCAAGATCTACACTCTTCCCATTACACCTTGTTTTCTTTCGGCCATTTTAGTTATTTATTCTGTCTTGCCTAGTTTAAGGTCCCCAAGGGCAGGAGTAGATTCATTTCCCCATGGATTCTGGGCCTCCACTCGGGGAAACTCAGTTATTGAGAAAGGAATTAAATAATTGTCAGGGGAGTAGACAGCTTGTAGGAGAATGTGATAAATTCAGCTGAGAAAGCGCCAAGGGCAAAGACACATGCAAAGCTGGCACCCGAGCTCAGGCCTTTAGGCTGTTGCTTAATAATATTAACAACTAATATTTGTCTAGCACTTTACAGTTTCCAAAGTACTTCCTGAGGTTTAGTTTCACTTGATTCTCACAACAGACCTGTGCTCTGAGGTAACTTCTTCTGTCAGCATCTTTACTGCAGGAAATGGAAGCTCAGATAGGATAAGGAATTGACTAAAAGCAATACAGCTAGTAAATATTAAAGCCAGAGACCGAGGAGGGTCTGAAATCCAGATCTTATGATGGAAAGGCAAGTTTTTTTTTCCCCATCTTGATGGCCTAGGACATAGGCAAAGCCAGGGCTGACAGCAATTTAGGTGATTGGATGGATGGAATTGGCAAGAGACGTCAATTGTCAGGGTTTGTGAGGCAGAGTATTTTCTACATCAATACAACAAGAATTTGCAAAGTGCTTAGCAATGAAAGTATGTTCACAAATATATCTCAACTAATTTCTACAGCTACAAAGCCATTATCTCCATTTTATAGGGAAGGTACTGTGGTTCAAAGAGATAAAAGGACTTGCCCAAGGACATCCTGAGCCAGGATTCAAATTGTGATCCATTGACTACAAAATCATGATATTCCCCCTGCTTCTTGTCATCCTGCCTGATCCTAAATGCATCCTCCCTGATTAAATGAAGACATAATTTCTCTTAATCTAGTACGAACTTGTTCTAAGAGAAACCTTTCTTTTTGCCTCTTTGCTCTCTCTAGTCTTTATCAAGACCAGAACAGTCTTCATGCAGGGGGGTGGGGGGTGGGGGGTGCAGGAAATAGCCATAGGGAAGGAGACAAGCTAATGAAGATCACCTGGGCCTCACGAGCTCCCCTTCCTTTCCCAGTAGCAGGTAGCATCTCATGACTTAAAAGTGCAGCTTCAGAAGCACTCACTTCTCATAAAATATGAACTGATGTGACTCCCAGGACATAATGGAGTTCCCTGGTGTCTGGGCTGAACCTTCTATTTATCAATTGCCCAACATTCTCTCCCCTCCCCCATCCTCTCATCCTCCCATCAATCCTCCCATCCATCCTCCCAGCCAACCTCCATCCATCCATCCTCCCATCCATTCCACCATCCATTCTTCCATCGATCCCCTCATTCATCTATAGGGATGGATGAATCATGGTAATGAAGGTAGGAGGGGACAAAAGCCGGCTTTGTCATGCCTCCTTCAGAATGAGAAACAGCTCCCTGCTTGTAAACAGCAAGGGATCTGGGGGAAGATCAAGCTTGGTACCACATCAAGCCAGGGAACTTCTATATCAGTTGCAGGATCTGGGTGTTTATTTTTCTTTGCTTGTATTGCAAATTTATAACAAGCTGAGAAAAAAGCGGGCCTCTCTCTTTTTTTCGGTTGGCCTCTCACTCTCTTCCCAACAATGTCTGGGTTTCCCTCAAAGCTACCAAGTGCTAATTTGAAAAATATGTTGCCGACAAGTGGGAGAAGAGCAGGCATCCAAACTGAAATGCCCTCTGGGGCACGGAGGAGCAAGAGACAGTGTGAGAGCCAGGGCTGCGTGTTATCTGAACAATGGGGTGATACAGGAGCAGGAAGAAATGTGTCCATCGATAGACTCTGACAGAGGAGCCCGTGTGTGGCTGGATCGATGTGAGGCTACATCGATATGCTCATTTACTTAACTTTAAATTATATTCTCTTATGAGGTGTCCTACAGGTGACACCGAGAAGTGTGATGAACAACACTATCTACAATGAGATTTGTGCTTCTTCTGAGGAACTGAGATGTCTTCTACTCATGGATAAAAAGAACTATGCCACTAATTAGGTTTCCACTTTTGCTTTGTCTGCCAGGAAGCTTAGAGCCAAATTTATAGTTCAAATACAGCTATGTTATGGATCCCATTGCCTACTTAACCATATCTTGTTTTCCCCTTGACTTCTGTCTCTTATTCTAATGCATTTTTTTTTTTTTTGCTTATAGTAGCTTAAAAAGGAACATTTTTTAAATCATTTTATGTATAATATATGAATGGCTTCAAATTTGTTATGGAATGAGGGAATATATAAGCAAATAAATAAAAATAGACAAATCTTGCTAAAGCAATCTTTGGATGAGCAAATTAAGATGAACAAGCAAGGGAAGAAATCCTGAAATTGATGCCAGGCCTTTTCCTCATCTACATCAAATACCATCACTTCATTTTCAGCTGTTACCACCCTCGGAAGAGGCAACAGGGATGGAGAGAACTTTCAAGAAAAAGCTAAGAGAGTGGTTTATAGGGGGTGGCAGCTGACCTCTTGTTCTTCCTGTCTGCAGTGCACCAAAGATGAAGGGTAAAGGATTAAATTAAATTTGAGCATTGCGGAGAGATCCTACCCCTGGGGTTTTCCATGTGTTTTCCAACCTCCAGGTGGCTGAGTTTTTGAAGTTGGAAAGAGCATGGGACTTGGAGGACAAAGACTATGAAGTTTTTAGCTCCAACTGTGGCGACTTGAACTGATGTTGCCTAACCTCTCTGTCCTTCTGCAATGAGGCAAAAATAATAACCCTACAGGGTAAATTTAAATATCTAGTGAGCATGGAGGTTTGATGTGCTATGTAAATTATAAGGCTCTAAACAAGTCTCATAATCATTATCTCCTTGAATCCAGGGGTCTCCAAGATCTTCCCCAAACCTCCCTTTGTAATCTTATTTTACAACATGCCCTCCACCATACTCAGTGTCTCCTATGCTCCAGTCTCCTTTACCATTCCTTTGACTGGAATTCCCTTCTCCTCCCCTTGCTTGCATGGTAGACTCCTACTCAAACTTCAGAGCCCAAATGAAATTTATCTCTACCTTGAGAAAGCTATTCCCTGGCCTTTCACAATGAATACATTATTCTTTCTTTATTTGTGGTCACTGAAGCAATTTTTTTGCATCATTAACATTCCACACATCCTGTGTATTGTGCTTGGTTGTTTTTCTGTCTGTTACTTCTCCGTGCAGCTCCCCAGTAGCATGGTTTGTTTTGTTCATCTTCAAATTTCTAGCACATATAGCTTCAAGATGTTAAAACAAATCACAAACTGAATATCAGGTGAATTTTGATAGTAGCCATCAAGACAATGTGTGCGACTTGGTCCCAGGCATGGAAGAGATGTACAAGAAGATAGGTAGCCATGTTTTCTTTCAGTGCTTTGTGCAAGGCAAGGATTTTATTCAAACAAAGAAGGGGCCAGGGAGGATTCTCTCCAGCTTTGGATGAACCTATACTAAGCTCTCCTGGTCGACCACTATCACCTTTGCTGACTGAGTGCTTCTCCATGGATTATGGAAGATTGTCAAAGAAATATTGCATTCACTAAGCCAAGGGAGCTGCATCAGCATTTAGAAAGATTGCTTAACTCAACTATTTAGAGAGCCCTACATCTTCTCTCCGACAGGACACCACAGCAGTGGTGAGGGTGAGATGGAATGAGACTGTTCTGGCAGGGACATGGTGATTTAAACTCAGCTCCAGCTCACTTTAATAATGGGCGTCAAAGCACTGGAAATCTTTTCTGTTAGAGTTCTTCATTTGGGCAATGGCTGGGTGCTCCTGAAACTTTGTGTGCCAGACAGATATTTGTACACCAGATCATTTAAAAGCTGTTTTGGAAGAACATCATTTGAAGGAAGTCATTGGGGAGTTTGAGACACTTTCTGTGATGGCAGTTTTATATGTTTTGTATATTTGAAATTTTGTAAGTTGTATTGTTTTTGAAAGGTGGGCAATACTTGTGCTTAACAAAAATAATGTGCTTGTTTGAAGCTTTACTACAGATTTCTTAAAGAATACATCTTGCTTATATTACCTTGCATTTATATGGGACTTTGTCAAGTATTTCAGAGTTCTGAATTTCATTGGAAATTAATTCAGTTAAACTAACCTGGGCAGCTGCTCTGCTTGGAACACTGTGTTAATCCAATTCTTTGGCATTTCATGAAGCAAAGGGGTGGAAACTCATGGATTTCCCCCAAAGCTCTGCAACACTCATGTTTCCCAAATATTCTCTCTAATGGTGGAGCTGGCTCTTGAATATTCACAAAGTGTTCCCATAAGATAGCTAAAGAATATGGGGAGTTATGTTTATTTAACATTACATAACTTTAATACACATCTGATATGTTGGGGAATGGATTTGCCTGTTAGCTTTGCCCCGTGCCACCATATACTGAGCTTCAACACTGAGCCCACACTGTACCAGGTGTTTTCATATGCTTCATCTCATATCTCATTTGGTTCTCACAACAGGCATTATTTAACCTATTTTCCAGATAAGGAAACTGACAAACAGAAAATTTAAGTGACTTGCTTGATACCAGAAATCTAGTAGGTTGCAGATCTGCATATCGAGGGCTCAAAACCAGAGATTTTGTTCTTTAACATCTTTGAGTAACCAGCAAGCAAAAAGGGAGAAAATTTCAAACTAGTGACTAGTTGGCAGAGAAATGGGAAAGGCTTCTTAATATGGATATCATAACCATATGGCTACCATTTATCAAGTGCTTACCATGGGACAGGCCTTGTGCTAAGTGTTTCTCATTAAACCCACAGAATTCCCATGAAGTACTGTCTTATTATCCAATTGCATACAGATGAAGAAATTGAGGCACTAAAATTTAAAATGTCTTGCCTCTGGCCAAACAACTTAATAAGCTAGGGTGTTTGGACTCTGACCCATTTCTCTCTCCCTCTAAAGCTTGTGCTCTTGCCATAATACTCTGCCACTCAGCATCCAAACTCTTGAAATGTAAATGCTTTTGCCCATTAATAACAACTGGAATTCAGGCCCAAGTCCAAGACTTGTTCAATGATATCTAAGGCCATGAAGCCATACAACAATGTACTTTGAAGCTTAAAGACCGGCATTTTCTTAGTAGAATAAAAAATCTTTGATGCTGTGAAAGTAGGAAAAATACAGAACTTATCTTCATAAAGATGCTGCAGAGGCTTAAAACATTGCAAGATGAATTTTTACAAGTATGTATTTTTTTATAAAAGCTGTAAGTACATATAGTTTAAAAAGTCAAGTAATTCTACATGACTTATAATGGAAAACAGCAGTCTCCTGCTTCCCTCGTCTCTCTATCCCCATCTCTATCCGCACTTCCCAGAGGCCACCACTTACATTTATGATTAACTTCATGTTTAAAATATCATGTATATACTGCTGTTTCTTAAATTTATTTTTAGTTTTAGCTATTTCCTATTTTCTTCCTACAATAGAAGATGAGGATTTAGCTCTTATCTTCTTTATATTCCCCCTTCTACTCTCTTCTGCCCTTCCCACCTTTCTGGTAAAGTTAGACCACACTTTTTTGTTAGCTCAGGAATCATTGTTTACATAATGCTGGCTATGCAGATACTATTTACTTCTGAACCATGCAATGATTTTGAGAAAATCTCCTTTCCTGTGCAACTTTTAGATTTCGTGGAATTATGAATTGCCTTGTGTTCTTGTCTGATTAGTTTTCTAAGCCAAAAGGGATCAATTTTTAGACTGTGAAAGGAATTCCTGTAAATCAAAAAGGAAAAATTAGGCAACTAGTAGAAACATGGGCAGAGGTATGAACAGTTAATCCAAAGAAGAAAAAACCCAGAGGATTAAGAAGTAGATGAAGAGATGCTCCAACCCATTAGTGATTAGAAAAATGAAAGCATCCAAATATTACTTTACACCTCTCAGAGTGGACATGACTTGGAAGCTGAATGATGCCAAGGATTGGCAGGCATGTGGGCCATATAGGAGCTTGAACATGCCACAGGCAGAAGTGTAGATAGGGTGGCAATTCTGGAAAACACCCTACCACTACTCAGTCAACTCCATCCTACTCCAGGATGTATATCCTATAGAAAGTCCTTACCTTGAAGTTGGAGACAATCTAGGTGCTGATTACTAAGAGAACAGAAAAGTGAACATTGTAGATGGATGTATATTCAGGTATACTCACGAATTAGCAGCGATATTAGACATACATACAACGACAATATAGATAGATCTGAAAAATATTAGTGCTGAGTGGGAAAAAAAAGGGACGAGATGTTTAGCAAAATTCCACTCGTGTAAATTAAGGTGCATGCAAATAAAACAACACACATTTAAAAGGAACTCATAAATAAAATGATACGTTTCAAACGTATCAGGGTGTTTGCATATGGGGGGAATGGAAATAAGGATGAATGAATGAATGAATGAATGAATGAATGAATGAATAAATAAATAAATAAGAGAGGGGCCTTGCTTGGACCTGTGCTGGGGAGCCAGGGATTGAGGAGTATGATTAATTCAGCCATTGCCACCTAAGGTCAAGAACCAAGTTCAGCGTTTACGTAATTATGACTAAATGAGCACGATTTACACCTAAGTCATGCAGTGTATTATGATTACTTTTTACTTTTTTTGGGTGAGGGATATTGTTTTTTCACTTCAGTGGAGTTGGTAATGGTCTTAAACATTTTTTTTTTTTTTTTTTTTTTTTTGCTTTCTTAGTTTTCTATGCACCTATCACTCATTCATCCCTGAACTCTCTGCCAGAAGTATAAGCCTCCTCCTTTTATAACCAGATTCCTCAGGTGATCTATGAATTTCATGTTTTCTTTTTTGGGTGATATCCCTCTTGGAGCTTTTTGTCCTCCTGTTCTAATTTGGAGTTTTTGCTTTGTAGACCTGATGGGCGGTTGATCCTTTAGCATCATCTTGGGAATACATTTCATCTTTTCCTTATTGGAGCCCCTATTCCTTTATTGGTACCCATTTATTTCTCTTTATCTGTTTGCTCCCTATTTTGGTAGAACATACCCTCTAGTGCCTCGCTGAAAAGTGTGCTTGGGAAGAAAACTGTTTGAGACCTTGCATATCTAGGAAAATCTGTGTTTCACTCCTTTTTAATTGACAGATTGTCTGGGTGTAGACTTCTAGATTAAAAACCATTTTACCCTCATCATTTTGAAGGCATTTCTTCAGACAGTTCTTGCTTTCAATGTTGCTACCAAGAAATTGGATTCCATTCTTATTTCTAATCATTGGTATATGACATGTTTTTGTTTTTTTGCCTTTCTGGAAACAATTTAAAATCTTTATGTTTGATATTCTTACAAATTTCTAAATACTTTGGTATACTTTTTAGTTCTTCGACATTTTCTTTAATGGCTTCTTTTTGAAAAAAAAAAAAAAAAAGATTTTATTTATTTATTTATTTATCTGCCCCCCCCCCCCAGGTGCTACCACTCCATATACCCAGATCCACTAATTTTAACACTTTGCTACATTTGCCATATCATTCTATCACTCTAGCTCCTATTTATCAATCCATCTATCTGTCTCTCTATTTATGAATCCATTTTCTGAACCCTTAAATGTAGATTGTAGATATCATTCTCCTTAAACACTTAATACTGCCATGTACATTTCCTAAGAAGAAAGATATTCACTTATGTAACCACTTTAAGTGCAGTTATCAAGTTCAATAAATTTAACATTGATATAAAGCTTACAGTCTATATTTCAATTTTTTCATATGTCCCAATAATGCCCCTTTAAGCCTTTCCCCTCCCTTGCTAGATCCCATCGAGGATCATGTACTGCCTTTAATTGTCACTGTCTCTTATTTGCTCTCTATCTCATTTTTTAAATTGCAGAAACATATATACGACATAAACTTTGCCAGCTCAACTACTCCCAAGCATAACATTCAGTGGGATTAATCGCGTTCACAGTATTGTGGTGCCCTCACCACCTTCCGTTATTAAAACTTTCCCATCTCCTCAAACAGAAACCCCATAACCTTTGTGCATTCATTCCCCATTCCCCCTGCTCCCCATCCTGGCAACCTGTACTCTAAATTCTGTTTCTATGAGCTTACATATTCTCTGGTATTTTCTTTGTACTTACCATGGAACTTAAATTTAACATCCAAAATCTATAACAATCTTGTTTGATTTGATACAACTTAACTTTGTAATAAATTTTTGAGAGAAGTATTTAGGAATGTTTGGAAGACATTCGTGTTTAGCAAAACAGAATTTCACAGCCACAAGCTTGAATTTCAAATCCTGCTTCAGATTCTTAGTAGCCATGTGACCTTGGGCATGTTACTTATCCTCTCTTAGTCTCATATGTAAAAAGGGATAGTAACACCAACTCAGAGGTTTGTTAGAATTAGAACTATGTACGTAAAGCATCTGGTTCAGAAACTGACATATAGTAAGTACTCGATAAATGGCAAGTTTTATTCTTTTATTGTTGAAGATTACTGGTGCCAGAAATTAAAATTTATTTCCTCTAGGAAAAGAAACCAGAAAGAAAAAGGAAATCAAAATGTCAGTTTCATGAGTGGTTTCAGGCTAAGGCCAACTAAACCTCCCTCCACACTTCTCAAATATAAGATTCTCTAATATCTAGACTGGAGAATGAGGTAGGATCTCCTATTTTCCAACTAGAACAGAAGGCAGTTGCCTATGTCCAGTAGATGCAACTTAATTAATTACTGAAATCAGGCAGAAAGGCTGAAAAGTGGATTTCTTCCTCCATGCTCTTCAGAGTCCCTGCCCGGGAACCATTATCCTCTCTGGAGACTGAAAGTTCATCTAAACCTAGGCAAGTTCAAGAAGAAGCAGGAGAGAAGAGGCATCTCAGACAAGGTGGCCTTTTTTGGTGCATTGCTTTCATCCCTTGATGAAACTATGATCCATTGGGTGACAGACTCTCACCAGGCAAATTAGTTCTGCAACATGAATCAGGTGGTAGAAAGAGAAACTGGAAGAGTTTACTCCAGTTTCCCTCCCAGCTCTGTGCCATGGGGACTGAAGTGGAGATCCCTCCCAATGATAAGGACGGAAGAATAAGGCTTCCTTCTCAAAAGAATTACTGACATTACCAAGGGGAAATCCATGTGCTATCACACATCACTCTGTATTCCCAACACCTTCAGAACATTACTTATTATTTCTTTATACTTTTTGGTCTGATTTTCATTTGCTTATAATTAATGTGGATTATGTCCATAGCCTAAAATGTATCTGTTTATCTTCTTTAAGTTCCTGATGTAGATCATGGAGGAACTGTTCTTCCCCGGAGTGCTTCATTCACATCAAGTTACTAAAGAGTGAGGATTTCAGACAAGTTAGAAACACACTAAATTTCTGCCTCAGTGATGGAAGTTTGGTCCACAGAGGTCCAATGAGACAATAGGGATCACACATCCAATTTTACATTGATGGGAGGTTTCTTCCCTGGGGCTGGAGTACACAGTTGGATGGGTCCTTCTTTGTGTTCTTATAACTTCTTACACCTTGGGCTTCTAATTTGAGATGAAAGGACACTTTTCCTTTGGGATGAGAATGGAAAACAAGCATTTCTCCCAGTTATTTCCTTTCTTTGGGAGTTGATTATTAAGTCTGTGTTTTGGTTGAATCTAGCATCTGTAAAAGTGAAATTCCTGTACAAGAAAAATCCTTGTTGTGAGAACAATTAATATAAAACAAACAAAAACCCTATTGAAATAGATTTCTGCTCACTGCCAAGACAGAATTTTGTGCCTCCTATTCCTTTATTTTTTTCCCCTTTTATCCACCTCTTATCTTTTTTTCATTTCTCCTTTTTCTTTCTTTCTCTGTCTTCTTTCATCCCTGTTTCTACCTTTGTTTTTGCTTGCTTGTTTCTTTCCATTCTCCTCCTCTTTGTCCTCCTCTCCCTTTCTCTCCTTTTCTGTCTTCATCCTCCTTGGATTGTTGCCACCTCAGTTATATGAATTATGGAGGACATTGTGCAAAGATTTTCCAGAGTTGCTTTAAAGAAAGTGACTTCTATGTCACATGAAGCTGATGTTGAGAACATACATTGGAGAACAGAAGTGTGTTTACGACCAACTTAGAGACGACTCTCAGGCCAAATCTTTAGACTTCTGTTGGAATTGTTATTCCCCAAAGAACCCATGGGTGTCAATTATACGGTGGTGACTACAAAGTGGTGACCTCCCCTGGGACTTCCAACTCATTTCTCTGAGAGCACCAAGACTCCAGCAATCCCTACAACTTTGTGTAACTTCCAACCTCAGACAAATCTGAACTGATGACCTGAGGGTGAGAGGCTCTGTATAACTTGATTATGTTTTTTAAAAATTCCATTTTTCTCATGAAAAGATACCTTCAGAACACAATGTCAGTTTATCTCTGCAATTTTAGACATCAAATAGCTTATTTTTCAGTTCTCTCTGGGTCAAAGAAAGTTATTAAGAAGAAAAATGTAAAAAATATTGGTTTTGTAACAATTCAGTATCCAAACTGAAAGCTCTAATAAACTCACAGAAATGTTCTTGCTTTGAAATTTTTTAGAGTATATAGGAAGATAAAAATATTGTGCAGGGCAAGAGTGTCCTAAGATTTACATAAAAAAAAAAAAAAAAAAACCTAGCAAATAAAACAGCCAACAGAGTTTTGAATATTAATGTGCTGAGATACCATTTTGGTGGGAATTATCATTTAGGTTCTAGATGTTATGAAGATGCAATTTTACTACTTTACTTCCGTGGAATTTCACTTTAGAATCTGGAATGTAGATTTTGCATGAACAGGAAAGAAGAAAATGAGAATTAGTCCTCAACTTCTCTGTTCATGTAAGGATCTGTCAACTGTGATGTTTGCCCCATTTCTCAGGGCAGGCAAAATACATTGGATCTAACGTCAAAGCCCCAGGATTAGAACTTCATCTCCAGATATTGTGAGATTACTTTACCGAAACAGGCACTAAAAAATTAAAACTGGCACAATGTAATCAAAATGAACAGGTCGTTTTTTTATTTTTCTTTGAAGTACATGAGAGAAAAATCAATATTTTGTCTTCAACTGCTTACACCTATATAGGAAAGAGAGGTGGAAAAGAGAATTGTTCCATCTGTAATTTCAAGCAGGGAAAATGAGTTATAAGCATATCAGCAAAATACAGACAGAGGTAGACCCAGCGAAGCAGAAGGAAAATGACTAACCACCATTTCCCCTTATTCCCGTAACTGATTGGACATAAACAAAACATTCTCCCCCGAATGAGAGGCAAAAGTCTGATACTGAACAGTGGCTACTTCTCAAGATATCTTTGTCAGCAAGATAGGTTCAAGTTATGATTTCACCGTTTCTATGATTGACATTGTTACGGTTCTTAGAGCAGTTTCCATGGAAACAGAAGGGCCTTGCATGTATTTGAAGTAATTCACCTGACCCAGGGCTCAGAATTGAGGGAGGACTGAGCTCTAATATCTCTCCCAAGTATTCCCCATGATCTGGTTGAGGCAGGCTGCCTCCTTGGCCCTGATCTGAAGAGGCTGTTGAGGAAGGAGGCAAGAAGCGGCAAATCCCTGCATCCGCTTTGACAAATTCCAGCCTGAGCTTTTCCCTAGGGAGTGGTGCTGTCAGTGGCCCCTGGTGCCCTCTCCTTCCTAACTGTGGACTTGAATTCATGATATCTCTTGGGGAGGCCTACAGGAAGGATGCTTCAGTCAATTTGTAGCCAGATATTTGTGTCCCATGCTTGCGCCAGAGGATCAGGGGAGATGGATTGAGATTGAGAGGGACATATTAAGTGAGTTTAGGGTGGTTTTCTGCCTTGGAGCAAGTGCATGGAATTCTAGTATTAATGGTATCTGGATTACGGTTAAAAATCACCCATGGTTCCCTATCTCTTTTAAAGCACAGTGCAGCACTCAGGGAGCTAGAATGAGCACACCATCTCTTCAACCTTGACGTTGGTTTCATCTATCCAAGATCCAAAAACTTTCTCCACATTGTACTACCACCCACCCCATCACTGGTGTATTCCTCTGGACCTTTTCATCCCTTGTCTCTACTTCAGGATTCTCCCATTTCTTTTAATTCATGGAACCAAGAAAGGGTGTTGGCAATTTCTTCACTCTTTGCAGCTGCTCTGGATAATTTTTCTGCCAACACTCATTCTTTCTTTGGAGAAACTCAAGTTACTCCTTGGGCCATTTCTTTCCCATTCCCACTGCTCCATTAACCGACCTTTGTGATTTTCTTCCATTCTTCTTGGTGACCTTAAAACCTGTCTTGACATTTTACTTCCTGATCTCCCCTACCTGATGCTCAGGAAATTCAATTTCATATCACTAACTCTCCTTGTACATTGGTATCTCTCTTTCCTGGCTTTGTGAATTCTGACTACATTCGTCTGTCCTTTAGCCATGGTCCCTGGGGTAGACACTGCATTCTGATCTCATCTTCACTCCAAACTGAGATGTTTCCTTCCCTGCAACAGCTTCCTCTCCTTTCACAGAATGCTCTCTTGCCCCGATTGAGCCTCCTTCTCCCTTTTTTGTCTCAGATTCTTCGTGGCTTCATGGACATTCTTATTTATCATTATTTATCATGGTCACTAAAATTAATGAGTTTAGCCTTCTTTTCAACAACAGCCTGGACTCCCTCAGACCCTAAACCCTGAGTAGGATATTCATTCATTCATTCATTCATTCATCTTTTCATCAAAATTGATTGAGCATCTAGGCATTGTTGTAGGCACTGGGGATATGGTCCAGTTTTCTGGCCCCCCCCAGAGCTTATGGAATAGTGGGTGAGCGTGAGAATAAATATGAAATACAAAAGTACAAGCTAAAGTGTTAGAGAAAGTTAACAGGATGCTATTATGATAATAAACTCTCATTGCACATTTATATGGACCAGGCATTATTCTAAGTTTCTTACTGATGCATTTAATTCTCACAACCAGTCTCTGAATAACTATTTTGTATTATTTCCATTTTATAGTGAGAGAACTGAGGTACCAGACAATTAAGTCCTTGCCTGGAGCCACACAACTGATGGAGCTGGGACTTTAAATCAGGCAATCAGGCCCCTTAATGGGCTCTCTTCACCATTAAAACCCTGCTATAGGGAAGCTGTCAGGGTATTTTTCTCAGACAAGCTGGTCACTGAGGGCCTCTTTGAGAAGATGGCATTTAGCCTGGAGCTTCAGGAAAGAGAAGGAGCTGGCAACACAGATGTAAATGAAACAAAAGCCAGGAAGGGCATTTCAGTGAAAGTTACATGGAGAAAGCCCTAATTAGTAAGACGTATACTGTATTTGAGAAATAGAAAGAAGGTCAGCATGACTGGACCACAGATGAGGGAGAGAATGGCATATGATTGGGTTGGAGAGGAAAGCTGGGTCAGATGACCAAAGACAATGTTGGTGGAACAAGGGATATTCTTTCTATTGTGTTCAAAGAGCTGTGGAGAACTGGAGGCAACTTTCACTTTTGGAAGTACTCTCTGGCAGGTGGATTGAGGTCAGTAGAGAATGTGGGGAGACCAGCTGCAAAGTTCTTGCAGGTGTTCAGCCTACTGGACTTGGAGAGATGGGCCTCTGTTGTTGGTACACTTTGGAAGAAGAATCAGCAGGACTAGGTGATGGGTGGATGTGGGGAGTGAGGGAAGGGACAGAGACAAGGAGGAGTCTTGGGTTTCTGATTCAACAGCTGACTTTTCCCTCATTTTATTGAGAAGATGAGGCCATGAGCCAGGCCACTCATCAGCTCTTTCTTTCACCCTTTGCATTACCATGCCTCTCTTTTCTCTTTTTTCCCACATCAAGGGAATTTATCTGCTTACTCCATGTCCATATAACATTTCTAATTGGCAATTTCAAGCCACATTTTCCAATCTTCTCTAAGGTGTTGCTCAATGCTTTACCCTCATTCTGTCATGCACATTTAAATTTGACTCCCCTGGCTTCCTCCTTACCTTACACAACAAGCTCAAGCTTTATCTACTCTAAAACAAAAGGAAGACTTTCTCTCAATGCTGATATCTCTTGAGGTGCTCCCACAATCTCCCATCTTCCTTTTAAAGCATGTTGCTTTAGTAAGTTGTCTGTACTCTTCCCTGCTGTTTCCCAGAATAGATATTCTCACCTTGGTGTCTCAGGAACAGAGAGTGATGTAGGGCCAACCTGGGTGCTATGCCGGCATGTGATGCAGGCAACAGTTCTGAACACTTTGTCACACATCATGTTCTTTGCTGCACTCCCACAGCCATTGCTGGTAGAGACTTACCAGAAGGAAGATTTACCTGATGCAAACCATATCAGGAAGAAGCTAATGCTTGCTTCCAGAGACTCCTCTTTAGAGTTTCTAAAGTTTAGTAAGCCACGCATTTCCTTTATTTTTCCTGTCACTTCCACCCCACATAAAGTGCATGGAATATTGGGTAATGAGTTTTCATTGACATAACGAATAAGTTGTAGTGCAGTCTCTTCTGAGATGGCAAAAATGTGACGTTAGCCACGTGGCCAAATATCTGGGATAATTTTTAAATCCCCAGTGTTCAGTGGTGTTTTAATTTCCCAGCTGCTAAAACAAGTACCACACAATGGGCTGCATAAAGAAGGAGAATCTATTGGCTCAAGGTTTCAGAAGATAGAAGGCTTGCTTTCTGCCAGGGTTGGTATCTCCTGACAGTCCTGCAATCGTTAAGGTTCCTTGGCTTTTCTATTACATGGCAATGCACATGGCTGCATCTTTTTCTTTTTCTTCCAGATTCTGTTGGCTTCCAGCTAATTTACTCCCCCTGTGCTTTCTCTCTCTGTGTCCAATTTCTATTGCTTATAAGTACTTATGCAAATTGCATTAAAGCTCAGTGTCATTCAGTTTGGCCACACTTTGACTAAAAACATCTTCAAAGTTCTTATTTACAAATGAGTTCACACCCACAGGACCAGGGATTGGGACTTGAACATACCTTTTGTAGGGGACATGATTAAATTCCCAACAGGTGGTTATCTAAATAATAGCAAACAATTCTGTTCCAAAGCAAATTTTATCAAGGTGGGTACTTTTGCTATAATCCCTTACAGGATTTCCTTTGATGAGCTAGACCAACATGGCTGACTGGTGAATTAAAAGGGACCTAAAAGGAAGGCAAAAGATTGGCTTTGGAGACACAGGAAGGGCCATTTAAGGGAACCCAATTAGAATATCTGGAAGAAAATGTTAGGGAGGCTAGTTTAACGAGCAACATTATTGGCCTTGGCTTCCCCCAATCTGACTGTATACACTACTTTAATTATCTTCATATCAGGGTATTATCTGAGATTCCATACCCTGGGTCATATTGTTTCTTTTTCACTGACTATCCTGGCCCCCTCTTCTGGTTTGCAAACTGCTTATCCTACAACTTGTTTCCAATGTCACCTTTTCTCTAAAACATCCTTCAATGTCTTCAGTACACTGCAGTGTTTGAAGTGTGAGTTCTGGAGCCAGACTGCTTGGATTCAAATCCTGGCTCTGTCTCTTGTTAGCTGTGTGACATTGGACAAATGACTTGACCTTTCTGTGCCTCAGCTTCCTGATCTGCATGATGGAAATAATAGCATTAACTATTTGGTAGTTGCTATTTCATGGTCATGATGCTTGATGAGTTGGCACACGTAAAGTACTTAAAATATTGGTTGGCACACAGTAAATGCTCATTAAATGTTGGTTAGTTTTTTCCCCCAGGTAGAGTTGTCTCTTTTTCTGGACTCTCAGTACATTCTTCTAAGACAGTGATCATCAGAGTGTGGTGATTATTTGTTTTACATGTTTACATGCCTACAGGCTGAAGCCTTGCAGAAGCCAGAAACAACAGCCTTGATCTTTTCATCTTCCACAGCATCTCGTGTGATATGTGGCCTATAGTGAAAATTCAATAAATGTTTATCGAATTGATGAATGGACTATGAGAAATTTTTTGGTTCATTTAAAGATGAATTAATAGAAAACCTAAGGTGATGTTATTGCTAATGAAATCAGCTATGGTGACTAACCAGATTTCATAGTCATATTCTAATTTTGTCATTTTTATCTGATGGTAGTATGATCAGATCCCTACATACGTATGTACTAAGGTGAAGGAAGGAAGTGGAGATTTATTGAGAACTATGTGCTGTGGGCTTTGCATTTCATAATTACTGCCCTCCTTGAATTATGATTCCCATTCTACAGATGAGGAAATGGATTCAGAGAGGTTTAGTGATTTATCCAGGACTAGAAAACTAATGAGTAGCAGTCTGGGTTTCAAATGCATAGAGTCAAACTGTAGACTCTAAACTACCTGCGCTTTTTACTTTATTATCTCAATGTATGTATCCCTTTCCATTGTTGACAACTCTACACCATCACCTCCACCTCCACCCCAATGAAAGTGTCCACTGTTTAACTCATAAATGCCCACAGGCCCACAAAGCTTATGCTTTACTTCTCACTGGTATGTTTCTTCTCCAGAATTTAACTGATTGTGCCTGCTTTGTCAGTAAATTATAGTTTAAAAATGGTTTTGTGATCAGATAAAGAAGTCTGGGAATGAACAGGGAGTTGAGGTGTTTAACTCAGCTTGATAAAAATTTCAGGCTTTAAAGCTCAGCTCTGTTTAGCTCCCTAGTCCTCCACTGGCATGATAGAAACTCAGTCATACAGGAGAGCTCTCCCTGAAGGCTCTCCTAGTCATGGAAGAAACTAGACCTTTTAGTTTTTCTCCCAGATACTCTAGACCTACCCTCAAAGCCGTCCCCAAGCTCCTCAGTGGTTAAACTCCCTTGGTTCCCCATACACCTACGTTACTGAACTTTTCTTTATCCTGGCACTTCCTGCTGGAACAATTTCTCAACAGTGACTCTTCTATGCTCCCAAGTCCTTTCTAACTGATGCATCAAGCTCATTAATGGTCTGCATTTTGATTGTCCCTGAGGTCTCTCAATTTGGAAAATGTCATTCTATTTTCTGAAACCTAGTTTCTCCAAACTAGGATTCCTTCACCTCTATGGGATAGTTCGACTATTCATGTTGCCCAGATTGAATTTTATCAGTGATGAGTTTGGCCTTCTATTCTCAAACTTAGTTTATTGGAAAGCAGATGAGATTGCCACATCATTGGAGAGGGTTTGCTTATTCTTTTCTTTTTAGTTAAAATACTTTGATGTGCTGAAAACACTAGTTAGTGCTTGACAGCAAAAACTTGAGGGTAAATTTCTACTATTAAAAAGAGAGTCAGAAGGTCATCCCAGAGGTAACGCTTACGCACACCTCAGTAGGATCTCATAGAACACCAAAGTGGATTTCACCCCACACAGAGGGGCTCCTGAGGGCTCCGGAGACACCCAGGTCCTATATAAGGAGGGATAGCCCCAGAGATTGATGCCTTATCAGTGGGCTCTACTTTGGAATCTGTGCTTCTGAGAGTGACAGAGTTGGACTTAAATAAGTCCTCCTGCACATGGTTCATCAGTCCCTTCTCTTCAAACCTACATGTGAGGCTGGAGTTTGTAGGTGTACTTCAGGAGACTGGAGCCTCTGGCCTGCCTATGTGCCTGGAATCCTGGTGGAGCTGCAACTCCTACTCTACAGCTCAATGGACTCACCCAAGTCACCTGGTGAGGAGATGATGATGGACAACGGTTATCCCAGGGAATGGAGAGAGCCTGCAGCTGAGGCAGGATAATTCCATCCACTGTATCCATGGGATATAAGCCCACTCTCACTTGGAGTTGGAGTGGACATCACCATCCCAGTCCCCTCAGGATTGGGGGAAGAGCTATGGACTAGAGTAGACTTAATGGTATTCTGTTGTAGACATATTGTGATTCATGCAATGGAAGAAAGCATAACAGTGAGGTGGAGCCAGTGGCCACTAGACACTTCCAGAGCGGGGAGAGGAAGGGCAGTTGTAATACAGGGGCTTTTTCAGGACTTGGGGGTTGTCCTGAGTGATGTTGCGGAGATGGATATAGACCATTTTACATCAGCGTATACCATGCAGAACTGTGTGGGAGAGAGTGTGGTCTATGATGTGAACTGTGGTCTATGCTTAGTGGCAAAGCCCCAGGATGGGTATATCCATTGCAGGTGATGTGCCACACGAATGAAGGATGTTTATGTGGGATGTTGTGGGAGGTGTGGGAGGTGGGGAACATGGGACTCCCTGTAATTTTTGTGTAACATTTATGTAATCTAAGCATCTTTTAAAATATATATATATAAATAAAATTTATGTAAGCAAATGCATATATATGCATATATATTTATATATCATTTTACAAATATTGGTTTGTATTGTGAAAAATTTGATTTTTACCCACATACACAAAAAAAGTGTATCTATTTCAAAAGATCTATTAGGTTAACTAGATTACCTATTACAGATAACAAATACTTGATCTCTCTGGGGGCAAATAGTAACCTAGTAATTAAGTGATAAGGTGATGGACTTTTGTGCAACACTCCACCCCCCTTCCCCACCAATTTTTGAACAATGGTGAATTTTCAGGGGCTGCAATCAATTTAAGGAATTATACCATGAGCACATCTTCTTTACTGATTTTTACACAGACTCGTTATGATGTTGGGCAAATCAACCATCGCCCCATGCTCCAGCTTTTCTACCTGTGGCAAATGGCAATGGACTTCCATCTCATCTTCTCACTTCTGCCCCTGCCAACAGAGTGATCCCGTTAAAGTGTAAGTCAGATAATCTCTTGCTTCTGTCAAAAACCTCCAGTGGCTTCCCACTCTTTACCCAGTGAAAGTTAAACTCCTTGCAATGGCCTACAAGATCCTCCACGATCTTGCCCCGCTCTGACCTCACCTCCTATACTACCTTCTTCAAACCCTCTATTCCAGCCACACTGAGAACTGCGCTGCTCCTGAGACATGCCAAGCATTCTTTTAGCTTAGGATCTTTGCAGCCTCTTCCTGGATCTCTTTTTCTCCAGTACCGTTCTGGCTTATTAATGCCTTCAGGACTGTGGGAGCTTCCCTGATCATCCTATTTAAAAATGACCAACACAGAGCTTTTCCTACCCTTTAATACTGTTTTTCTCCACCATCTATCATACTATTTATAATATTCATTTAAATATTTTGTCTGTCTCCCCTCACTAAAATATAAGCTCAATGCGGCCAGGAATTTATCATTTGTTCACTGCTGTGTTCACAGCTTCTAGAACAGTAGCTGGCACATGATAGGTATTCAATAAATCTTTGTTGAATGAGTGAGTGGCACAATCTGGGATTTTGGAATTTGGCCATTGATTTCCCTTGAGTTCTCTGATAAAGCTCTATATAATATAAGGTCTTGGGCATGTGTTATCTGGCTTCTTTCTGTCCTTGAGGAATCTGCCAGCAATTTGAGTCTGATACAAAGATCTAGGCAATACCCAGATCTGAACCTGGGAGAGCTGTTAGGGGATGGGCTCTTGTTCTTTAAATGTTTTCCTTTCTTATATTTTCCTTTTTCCCATCTTATAACATTTCATATGTGCATGGATAGGTAACATCCAGATTTCCTTGATGTGATCTCAGTCTTCACATCAATCCTGTGAGTCAGATGAAGGAAGAATGAGACCAGCCATAACTGGGCATCGCTTTGTGCCTGGAACTTCCCCAATAGTTGTTTTATTTAGACATCAACCCTAGGATAAAACATCCTTTCTCAGTTTTACAGAGAGCAACATGTTTGAGATCATACAGTCATTCAACTTTAAGCTTCTCACTTCCTCTTCCATCCCTTTTCTTCCATGCTCCCCAAACCTCATTTGTGTGAATTTTGTGTCATTTAGATGGTTCTTCCCTAGAGCCATTTTGGTAAACAAGTTGTAGGTTCTTCATCCTGGTTGAGCTTGAACCCAGGAAACAGAGCAGTCAGACACAATTTAATGGACTGCAAAAGAAATGAACTGCTTAGGAGTTTAAACTCATTGGGCAAAAGGAACCCTATAAATCCAGGGGACTGTAGGTAGCAGGAATAAGAGTGTCATCAACATTTGGCTTGGCAGTTTGATCATGAGCACTGGGTGGGGTGGGGGGTGGTTTGGGAAGAACATTGAAGGTCTTTCATCCTCTGTAGGAAAGATTTAAACTTTTTCAAGGCAGAATCTGATGTTGTTTTCTGAAAGGCACATTGGTTGGGAAGAATCAGATCTGTCCCTAGCAAAAGTGCATATGACTTAAAAAAAGAACATTGAATTCAGCCAAGTTTCCTCTGTTGACGGCATCCAGGACATATCCTCATCTTACAATCAGTCCAGTCCAAGGAGAATGTTTCAGTTATAAAAAATAAGTCCCCAAATTATCTCAATAGTGAAGCTTGAAAAGCAGCCAAGGGGAATTGCATCTTTCCTATTACTACCACATGTGCTTCCCCGGATATTCCATTTCACAAAGAGCTGAATAATGGTATGGCAGCTCCCTCCCGGGAACACAGCCCCACATCTTCTCCTTGGCATGATGGTGTTCTAGAACAGAAAGCCCCGGGGCTGTGGCTTTCCTTGCACAGGTTTCCCAACCTCACTCACTGTTGCTTTGTTCTCATTCGGCTCCTGTGCTTTGAATTTAAGTTCTTCCCCATACAGTCTACACGTGTTGCATTTACAAATAGTGTAGGAATTTTAGCTTTCCTCTGAATAATCATCTTGCTTTAGTGTTTTCAGGACACACCCATACAAACAGATAAAAAGTTTTACCACCCAACAGAACATTTTTAGGAAGTGTCCAAGTACAAGCATATCTGCAAGAACTGTTCATGGTGAGCCAATGCTACTGGGAGTGGGCATGCAAGCCAGTGAAATACATGGAGCTCGGTGCAAAGTGCCTGGTGACTTATTTGTCACCTTGTTTGGAACTCCATTATTGTGACTGTGGAGTGTTTGTTTAGTCAAAGAATTAAAAAAAATAAAAAGAATACAGAAAATGCTATCTGACTTTAGAGCCAGAAATACCTGGGTTGAAAATGTCAGCTTTGTCCCCTATTTGCTGTGGGATCTTGGGTCTGTAATTCAACCTCTCTGAGTCTCATTTGTCTTGTCTGTAAAACAGGAGTGATAACCTTTTCCTCATAGGGATTTATAAGGAAGAAATGGTAGCTATTTAACCATGATATACCTAGCCTATTTCTTCCCTTTCTTCATAATTCTGCTCTACATTAATGGTTCATTGTTTCTCTGGGTGTAACTATATGCATTTCTCCCTCTCTCCCACTTTATAATTATTGCCTCCTCCTCCTTTCCCCCGAAGACATGTTTTCAGTCATGCTATCTGGAGTGGATGCACTGCAGATTAAATCCTCCATGGATCCCAGCACTGAAAGTTGCATACTTGTCCACTGTTAAATATTAAAACTAATTGTACATAGCATGTAAACACTTTCAAATATAACATTCTGCTTAATTCTTAAAATTATTCCATGAAATTGTTATTAATATCTATTGTTACTCCATTTTCCAGGTGAGGAAATTGGGGCTCTGAGAAGGTAAGGGACTCTGCCAAGCTGATACAGCTGGAACTACTGGAGTAAGTATGGGTTTCACCCACTGCACCTGATGGTAACAAATAGTACTTTTCAGGCACTGAGCCTGCCTCTCTCTTCCATTATCTCCTTGCTGCTAGTAGCTCTCCTGATCTCCTGGTATTTCTGGGAGTCCCTGGAGCTCATTCACAAGCCTTCATGACCACATCTTCTTGGCCATTTTCCTCCCCTCCATATTTGGTTTATTTTGGTGAGGTCTGCCACCTGAAAAGAAGCACTGTGAAGGTGCCCCCCTGTTGCTATGGCTACTAGAGCCTGTCACCAACAGAACTGTATGGAGGGCCCGGCTTCATTGTATTCTTAAAGTCACTGGAGCTGCTGCCCACTGTGGTGGCCATTGTAGCTGGTACCTCTGTGTTAAGACCACCCAACTGCGGAGAGACCCTCTCGCTGTTTTGAGTCAAACTCCTTACTTGGAGCCCCAGAGAAGTACTGCCCTTCACCCCGAATCCCAATGGCTTACAAAATTTAGTGGAACTGTGTTGTTCATTTTACTCACCCCCTTGAAAGTCTAGTGAGGTCTCATTGAGAAAAACATAAATCCAAGTGATAGATAACATGCTGACCTTGGAATTATCCTCTGCCTCCAATCACTGATCATTAACTGGTGTGCCTGCTGGACTACTTCTAAATGTCCAATGAATATTTCCCCCTCTTAGTTTCCTTTGTCCCTCAAGCAAGTAAACTTACTTCTGGTGGGCCCTACTTGTCTTCAGTGGCAACTGACTCTTTCAGCAACCGGAGTATAAACCCATGTTGGGACTTCTACCACCCATGTGTATATATTTAGTGATACTCTGACTTTTGGATTTCAAAGATCAGTTACAATTCAGAAACAATTTGTGGAACTCACATGGAATTGCCAACTGTTTATTTGTGCCAACTTAGGAAAATAGCAGAACATAACAAAACCGAAACCAAAGCCATTTCCTAAAACCATACAGAGAGAAAGGACTGGACTTTTGTCAGCTGTTTAATTTAATAACCAAAAGACAATTATTTTGACACCAAAAAAAGTGGGAAAGGCATACTCTCAGAATCAAAGATAGCCCTTTAATTGAATCAAGGGATTTCTCATTCTCTCATTTTGCTCCGACTGTAAAATATTTATCACACTCTGGCATTTGGGAACCATTGTATTGCTTCATTTGCTATTCATAACAACACTGTGAAGTAAGTGTTATCGTATCCCATTTACAACTGTTGAAATTCAGAACCAGAGAGGTGGGATGTCTTGCCAACAGTCACAGAGATAATAAGGAGAGGAGTGGGGACTTAATTCCAAGCCCTCTACTACCAAACATGCCTTTGCTTGGGTGACTAAACAGCTGACGATGATGGGAATACTCTACTGGTATTCAGTTTGCTCATGTATTTAAAATTTTTTGATTATTTTTTTGATTCATCTCTATAATCCCTGAAGATGCTTCCAAAATTATGGGATTGTTACTGTAATTCTAAGTGTTGCAAAAGTTCAGCTATTTCTCTCTGTATGCCCACACAAAAATGAGCAAACATGAAATCTTTCTTGATTTCATTTTGCTTCCCTTTCCTTTTTCTCCTCTACCTCTTGAATCTTTCTCTTACCCTGACTTTTTCTGTCTCTGAGATTGGGACAATCTGGCCATTGGAAATATCTCCAAGTAATAAACTCTTGAATAATCTGCCTCAAGATTTACTCATGTTGGATGTTCCTTTTTTTTCAGGTGAATTTCCAGTTTTCATTAACCATAAACATGTACAAAATGGGTTATTTTGTGGGGGTGAGCTGAAGGGATGGAAGGAATCAGGAGATTTACTCTTGGAATGCACAGATTTAACATTTGATAGTTTTACTTTTTGTGAGTGACTCTGGAGGTTCATGCTCTGTTGTCATTTGTAATCTTGCTAGGGCAACAATTTGAATCAAGTACACAAGCTGCAAGGACTGCCCAGCACCTATATCTTAATAAAGCTTTTGTTGTGTATATTTACTTATTTAGCTCTTATAAAAAGTCAGTGATGTAGATCTCAGAATCCCCATTTTGTAGATGAAGGAAACTTGGCAAAGGGGTAGTCAAAAATTAGGGGATTCAGGAAAACCTTGGGCCCATTCTTCTCAAATATGAAAATTATATGATATACTGGAGCACATTTTAGTATAATTATGTTGTAATTGTATGTATTAGCCTCTAGGGACTTCATTACTCTTTTGAAACTGAAACCTTTAAAAACCATTATTTTGGTTGTTCACATATTTATTTCTAATTGGAGAAAGTAAGGAGAAATTGGAATCTAGAAACTCAAGAGAGTGGAATACGAATTATTTGAGTTCTTTGTTTTAAAGGGAAATTATTTTGACGTCTTATCTTCATTAGGACATATGATGATCATGATATAAACATATCAATGTTCGGTCCATCAATTACTTATTTCCTAAGATATATCCTTGACATTTCCTTGAAGTGCTTTACCTTTTCAGGTGGAAGGAGATCTAATTTTGATTTTAAGTTGGGTTCAGTGGAGACCATTTCTCTTTTTCTCTTACCCTTTGCTTTTCATGATTATAGAAAAGTTTACGAAACATTGGTGTCCAGTTTTATTTCCTGGAGAATCCTCCCATGGGGCTCTGTGGGATGAAACATGGATGGGGTCAGGATGGGTGGGGATTTTTTTTTTTTTTTTTTTCAGAGCATCAACTGGAATATAGTGGAATTTTAAGGGTTACTGTTTTAGATTTGGAAATTTACATGATTTCTCAGAAAAAAAAAAAACAAGTTGTTTAAGATGAGAGGATAGATTCCTTTGGGACAGATTGATAAAATTATGTCTGATAAGATTTTTATCCCATCCCCTCATTGATAATTTACTATTTACCCACAAGAAGGCTTAAGACATCAGCTGTTTGGGGGAACCTAGGAGATTTCAAAACACAGATTCTCTGGAACATGTGAGACTAAATGTCACTGACCCATCCATTCATTCAATCAATGATTCATTCAACAAATATTGATTATGCAAAACTGTTCTAGGCATGACACAAAAGGCTAGGTATAAAATGTGGAGGAACAGTGTAGATATACAGTCCCTACTCCCATGGAGCTTGCTGCCTGGGGTGAGAGATAATAACCACACAAAAATATATAATGAACATTTTGTTGAGGATTTTGAAGGAAAAGGGGGAGAAGGGACAGGAAAATAAAAAGAATTTGAGTTTCTTCTCAAACTTGTCCCTTACCTTTAGTGAACCCACCACCCACCACTCAAAACCCAATTAGCAAGAGAGAGCTACCATGTACCAACTGCATTCCCAGACATCATTCTGGACAATCTCTGCCTTTCTCCTTTTTCATTTAGCCATTCACTCACTCATGCATTCACACAAGTGAGCATTACATCCCTTCCAGGCATTGTGCCAGGTGCTGGGAACATAACAGTGGAAGACAGGCATGGTTCCTGGCCTCATGGTGACCACAGGCTGATGAGCTATGAGGTTACCAGGCAGTTAAAATACAGTGAATTTGGACTCTGGTAGAGATGGTGCCAGAGAGTGGGAAACTAGAGAAGGCGCACACTCTGACTGGGGATTGAGACAGTGTGTCTAAGACCCTAGGTGCAGGGGGTGGGCACGGGGTCAAAAGTGTTCCAGGCAGAAAGAACAGCAGATACTAAAGCCCTGGGATAAGAGAAAGCAGGGTTTTCCAGGGAACTGAAGAAAATTAAGAGCAATGGAGTGAGAATATAAAGGAAGAGAAACGGAAGGACAAAAAATTGGAGAGGAAGGCACCAGAAAAGCAATGCAGGACTTGGAAGGTCATGTGAATGAGTTTGCATTTATTCAGTGCCTGGCTGTCTAGATATCTTCTCCTGGTTAGATCCTCAAGTTCTTTATGATTTTAATTTTTATTTCTGAGAAGGCCTTTGGCTTGGTTATACTTCAGTCAATAGAACCCAACTCTCTTCTTCATCCACTTTCTTGGTATTCTCAAATGGGTCTGCCCTGTGTCTGATGAAAATGGCCTGGGTATAGAGGCTTAGACCAATGAGAACTTTAGAAATAGTCACTGGCTTATACGGTGGTCTTGAGTGTTTTCACAAATAAATACACTGAGCTTCATAAAGGACAAGTAGCTGCTCTTACCCGAACAAGGGCATTAGGGTATATGGGTGTAGTGACAGGACTTTTAAGTCAGGTGGCCAGGAATGTTTACAATCACTGCAATTTGTAGTATTTCTGCCTCCTGCCTTCTGCAGATCAAGCACCTTGGGAAAACAGAGGCAGCTCAAAGAATAAATGGTGAATTTTACTTGATTCCTAAAACCCCTTCATACCCCTAAAGAGTAACCAAAGTTAGAAAGAGTTTCAATTCAGTCCACAGTCCTGTATCTGAAACCCTTGGAGCCACATATATTTCAGAAGTCAAATGTTTATGATTTGGGGAAAGTAAAATGAAGCATGTATTTTGTATTTTCTGACACCCGGAGAGTGTCTGAAGAGGTACTTTATAATCATTGCATTAATATTTCTGCAGCCAAACCATAAAACGTTAGGTAAACAAAGACTGAAAAAGTTTCAAGTTAGTTCAGGTCAAGTTTTGTCCCCAAATGAGTTAAGTTCACAGCAGGTTTTGCTGCCAGATGAGTTATGTAAAGATGTTTAGTTTTCAGAGCATTTAGATTTCAGAATTGCAGATTAGAGAGCTCATGGATCTGTAGCATATCAATTTGTTAGGTGTGATGGAAAAAATGATTCACCATAGGAACTGAGAAACTCTAGAAGATTCTTAACCAGGGTGAGCAGTTCTGGCTGGAGACTGACTAAATCAGACCATCTGAGAGTGAATCTGGAAAATGATACTTTTAACAAGGTCCCCAGGTGATCCTGATTCACACTAGAATTTAAGAACCTCTGCTCTAGAAAAAAAATTTCTGAGGGAGATTGTGAAATCTTCTCTATACACTTAAGGAAATGTTGATTTTTCTTGAGATCTCTGTGAACTGATAAATGCATCAACTTTGCATTAAACAAGTACCTGCTAGAGCTAAGATCCTGATTCGGGTAGTTTAATATTTGAGATTTCATGGCCCTTCTAGGGACAAGCATTGTCCTACCAGAAGACCCATGGGAGCTTGGACAATGCCTCTGTAGCCCCTACCTCTGCTAGACACTGAAGAAAGAATGGCTGATTCCTGCTTGCAGAGTAGTCACTGTCTCCATGAAGAGAAAACACCTACACATATTAATAGTAATTAAGTTGGTTACAATTTACTTCACTACTTGTTGGGGAATGAATCAGGTACCTCACAAAAGACATGTTCAAATCATAATCCAAGTTCCTGTGGGTGAAAACCCATTTGTAAACAGGACCTTGAAAGATGTTACTTTCTGGTTAAGTGAAGACTCATTTGTGAATAGGATCTTGGAGGAGCCTATTTAGATGGGGCCAAATGGCATCCATATGCCTGAGAGCCTCATAAGCAGAGGAAATTTGGACACAGTCAGTCAGTGGAAGCTAGAAGTCAGTAGAAGCCAGAAGTTAGCAGAAACAAGAGAAGCAGACACAAAGAGAGGGAGATTGCCATGTGATTGCCAGAATGCTACCGACCCTGGAAGAAAGCAAGCCCTGCCAAGGCCTTTTTTTTTTTTTTGGCATAAAACAACCATTTATTATGATTACAAGTTCTGTGGGTCAGGAACTCAGACAGGGCACCGTAGTACAGCTTGTCTCTGTATCACATTGTCTGGGGCCTCAGTTGGAAGACGTAAAGGCTGGGACCTGGAAGCCTCCGAAGGCGCATTCACTCATGTGTGACAGCTGACACAGGCTGTTGGCTGGGGGCCTCAGCTCCCCTCCACGTGGGCCTCTTCTTGCAGTCTCTCCTGGACATGATCTCTCCGTGAGGGCCAGCAGCACTTCCTCACAGCATGGTGGCCAGGTTCCAAGGGCAAACATCCCGAGAAAGAGAGCCAGGCAGACGCTGTATTACTTTATTTTATTTTATTTTATTTTTGAGTTATTGGGCCTGGGGCTTGAACCCGGGACCTCATATGTGGGAAGCTGGCACTCAACCAGTGAGCCACATCAGTGCCCCTGAGTTGGTTTTTTTGTTTGCTTGCTTGTTGTTTGTTTTTAGGAGGCATCAGAAGTGAACACAGGACCCCCATCCTGCCAATACCTTGATGCTGCAGTTCTAGCATCCATATCTGTGGGACAATACATTTCTTCTGTTTAAACCAACCCATTGTGTGGTATTTGTCATAGCAGTGCTGATAAACTAAGAAATGACTGTTACCACTTCTTCTTTTCTCAGAGCCACATTGAAATGTCCTTTAAAATCTTAACATTTACTTTTGACTTTTGGGGAAATAAATTTTTATGGTAGAGACAGTAAAGGGGGAGGGAAACTGTTAAGAGAAGAGTATGTGAGAGACAATTTTTAATATGTCAAGATATAAATATGATTACCCAATATATGAATGTCGTATATATACTATAATATATATTACATATTGATATATTGATATAATATATCCATATGAAACAACCACATTTATAAGGGGCTAATTGAAAGTGGTGTCAAGTCAGCCATGACTGTAAATCCCAGTCCAGCCCTTATCAGATTTATGACCTTGGGCATGTTAACTGAATCTTTGTGTTTCAGTTTGCCCATGTGTATAATATGGATATAACAACAACTACTTAATTAGGTCAGCTTCTCTTTATGGAATCACCTGGAATAGTGGATGTTGGTTTATTTCATTCTCTCCACCCACAGCACTTTGGTCATCTGGGTTTCTGCATTTGTTACTCTGTCCTGTCTGGCACTGGACTGTGAGCTCTTAGACGATATGGACTTCATCTTTCCAAGTTTTTCATTCCCTTGTGTCTGGCACATGGTAAACCCTCAGCAAGGGTTTGTTGAGAAGGGAGGGAGCAGCATGGATTACAGGCTCTGTGAAGGAAAAGGGCAAGTATTTAACAACTGACTCATCAATAAAAATGTGTGTGCATGCATGTGTGTACATATGTAATAAATTTTACTGATATAAAAGATGTATAGCACAAATTTATAAGTAATAATAAAATGCACAGTATTCTTTATTGCCAATTCCAATTGATTCTCTCAGCTTTCTTAAGTCTAGACCAGGGGTTGGCAAACTACAGCCTATGGGCCAAAAGTGACACACCATATCTTTTTGTAAATAGAATTTTATTGAAACACAGTCACATCTTATAACTGCTTTTTTGCTACAATGGCAGAGTTGAGTATTTGTGACAGAGATCATACAGATTGCAAACCTTAAAATATTTACTATCTGGTCCTTTAAGAAAAGGGGATTGGCAAACTTTTTCAGTAAAGGGCCAGATACTAAACATTTTAAACTTTGCAAGCCATTTATGGTCTCTGTCACATCCTCTTCTTTTTTTAAAGCCCTGGTCTAGACAATCAACAGGATAAATCAAGCCCTGATTTGTAGTGTTTGCCTGTATCTGTGGTGTAAATCACCATGACTGATTGTAAACTACTGATGTGATATCAATGAACATGGAATTGGGAAGAAAGGTAAAACAGCACACTTTTATATAGTATTTCTACCACAAAGATATGATACACATAAATAACCACAAAAGCATAGATAATAGTAAGATGTAGAAAAATAGTTAGGAAGGGATGTTTTGAATATTTCTGACCTTCATTTTTAATATAACTTGTTTAATGGTAACTTTTATATAATTTAACTTTAAATAATGGCTCCATTTAACAACTGGCTTGTAAAATTCCCGAACCTTTAACATTCAGCTCTTGCAAGCCAGTGCAAGCTGGCTCTAGCACATTCCTCGGACATCAAGTTGGTTTCTATCAGAGGTTTGGGTCTTGATAAGTATAGGAGAAGAGAGTCAGGCATTCCAGCTGTCCACCTCATCTCTTTGTCCTCTACTTAAAATACTAATGACGCTATTGCAGAATTTGATCCAAGCTGGACTTACTCTTGGTGCAAAGAACAAACTGAACTAGCAGAGGCAGGGAAAGAGGCCAAACCCAATGAAGGAGCCACATGGAGACTCTGGTAGTTAACATAGTGCTCATTACCATTGGGTTCCCTGGTCAGTCCTGCCAGCTGTAGTGATATCCTGATCACCCAATGCTTGTGAAAAGGATCTGGGCTATACTTGATGGTGTAAGTAGCGCTTTGGAGAGGGGGTGAAGTTTTTGAATTGTTTGACCTTATTTACTTGGCTACCTATTTGTAACTGGGCATTTGGCTTCTATACTTGGAAGGCTTATCATGTTCTCTAATGGCAATGTGGTGCCCTATTATTTACAATTTTACACTTTTAGAGGAGAACAGGGAAGAATCAAAGCCAGCTGATGTGGCTATTATCCTGAGCAGACAACAGGGCGGAACCACGTCATCCCATGCCTCCCATGCCGAGCTCGTTAATGGGTGTAATTTTGTTAGTTTTGCAGTAAGGATCCTTTAGGTCATTCACGCTGTGAGAGGTAAGAAGGAAAAGCTAATTTAACAAGGTTGTCACCTTCTTGAAAGCGTATTTAAAGTCTTGCTTGCTGAAGAAATTCGAATAAAGGGGAGGTGTCACTGCTGAAAGCTTTCTCTTCCTCTTCCCAATTTACTTTCTCTTCATTCAGCAGGGACTTCTGGAAATAAAATATGTCTAAGGAATGGTGAAAGAAAAGGAAAGCGGGAGAAGCTACGTTCCTTTCTTCTTCTTCTTCTTCTTCTTTTCACATGTATTTTCCTTTGAAAGCTGTGTGTGAAGTATCTGTGGCTTGTATGGAGTGGGTGAGGTGCTCCTTAGCTCTCAGTGACATGACCGAGGGGAATCGGGGGCCAGAGGTGCGCAGGTGGGGCTGTCAATCAGAGACAACATCAAGGGCTCTTACAAAAACAAAAGCAAAGAAAATGGATGTTTAATCAATAAAGTTGCTCTCTGCTTAACCTTTTGTGTTTTAAGCAACATTCACTGGAGCCCAGCAACGGAGTCCAATATTTAACATATAAAAGGTACTCAAAAAGGTGAAGCCTTGGAGAGCAGCTAGAAAGCGAAGAAAGAACTGAAGGTTAAGGAATGGAAAGAAAAAGCCTTGGAGGAGAAGGAGGTCAAATGGATGTTCACAGCTGAGATCCATTAAGAGCAGGCTGGGAAGCACTAGAGGGACAGATGTGAAAGTCCCATGTCAGACTGCATGAGTGGTGGGCGCCTGGTGTCCCTGAACTATTTTCAACTACCTTTCTTTACTGCGGAGGGTAATCATAACAACTCAAGCCTTGGTTCTGATGGCCCCTGGTTAGTTCCCTCTGTCTGCTCTAATTGACAGAAGACTTAGGGTACATAATTCAAGATGATGGACAGAGACTTATCAAGCAAATGTCAAAGAAAACACCTGGGCAGGAGCCTTTGGCTAATTGGAAATACTCAAGTTAGACCACGCATAATCTCCTACCTGGACTATTAAAGGAGCTTCCTAACTATCAGCCTGCCTCTACAGCAGGTCTGTCCTCTGTGGTGTCACCAAAGTCATGTTTTAATTAAAAAAAAAAAAAAAAGTCAATTTTGAAAATTTGAAAATTACAGAAAAGTTTGAAGAGAAAACTAATAACCACCCATATCTCACCCACCATATTTTTCTTTCCTTCCTCCCTTTGTCTCTCCCATCCTTCCTTCTTTCAACATTTATTGAATACCTGTTAGGTGGCAGGAACTGTTTTAGGAGATACAAAGATGAATATCACTGATCCCTCACTTTGGTCTGGAAGGAAAGACCTGTAGACAAATAATTGCAGTACTTTGTTTTGGTATATGCACATATTTTTGGTTTTATTTTATTTTTTAATTATTTTGATTATTCTTTTTGATTAAGCCATATATGCAAACAGTAAAACTTCGAAAGTTATAAAAGAGCGTAGAGAAAAAGGTAAGTCCCTCTCCTATTCTTGCTCCTGCTCTCTAGCCACCCAATTTTCCATACCTATTCCAGAGGCAACTATAGGTACCCATTTTTTTTATTTCTCTCTCTCTCTCTCTCTGTGTCATATGAATATACTTGTAAGTAATATATTATATACCTCATTTTTCATCTTGCATATTTCACTTCACATTATATCTTGGAAATCATTCATCAGTAGTGTAGCCATTGGGCAATTTGATGTAATTATGAATTCCAAAAATATATATATTGGATCATGCTTGTAAACTGGTCTGCTAATCTGGGCATGATTCAGTTATGATTAGGGCGTTAACTGGGCAACGTCAGTAGGGCATTGAGCCCCACCCCTTGGTGGGTGGGGAATAAAATATAAAAGGCATGGCAAAGAGCAGTTCTGATGTTGGAGTCTTGATGCTGGAGCCTGGGGAGGCGAGCTGACAGAGGAGCTTGGTCATGAGGAAGGAGAGAAGGCCCGGGATAGAGACAAGCCATTCGCCTGATAGTCTACAGTTGGCCTTGTCGAGAGAAGCAAAGCCTAGAGAGCCTCATAGTCTACAGCTGACCTTGTGGAGGAAACAGAAGCGCTAAGCCTGTAGAGAAACGCAGCCCTGGGAAGAGAGGAACCCAAGAAGCCTGAACTCTGGCAAACATTGGTAGCTGTCTTGCTCCAACACGTGGCAATGGACTTTGGTGAGGGAAGAAATTTATGCTTTATGGCCTGGTAACTGTGGACTTCTACCCCAAATAAATACCCTTTTTAAAGTCCAACCCATTTCTAGTATTTTGCATCAGCACCCCTTGGCTGACTAATACAAGCAAGATACTGCCTAGATAGCATTCAATTGTATGGATATACCAAAACCATACATGTTTAAAAATCTACACTTGACTATTTATTTAGGCTTTCTTGTGTAAAGTGTTGAGTTAATTTTACTCCTCAATTCATGGAACAACGGTCCTAGTAAAATCTTCTCTTACTTTCCACTGTTTTTATATCTATCCATGTTGATTTGTGCATATATGGTTTATTTCTTCTAAATAAAGTTTAGGGGAGCAGATGTGGCTCAAGTGGTTAAGCACCTGCTTTCCACTTGGGAGGTCCCAGGTTTGGTTCCTGGTGCCTCCTAAAAACAAAAACAAAACAAACAACAAGCAAACTGTATTAATTAGGGTTCTCTAGGGAAACTGAATCAACAACAGATATCTGTAAATAGTATGAGATTTTATAAGAGTATCTCATGTGACTGTGGGGGTGCACAAGTCCAGGTTCCGCAGGCAGGCTGCAAACCAGGGGCTCCCATGAAAGTGTAATGAAGGTCCTTGATGAGTTTCTGGGAGACGTTGGCTGTCCAAGGGTAAGCTGGGAAATTCTATCTGAATGCTGCAATCACTTCCCTTTTTAAGGCACTCACCTGATTGGATAAAGCATCCCTCATTGCTGACAGCAATCTCCCTGGTTGATGCAGATGTAATCAACCATCTATGCAATAAACTCACTGATGACTAAAGTCCATAAATGTCCTTGTATTACAATTAGCCCAGACCTTGCTTGACCAAACAACTGGGCACAATTACCTGGCCAAGTTAACACATTAGCCTAACCATCACAGTCCACCCCTTGTCAACTTGGCAACCATACACACTACCTTAAACCATACTTAATCTCTAAGTAAAATCAATAACAGACATGCATATATATATATTTCCACCTAACAATGTTCAAGTTTCCTGCATATAACTGGAAACACATTAATTCCCTACAGAATACGTACAAGTCCTTGGGTAATATTCACTCTTAAATATTATGACATGAAACTAATACAACTTGTCATATGATAAGGGAAAAGGTTGGGGAAGAACACAAATTCATTTTGTGTACATATACAATCATACTCATAACGAAACAAGGAAGAAATATTCATGAATATTACAGTCCTCATTTCTGTAACTGGTCAAGGTAGTCAAAGTTCATATTTATCACTACCTTCTTGCACTGTCCATTTCATGTTCCCATTTCCCTCAGCAAGCACTTCAGCTGGCTGTAGTTCTTTGTGTCTGTAATTTGAATTAGGGTTTTGTTCACTAGACCTGGAACTCTTCAGCTTATACAGACTCAGAAGAAATTTAGAAGACTGCCCATCTATTTCACTTCTAGGTACTCCATAATCTATTAGCCAATGCCACAACTCCATGCGACTCAGACTATTTTGAATGCTGCTGTGAATCTACCTTCCTTTGTGCTAACCACACCTACCTTGTCTTTGGCGATTAACTGCTGATACTTGACTTTTACCGGACCGGGATCCGATCATCCCCATGTTTAAGAATTCTAATTCCATTATAGCCCTCCCTACAGTAATATCTGGACTACAGAGAAGAGCAACCACAGAGCTTTTCAGGGAAGATGGAGTTAGTCTTACGAGTTTATTCCTCACAGTCCTGGTTAAAGTTGTGTCCTCTGGACATTCCTGGGGTGGGTGGGCAGGTCTTAAATGGTAAATCCATTCTAGCATTCCATTCTCTCTAAGCCTTTGAATTCTCTCTTCTGTGTACCAGGGCAAATTGGGCTTCTCAACATCAGACATGCTAGGCCATCTTTAGGTCCATGTTTCAGTTAGCCACCCAAACAAACTGTTAGAGCCCTTTCTAAACCCTTGAGCTATAGCATTGAATCCAGAATTTCTGCTTAGTGGGCCCATATCAATAAATTCAGCCTGATCGAACTTTATATTCCTTCCACCATTATCCCATACCCTTAGTATCCATTCCCACACATATTCCCCTGATTTCTTTCTATATAAGTTGGAAAACTCATGCAGTTCTTTCAGAGTATAGAGTACTTCCTCATGGGGCATACTTTGTATTTCACCTTTGGGGGCTTGTTGTGATTTTAGTCTAGTAATAGGTTTTGAAGACAAAATAGGTGGTGGGGGTGGGTAAGGAGAAGGATTAGAAACGTCTTGCAAGTTACTGACCTCAGGGCATTCATTTGCATTTTCTTCTGGTGAGACAGGATTAATCTCTTCAGGCAGGGATTGGAAGGCAGATTCTTCAGGGCAGACTGGAGGCTGAGCAGTGCGTGCTGGAGTTTGGATGGTACCTGCCTCGTGGCCGGGAGGAGGTCCAGACTCCCTGAGGCAGGTCAGAGGCTGGGCAGTGCAGGCTTCAGTTTGGCTGGTACCCACCTCAGGGCTGGAAGGAGGTCCGGACTCCCTGGGGCAGGCTGGAGACAGGGTGATACAAGGTTGACAAGGTGTGGTCTCCACAGGGTAGGCCATTGCAGGTTTATCTGGTAAAGTATCAGCAGAATTTAGGGTTCCAATGTCCCCACCAATATTATCATCATCCCATATGTATCCATTCCAACCCTTTCCAATCAAAGTCTTCACTTTAACCGCAGGTACCCGGTGGGGATGAGATTTTAGTTTCCTCTGTAATTCTGCTACTCGTACAATGAGAGTCTGAGTTTGATTCTCAGATATCTCAAACCCGTGGCTGCAGGAGACAAGATTTTCTTTCAGAGCACACATAGAAACTTTCACATCATTCATGCAGCATTTAAGTTTCAAATTTGAAGACTTTAGCTCATCTCTTTCTTTTGTAACTGTATCCAGAGTATCTAGGAGGAGCCAGCCAACATCATTATAACTTTTGACTCCACAAAGCTCTGTTAAGGTGTTGAATACACTCTCACACAGATCCTTGCTTCTTTTTTTTTTTTTTTTTTGTTTTTTTGTTTTCATTTGTCTCAATATATTTACTGATTACACTTTCTTCTTTTTTTTTTTTAATTTATTTTTATTGTGGGTAAAAATAAAAATTCTCACAATACATACAAACATTTGCAAAATAATATATAAATATATATGCATATATGTGTACTTGCTTACAAAAATGTTATTTATATATATATATACACATATATTTTAAGAGGTGCTTAGATTACCCAAAAAATTACACGGAACCCACTGGGATTCCCATAAGAAGCAAGGAGGTGGGCAACATGGGAATCCCAGATCATTGCTTCTTATAAGTGTGGAAGTAGGGGTATCGAGTGATGATATTTTGAGTATCTCCATTGTCAACTTACGCCATGGACTGTTAGTGGCCTCTTCATTATTGAAAAGGGAGTCATTAGTACACTTGAGTCCAATTAGAGTAGAGAGCCAATTGCAAAACTCCCAGAACCACCTCAGACATCCCATGTTTAAGACTCTGTTTCTCAAGAACCACTCCTGGAACCAAGCTGTTTTAGTCAGGGCTCTCTAGGGAGACAGAATCAACAAGAGATATCTGTAAATAGTATGAGATTTTATAAGAGTCTCTTATGTGACCATGGGGATGCACAAGTCCAGGGTCTGCAGGCAGGCTGCAAACCAGGGGTTCCAAAGAAAGTCCAATGAAGGTCCTTGATGAGTTTCTGGGAGATGCTAGCTGTCCAAAAACCAGCTGGGAAATTTTCTCTGAATGCTGCAATCACTTCCCCTTACACCTTTCCCATCTACGTCTTTAATTCATCTGTAACCACCTTTGTATATGGTTCAAAGTAGGGATCCAGTTTTCAGTTTTCATTCATATACATGCCAGTTATTTCCCATACCATCTATACTGATACTTTCTATATTGATTTGTAGTGCTACCTTTATTCTATATTAGGATCCATAAATTCTTGGATCTGTTTCAGAACTCTCAGTACTGATTTTATTACAGTGACTTTGTAGCAGATCTTAATATCTGATAAAGCAAGTTTTCTCTCTTTTGTAAAAAGAAAGAATTATCTGTTCCTTAAAAATTTGGTAGGAATCACCAATAAAGCTTTATGAGCTGGAGTTTTTTCCCAGTGAAGAGATTTTTGTCATTTTAACTTCCTTATACTTATTTGTCTAGTCAAGTTTTCTGGCACCAATTTTGGAATTTTATAGTTTTTTTTCCAGAAGTATATTCATTTTGTTGAAGATTTTCAAATTACTTAATGAATGGTTATTCATAATATTGTTTTATAGGTTTTAAAAAATTCTCTTGTATCTGTAGTTTTTTATACATTTTAATTCTCTATTAATTTTTAAAAATTCTCCTCTTTTTAACTTGCACAGTCTTGCCAAAGGTCTATCTTATTATGTTTTTTCAAAGAACCAGATTGGTATGTTAGGTATGTTAAGCTTGTTTTGTTCTCTCCTCTTTTTTTGTCTGTTTTATTGATTTATGCACTTATCTTTTATTATTTACTTTTTTTTTGCATTTCCTGGAACATATGTTCTGTTGTTCTTTTTCCAACTTCTTGAGTTAAAAATCTTAGCTTGTTTTTATAATCTCTCTGTATTAGTCAGCCAAAGGGGTGCTGATGTAAAATACCAGAAACTGGTTGGTTTTTATAAAGGGTATTTATTTGGGGTAGAAGCTTACAGCTACCAGGACATAAAATGTGAGTTACTTCCTTCACCAAAATATTTGTCATGTGTTGGAGGAAGATGGCTGCTGATGTCTGCAAGGGTTTAAGCTTCCTCTTTCTCTTAAGGCTCCGTGGTCCCAGCTTCTTCCAATATTAGCTGTAGTCTGGGATAAGTCTTGTGTCTCTCCTGGGGCTCATTCCTCTCCAGGCTCAGCTGCAGGTGTGGGCTATTAGGCTCAGAGACTTCCCAGGGCCTTTGTTGTGTCTATGGAGCTGTCTCTATTCCTCTGTGTTCTTCTCTTGTGTGTTTACTTCCCGGGGCTCCAGCTCAAAACGCCAACTCTCTGCTGCTACTGACGTGGCCCAGTCAAAGCCCTAATCATAATTTAATCCCAGAGGAACAGATCAGTTTACAGACATTATCCAATATCTATTTCTGGAATTCATAAACAATGTCAAACTACTACACTCCACCTTCCAAATTCCAAAAAGACATTAAAATATTAAAAAAAACAAAAACCAAAACTTATTTCAACAGCAATACTAAGTACAAAATCATGTCATAATGAGTTTAGAGAAAATACAGTTTGTCTTGGAGAAAAGTCCCGCCTGGATGTAGACCTCTGAAACTTACAAAACAATTTATCTGCTTCCAATACACAAATGGACAGACAAAGGATAAACATTTCTGTTGCCATAAGGAGAAATTGGGAGGGAAACATGAGTCATGGGCCCAGAACAGTTCCATAAACCTGCAGGGCATACTTCATTAGATGTCAAAGTCTAAGAGTCATTCTTAAGATGATGGTTTCTTCTCTCTGGGGCCTCATGAGGACCCACCCTTTCCACAGGCTTGCCCAATGGCCATTTTCTTGGTTCCACCCTCATCAAGCATATGGATGGTGATCAAGCTTCAGACCTAACCCTCCAAGTACCTTGGGGGTGATGGCCACACCTTTCCTGCCCTCTCTGGTAAAGTCTTAGCCCTCCTAGTACAATGAAGTGAAGACAACATCCTCCCTAACCTTTGGCATACAGGCCCAATCCTCTCAGAGCAACGAGTTGGCAACCTGTCCTTCCCTAATCCATGGGGGACAGGCCCACCCCTCTCAGACTTACAAGACATTGACCTCAACCTCCCTAATCCCTGGGGAATGTGCTCCATCCTCTCTGTACCCTTGGGCGGAAAAACTCCCTGAACATTGGGCGGGAACATCCACCCTCTTCAAATGCCGGGGCAAACTCACCCTCTCTGTACACATGGGTGGGGTTTCTCTCTGGCCTGAGGAGATGTCTTAATTCCAAATCTCAGCTTCCATGGTTTTCCTCTTAAAGCTGTTTTCCCTTCCATCTCTCCCATCGATATGCTGGTTAGTAGGGCAATCCTTTCCTTCTTCCTTCCTCTGGGTAAAGGCAACATATTTGAGCCTACAAAGTATCACTTCATCTCAACAATGGTTTAAAAGCATCTTTGGGAGAGAAAACAAATCCTTAGTTTCTCTCATCCTTCAGCATCATCTTGGCACCAGTCACTGACACAAGTAAAAAAAAAATTGCTTCAATTTTCCTCATAAAATTTATGGTCACCAAATCTACAACTATAGGCTTTAGGTCCTAAGCAGTTTGGAAATTAGTTGGTTTCTACTTGGTAAATCCTCAGATGGTCTCTGAGCCAGGTATTCCTCCCATACCAGGTTCTAGGGATGCACTGAGGAAAACCGGTATGTGGCTGGACAATGGGCAGACCAGACATAATTGGATTTGCAAGCTTCTAGATGCAGGCCACTACAAAGAGATGTGATATCAGAGGGACAAAGAGTCTGATATGCAGCACGTGAGGTCAGAAGGAGAGACGTGCATGTGGTTCACACAGAATATTCAAGTCATGATAGATAAAAATTCTCTGCACAAAATCCACACGTGAGTAGGAGACAGGTGGCCCTGTGCAGTTCACCGTGAGACAAAGTGCAGTGGAAACTCCAGAGGAGAGTGTGAAGAACAGATACATGGAAAAGTGAATTCCCTAACTGTTCCTTGAGAGGAATTACTTTGTTAATTTTTTTTCACAATTTATGAAAATCGTTTTTTTCTTCTTTAGTCAATGGAGCATGAAAGCAGTAGAGGCAGTGGTAATTAGGGTGATATGGATTTTTTATGCTATCACTTTGTTATTTATTTAAAATTCCATTGCATTGTAGTCTGTATGATACTAATTACTTGGAATTTATTGAACTTTTCTGGAGTCCGTTGCATGATTAATCTATGTAAATGTATGTGTGATTGAAAAGAGAGTGCATTCTTTATAGTGTAAAAATACCTCTACGTATTTTATAATGTAAGCTTTTAAATTACTGCTATTTGTATCTTGTATGTATTTGACCACTTTTTGGCTTCTTGAGCTATCAGATTTTGAGAAGAGTGCATTAAATGTCCCGATATTCTACCACACTGTTATTTTTATCTACTTCCTTCTGTAGTTCGTTGTTTTGTATAGTTTGAAACTATACAAAACAATTCCATGTAGGTTTGTTATTGTTATATATAATTGCTCTACTGTTTGTTTTATAAAAGTATAATGTCTCTTTTTTTTAATCTTTTATATTTTTTGTGTTGAATTATATTTTGAGGTATTTTATACATAGTAGATGTTTTTTTTTTGTTGTTGTTTGTTTGTTTGTTTTTGTTCTTCATTGCTTGTTTAAAACTCTTCTTACCCTGAATCTGGGGGGCAAGAATCTGAAAGGCTTAGAGTAGGATTTATCAACCTTGACACTATTGAAGTCTTAGGCCAGATGATGTGTTGTGTGTGGGGCTAGCATCCCAGCCTATACTTCATTCATGTTAGAAGCACCCTCCTGAAATCATGGAAATAAAAAATATCGCCAGATGTTGCCAGGTGTACACTGGAGGAAACTGTTCTTGGTTGAGAAGGACTAGATTAGAGGGAATGATCCCTAGAGCTCAGCCAGGGTTAGGAATCATTTGTGTTACCACCAGCCCCAGTGAAAAAACCTAGTTCATGGGACATGAAGTAGAGGACTCAGAGGGTGTATTGCCTCAGCAGTGGGGTTTAATTATCCTTCAGTTAAAGGTTGCCATGATCAAGCTTAAAAGAAAACAAAAGACAAAACATGGCTCAAGAATATCTATATGAATTAAAAAGTATCTAGTACCCAACAAGATAAATTCACAATGTCTGACATTGAATAAAAAACCATGCACAGAAGCAGAAAAATACTATCCATAAAGAGAAAAAAAAATCAACCAATAGAAAAGAATCCAGAAATGGCATAGATGATAGAATTAGTAGGTAAGGACTTTGAAACAGTTATTATGGCTCCATTATATATTTTCAGGAAAGTAAAGGAAAGATTGAGTGTGTCACATAGATAAATCAAGGATTGTAAGATTGAATAGATTATATAGACACTCTACTTTTGATAAAGTAACAGGGTATAGATTTATCCTCTGCCTGAAACAAAAATAGGCAAAGTGTATGAAACAACAATTAAGACATTGGACACAAGGCACCAAAGGGCAGCGATTCTTGAGAGATGGGAAATAAATGAGATTAGTGTTATGTCTGCCCCAGTTTACTGCTTTGAGTGAGTTCCCAGGCTGTGGCACAGGGAAGGAAAATACAAATGCATTCTGCAGACTTCCTGAGTTGAAGAGGCTAAGGCAGCTAGAGTTTGCAGAATAGAGTACCACAAAGGAGAGAGCCACAAAGAAAGAGAACTCTGAGGATTTTCAGAGGATCCCCTTTGAGTATTCAGCAGGGAACTGATCAATACATATATATGAGGAAACAATTTGAGGCTGGATAAAGCGCCACCCAAAAGGATTAAAGCTCCCAGGGTCTGATGCTCACACAGGGCCAGGAATACTGCCCATTCCAACCAGCCAAATGAGAAAGCCTTAAGCACTGGGTAGAGTACACAAAAGGGTCTTGTCTCATAGTGGGGAATAATTATCTCTGACCTGAGCATTGCTTCAGTTCTAACTAATCATAAAAGCAAGACTTGAAAACTTTCTCAGTTTGCTAGGTCTGCTAGGAGAAGTACCACAAACTGGTTGGCTTAAACAACAAGAATTTATTGTCATGTGGTTTTGTAGGCTCGAAGTCCAAAATCACAGCATTGACAGGGTTTGCTTTCTCCTTTAATTTATAGTACCTGGCATTTTTCCATCATGTGGTGATCTCTCTCTTTCTTTCCTGGTGTTGGCTCCTGAAATTTCTGCTGATTTCTGGCTTCTACTGATTTCTGGTTTCTACTGACTGACGGAATTTCCTTTGCTTATAAGTACTCCAGTCATCTGGATTAAGGCCCACCCTCATTCAGTCTGGCTGCATCTCAACAATGTCTTTAAAAATTCTATTCACAAATGAGTCGCCACTTTAACTAATAATAACATCTTCAGAGGTTCTATCTACAAATGGGTTCACATCCACAGGAATCCAGATTAAGAGTTGAACATGTCTTTTGTGAAGTACCTGATTCAATTCCCAAAAACCTGAAAGGATTTAACTGTTTCCAAGTAACTTAACTGAACCCCAGAACAAGGCTCAAGTATATTTATTGGAATATAAAAATATACAGCAACTGATAAGGTCTGGCAATTCAATAAAAATTACAAGGCATATAAATAAACAGGAAAGTATGATTCATAATGAGGAGATAAATTGATCAATTAAAACCAGTCTAGAAATGACAGAGACTTAACAGACAAGCACAGTAAAACAAAATTCAGCAGAAATATGGAAAATATAAAATAACACTGTAATTTCTAGAGGTTAAAATTATAATATGTGAGATGAAAAATACAAATATATTGAGTGAAAATTACAGAAGATTAGAAGATATAGAAAAATAAATCAGTGAACTTAAGACAGCAATAGAAATAATTTAAAATGAAACAAAGGGAAAAATGAATATTAAAAATTGGGCAAAACATCTATGAACTGTGGGACAATCACAAGTGTCCAAATATATGTGTAATTGGAATTTCTGATGAAGTGGGAAGGGAGGGGCTTTTGAAGAAACAATGGTGGTTGTGGGAGTTTGAGGCTTTTGTGGCCCCCAGAAAATTATGGTCTTGAATTAATCCATTCCTGTTGGTGTGAACCTATTGTATGTGGAACTTTTTGATTAGATTCAGTTAAGGGCCATTTGATTAGATTACTTCAGTAAGACATTGCCTGGAGTGGGTTTAATCCTTTTATTGGAGTCCTTTATAAATGAGATGAATGTGGAGAGAGAGACAGAGAGAAACCCCCAGAATGTGGAGAAAGAGACAGAGAAAAAGCCACAGAAGAAGAGAGAGAAAGCCATGAAAGCAAGGAGCTGAAATCAATGGAACTGGAAGAAAGGAAGCCAGGAGCTGAAGCAACGAAACCCAGAAGATGCCTTAATGTGCCAGTCTTTAGGGAGAAAGCATCTCCTGACGATGTCTTAATTTGGTCACTTACATGGCCTCAGAACTATAAGCTTGCAACCTAATAAATCCCCATTGTAAAAGCCAATCCATTTCTGGTTTGTTGTTTTTGGCAGCTTTTAGCAAACAAAGACGGTGGTTTGTTTCCAAATTTGATGAAAATTCTAAACCCACATATCTAAGATATTCAATAAACTCAAAGCACAATAAGCATGAAGAAAACTACTCTAATGCATATCATAACTGAATTGATGAAAACAGTGATAAATGGAAAATCTTAAAAATAGCCGGAGGAAAAAGATATATTATGTAGAGGAGCAGAAAATGAGAATGACAACATATTTATCTTTGGAAAGAATGCCAGAAACAAATCAATGGAGAAACATCTTAAAGCACTGGCAGATGCTTAGAATTCTATACCCAAAGAAAATCTCTTTCAAAAACAAAGGCAAAATAAGTATTGTTTTTTTTTTCCAGAGCTTTGGTTGTTTGTGTCTTTCAAGACTTTGACTATTCCCAAGTTGTCATATAAATTGGTCTAAATTTGTTCACAGTATTTTCTGGTTATCCTATTAATTTCTGTAGGATATGTAGTGATGTACTCATCATTCCTGATGTTGATATTTACGTTCTCTCTCTCTTTGCCTAAGTAGTCTGGCTGGAGCTATATTTATTTTATTGTTGTCCAATGTGTAAAAATTCTTGTTTCATGCATTTTCCCTCCTTTTGTAGGTTTTTAATTGGGAGGATGTTCTAGTTTGCTAAAACTGTCAAAGCAGATACCATAAAATAGATTGGCTTTAACTATGGGAATTTATTATCTTGAAAAATAAGTTTCAAGGCTGAGAAGAATGTCCAAATCAAGGCATCATCGGGTGATGCTTTCTCCCCAAACACCACTGTTTGTGACCCTGGACTCCTCTGCACATGGTGGCTTCTGCTGGTCTCTCCCTTCTTTTTGACTTTTGTTGCTTTCAGCTTCTTGCTTCCATGGTTTTCTCTCTCTATGCCTGAATTTCATCCTCATATAAAGGACTTCAGTAAGAGAATAAAGACCCACCCTGAATGAGGTGGGTCATGTTTCAACTTAAGTTAGGATGCTACTTCCCAAAAGATCCTATTTACAATGGGTCTACACCCACAGGAATGGATTAACTTTAAGAAAATACTTTTCTGGAGTACATACAGCATCAAACCATCACAGAAGGTAAATATGGTTCCTATTACTCTGTCACCTCACCTTTAAATTAGACTTCGGTTGGGTTAGATAAAAATTTGTTTGTCAATTTTTTCTTCCCATGGTATGAAAATAAGGAACCACTGTCTTCTTGTATCCAGTTTTTTTCTTGATATGTGCAGTATCACTATGATTATTTTTCTTTTGTTGGTAATCTTTTTGGCAACTTAAAAACTAACAACTTATCTAATTTTATTTTTTTCTTTGATGATTTAAAATTTATTTTAATATGTCTTAGTGTGGATTTTTCTAAATCTATTCTGTTTGGCACTTTATGGAGCCTTTAAATTCAACATGTTTCATCTTTTCTTAAATGTAGAAATTTTTATGATTTTTATTTCTTCTCATATTTCTTCTCTTATTTTCTCCATATCTTTCTGGGACTTAGATTATCTGGATGTTAATATTTCTAGTTCTCATCTCTATATCACATAGCTTTTCTTTCTTATTTTCTATGTCATTATCTTTTTTGCTGCTTTCTGAAAGAGGTCCTGAATGATATCTTACAGCTCACTAATTCATTCCCCAGTGATATCTACTCTACTATTTAGTCCATATATTTATATTCTTTACTTAATTGTTATATTTCTTATAGTTAATATTTTCATTTAGTTCTTTTTATGAGTTTTTGTTTCTGCTTCATTTAATAATACTTCAATTATTTCTATGAGAATATTTATTGTGTTTAATTTAAAATGTTTATCTATATTTTTATAATTATGCTTCAGTGGCTATGATGCTCAACTTTTATAAATGGTGATTTTCCACTTCAAATGTCTACTTATTTTGGCTTATAAGCTCATGATTTCATTGGAATGTCAACTATACTGTCTTCCAATATGTATGTATTCGGGAGGAGACCAAAGCTAAAGCTCTAGGTTAAATACCTAATGGTGAGTATAGGATGGGAGAGAATTGAACTGTTGGTTGTCCTTTTTCGCTACCTCTCTACCAGGCAACATCTTTGGTCAGGGATTCTCCCTTAAACTTTTTATAGAAATAGCATTGAGAAGACATAGTCTCATTATATCAGTGGTTTTCAAACTGACAGTTTAGTGGAATGTAATCGGTATTTTAAAAAATGAAGTATATTGGATAGAATAGAGTTTGTATTTTGAGTCAACAAATATTTATTAAATTATGTGACAGGGACAGTCCCAGTTCCTAGGGATACAGATGAATAAGACAAACTTTTGGAGTATAGAATCCATTGAAGGAATGGGACAGGTAGAAACAATAAAAAACAATAAATAGCATAATTACAGATTGTAAGAAGCTCTAGGAAGGAATGAAACAAAGGGCTATGATACATTGTAAAGAGGGGAGGGACATGTGCACTTAGGAGGGACAGGGAAGATTTCTCAGAGAAGATGCCATTTAAGCTAAGGCATGAACTAAAGGATGAGAAAGGAGTTGGTTGTGCAAAGGACCAAGATAGGAGCATTATCAGCCAAGGAACCAGCCAGTGCAAAGAGCCTGATGTGGAAACAAATTCAGCATATCCCAAGAACATAAAGAAGATCCGTGTGGCTGGAGGGGCTGATCAAGAATGAGTTTAGCAGATGAAGCTAGATATGTGTTTGGGGGAAAATGTATTCCTTACTATGGACAAAGATAAAAGCATTTTAAAAGTCATTGTCTTGGATTATAATCTACCAGTCCTTAGGTTGGAGTAAGGAAGACTGCTGGCCCTGTTTTACCTGTTTTCCTTGGTTGGTTTCACTCCCAACAAGGCTTGGGTCTTCTCTGATAATTTCCTGTTGGCATCATGATTTCTTTCTCACACAGGTAATGGGACAGCTATTGTCCTTTCCATGACGGTGAAAGGCAAGTGCAAAATTTAAAAGCTGCCTTCTATCTTACTCTTTGCTGCACCTGAGTTATCTAATTTATGATTTCACCATCTCCCCATTCCTTTCCCCTAAGATTACTACATGCTTCAGTTTCATCAGGGCATTCTCACAGTATTTAGATAGTTCCTCAAACCCTTGTTTTCTTCTCTTTTGTTTATTGGCCCTGTAGTTGCCCTTTGGGAGAGAGCCAGATGCAATTTGTTATGTTTCCGTTTTGTCAAGACCTAGAGCCATATACATTCTTAGTATTTGATATAAACTCTATATTAAATTCAGAATCTTGCATTTTTAGCTTAATATTATAACTTATACATTTTCCTTTAACACCAAAGAAAGTCTAAATGTATATCATTTTAATGGCTACATAATAATACCTCATGTGATTTTGCCTCAATTTATTCAGCCATTTCTTTATTGGACATTCAAGTTCCTTCCATTTTTTTCCACAATGAAATATAACTTGGCATTGGAAATTTTAATGCCTATGTCGTTGTCTTCTTTAGGCCAGAATGACTTATTTTTTTTTTTTACTGGGAGGTCCCACGGATCGAACCCAGGTCCCTCCATATGGGAGACGGATGCCCAACAATTTGAGCCACATCTGTCCCCCCAGAATGACCTTTTAAATCTGCAAGCCTTACTATATCACCTCCCAGGTTACAAAGAGCTATTTTTTCCCTGCTGATGAATTTATTGTAGCAGAAAGAAAAAATTGCAATTAAAAAACAACAACAAAAAAATCTCACTCTGCATACTAGGGGTACTGGAGCATTTCTTTTTCTACAAAGTAAAGTAAGTGATGGTAATGCTTTGTAATCATTTTTATTTCTTCAGAGTGTATCCCTGAGCAGTAGTTTTTAAGGGCCTTGATATTGGGAAGGGGAGAGGAAATAAAAGGAAGGTCTTGGCTCTGAGTAAATGCAGACCCTAGAATTGAAGAGAGAAGGTAAGTGTCTAAAGTAGAGGTGGATCCCAATAGGCAATTCCCTGTGTGTGTGGTGGGGCACTGATGCAATGATGACTGATACTAATATTTCCTGTTTTAACTTCCTTTTGCTATTCCTTTTACTCCTTCTCTCCCTTCATCCATTCCATAATTTCAATAGAGCTGTATTCTTGACTACCTTAGAGTTGGCCTTGTGAAAATGTTGAGTACTGGAGCTGCATGAGAAGTGCTGAAGAGGTGGCCCAAGGTGATTTAGATGAAGTTTGAAGCTCAGAGGAGACCACTATGCAGTCATCTGCCCCAGGAATATTGGGAATATTCAGGCAGAGACAGGATTTGCAGTCACAGACAGAAAGGAGCTTGCATTGTTTTATTCTGGTGGTAAAGGAAAGAGAGTACTTGGAAGGCTAGAGAACTTGGGTATGTTTGAGTAACAAGGCTTTGGCAGGCAACCAATATCCTACCATGTACTTTCTTAGTAATCTTCTTTTTCATGTCACCAATCCCAGCTGTAGCCAGACACTTATATCTTTAGTTGTTTAACATCTGCTTTCCCTTTAGAATATGAGCAACACAAGGCCAGAAATGGGTCTATTCTGTTTGCCCCAGTACCTAACTATAGTTACTAGTACAATTATAAAAAATATACTTTCATTAATTTCAACAAATGTACCACACTAATGCAAGGTGTTAATTATGGGGGGCAGTATATGGGAACTCTGTATTTTCTGCATGGTTTTTCTGTAAGCCCACAACTTTTCTAATGAATAAATACATAAATAAACAGAATCAATTATGCTCAATGCTCTATGAGTAATGCCCGATACCTAATACCACTTTTCTGACTACCTCTGTTCCCCAGCATCAACAACATTCACCTGTCCAGTTTGCAGCTCAATTCTACAGATGTTTTCTGAACATCTACTTTGTCTAGTCACAATATCAGGTACTGAATGGGACATTCAACCAAACAGCACTAACAAGCATTTACTGAGCACTTACTAAGTGCCAGATGCTAAACACTTCACTTGCATAATCCCATTTGATCTTCGTAATAACAATGTGAGGTAGGTATTATGCTCATTTTAAAGACAGGGAAACTTAAGCCTAGAGAGGTCATTTGTCCAAAGTCTGGCCAACAGTAAGCCAGAACAGAAGGCAGGTAAAGCCGAGATCTTCCAGCGGAGAAGAGAGAGTCAGCAACACAAAGGGGAAAACGTCATGTGGAGATGGGTGCAGAGACTGGGGCAATGCAGCTAAAGCCAGGAGGATTTCTGCCCACCACCAGAAGCTGGAAGAGGCCGTCAGAGGGAGCAGGGTCCTGCTAACATCTTGATTTCAGACTTCTAGTCTCCAAAACTGTGAGAGAATTAATTTCTGTTATTGTAAGCCACTCAGTTTGTGGTACTTTCTTCTGGCAGCCCTAGGAAACGAATACACCACCTTATAAAAGTAACACCATCTCTTTGCTTCTCTTCATCTTCACACTTGGTAAGTGTATCTACCCTTGCTGTGCTCACTCTCCCCTCTCTTTTTTCCCTCAACATACTGCAGCTGGATTCCATTCCACATTACCTCACTGAAACAGCTTAGGTGACTAAGAATCTCCTAACTGACAAATGTGAAGTATAATTTTCAGTCTGCCTTCAGTTTGTTGTCTCTGCATTTTATTTTTATTTTTTGGCCACTTGTTGATCCTCTCTCCTCGAGAGTCTTCCTTCTGTGGATTCCATGAGCCTGAACTCTCTAGGGTGTCTTTTTCTTTTTTTGGCTTCTCCTTGTCAGTGTTTTTCATGCTTTTTCTCCCTTCACCACCCTTTGTATGTTGGTATCCCCCATAGTCCCATTTGGCTGCCTTTCCTACTTTACAAGCTCTCTAGGTGATCTCCTTCAATACTGTGGGTATAACTAGCACATGAATGCCAGCATTTCCCAAATTTATATTTCCGGCTGGACTTCTCTCGTAGAACTTTAGTTGCACATTTTCCAATCACCCACTTGACACATCCTCCAACTATTTAACACAAAGCATCTCAAATTCAGCATGTTTAAAACTAAACTTACTTTATTCTTTTTCTTACAAAACACCTGGATCTTCTTCCTCTATTTTCGATACTAGTTAGTGGGACCATCATAAACCTTCCAGAAATCTGAAAGTTGTTCCTAATCTCTTCCTTTTCTACATAATTAGTCACCAGGCCCTGTGACCAATAAGCATCTCTCACAGGTATTTTGTCCTCTTTATTCTACATGCCCTTGTGCACATTAATCTTCACTGATTCTGTCCTCTTCACTGCCATCAAAATGTTTTTTTCTAAAATAGAAGTCTGAATCTTGGCAAACACCTGTTTAAAAATCTCTTTTTCATAGGTGAGGTCCAAATGCTTTAGCAGAGTAAACAAGGTCCCTCCCACAGGGAAAATTAGTCTCCTCTGTGTCATCATGGCACTTTGTACCTAACTCTATAACAGCCCTTGGAATATTTTATGTGATTATTGTGTCTTCTCTCAAATGGACTTTGAACTCCTTGAAAGCAAGGGCTCCATCTTATTTGTTTTTGCATTTACAGTACTAAACACATGAAATGGAACTGCACTTAAGTAAATGGAGGAATTGGTCACCTGGGTAAAACATTTTAAAGATTCTCCCTTTAAAAGGACAATGACCAAAGGATCAAAGTATAAGAAGTAGATGGGAAAGTGTGAAAATAGCAAAAAATGAGAGAGGTCCCCAGGTTATAGAAGTCTGTTAACAATACTGGATGCCTTGTCTTTCCAGAACATTGCCTGTTGCTTTCTTGTGGGCAGCTTCTGTGATGGTTTTAAAATTTGTCTGCAAATTCTTTGACACTCTTCCCTTCAAAAGGTGGAAACTAATTCCCATCCCCTGGAATGAGGGTCATACTTAGCGATTGCTTCTAGAATGTGGTAGAAAATATGTTATATGACTTCCAAGGCTAAGTCACTTAAAAGACAGCTTCTGTCTGTCTGTCTGTCTGTCTTTCTCGGACTGCTTACTCTGGAGAAAGTCAGCCACCATGTTGTGAGGACACTCAAGCAGTCGATGGAGAGGCCTACGTGGGAGGGAACTGAGACCTTATAGCAAGAGCCAGATGAGCCACCTTGAAAGAAGTTCTTCTTGCCAGTCAAGCCTTCAGATGGCTTCAGCCCCAGCTAGAATCTTAACTGCAACCTCATGACAGACCCCAAGTTAAAATCACTCAGCAAATTTCCTCCTGAATTTTGGACTCTCAGGAACTATGAGGATAAGAAATGTTACTTTTGCTGGAAGCCATTAAGCTTGAAGCAATTTGTTATGCAGCAGTGGATAACCAACACATCACTCACTAAGAATGCCTGTTCTCTGGGTCTTTTAGAATCCTATGTGTTCTTTCAGACCTAGTTAAAATACTTATTTGTCTTACATTATTCCCAGTTTCCTCCAGTCAGAAATGATGCTTCTGTCTTTTAGTTTTACCACTTTTTATTGTTTAGTATAATTTATTCTTTTAGCAAAAAATTTATTCATTACTAATTCTGGTCTATATTCCATGCTAATTACTAGATAACCAAAGATGAGTGATTCAGAAATTTTGAAAATGTTTCTCTGCCCAGCTATATCCAACTTTCTTTGAGAAAATAAATTACATCTGACTGTTCTTCATCTTTATGTCAGTATTGGGCTTAAGGGTGTGAATGCTGGGGTAAGGCCATCTGGATCAGGATCTCAGCTTTCCCTGCCTTCTGTTCTGGCTTACTGTCTGCTTGACTTTGGACAAGTTATCTCTCTAGGTTTAAGTTTTTCTGTCTGTAAAATGGGCAAAACAGTAACACCTAACTCACATTTTTATTATGAAGATAAATGGGATTAGCAAGCGAAATGCTTAGCACAATACCTGGTACTTAGTCAGTGCTCAATAAACATGTGTTAGTATTGTTTGGTTGAATGTCCCACTCAATATCTGACATTGACCCTGGACTACAGTGGATGTTCAGGAAATGTTTGTTGAATTGAACTGTAAACTGGATAGGTTAATGTTATTGATGCTGGGGAGAAAAGGCAATCAGAAAGTGTCAGAAATGAAGTATCAGGCATTACTCATGGAGCACTGAGCATAATTGATTCTGTTATTTATTTATTTATTCATTAGTTGTGGGCTTACAGAAAAATCATGCAGAAAATACACATACTGTCCTCATAATTAACACCTTGCATCAGTGTGGTGCATTTGTTAAAATTAATGAAAGAATATTTTTATAATTGTACTATTAACTATAGCCCTTTGTTTACGTTAGGGTTCCCTGTTTGTGTTGTATAGTTATGGTTTCTTTTTCCCCAATTTTTAATCTAGTCACATATATACTACTTAAAATTTCCCCTTTTTACTACATTCAAATAAATATTTCAGTACTGTTGCTTATTTTCACAATGTTGGGCTGCTATCCCCAAATGTATTATAAAAACTTTCCCATCACCACCAATAGACACTCTAACCATTTAAGCATTAACTCTCCATTCCCTACCTCCCCCCTAGCCCCTGCCAACCAGTGCTCTTGTTTCTGACTCTATGACTTTGCTTTTTCTAATTATTTCACAACAGTGAGATCATACAATATTTGTCCTTTTGTGTATGGCTATTTCACTCGACATGATGTCTTCAAGGTTCATCCATGTTGTCGCATGTATCAGAACTTCATCCCTTTTTACAGCAGAATTATATTCCACTGTGTGAATATACCTTATTTTGCTCATCTATTCATCAGCTGATGAACACTTGAGTTGCTTCTATCTTTAATCAATTGTGAATCATAATGCCATGAACATCAATGTGCAAATATCTGTTTGAATCCCTGCTTTCATTTCTTTTGGGTACATACCTAGAAATGGGATTTCCAATTAAAATGGTAATTCTATACTTAACTTTCTTAGGAACTGCTAAAATGTCTTCCACAGTGGCTGCACCATTTTAAATACCCACCAGCAATGAATGAGTATTCTTATTTATTTGCACCCTCTCCAACACTTAAAATTTTCCATTAAAAAAAAAAGAGTAACCATTCCAATTAGTGTGAAATAGTATTTCATTATGGTTTTGATTTACATCTCCCAAATGGCAAATGATGTTGAACATATTTTCATATACTTTTGGCCATTTCTATATCTTCTTTGGAATAGTCATTTACCCAATTTTATTTGAGTTGTTTGTCTTTTTGTTTTTGAGTTATAGGATTTCTTCATGTATTCTGAATATCAAATTCTTATCAGATATGTAGTTTCCAAATATTTTCTCTCATTGTTTTTTTACTTTCATGATAAAATCCTTGGCTGTTTTTAATTTTAATGCATCTGTGATAGTCCTGGAGCAGTTAATGTCTGCTGTTAATGTTTCTGTTACAGATGCAAGGTCCTCATACTTTCTGTCTGTCTGGTTGTGGCAGCCAGGATTGAATGGAGAAATACAGGAAATTCTAAAAACATGGGGAAGGGGGAATAATATTTGCAACTCAGAAACAATGTTGTAAACAGCGAATAGCCTTTTTACTCAAAAGAAAGTTTTTAATTTTGATAAAGTCCCATTTATCTATTATTTCTTTCATTGCTCGTGCTTTGGGTATAAATTCCAAGATAACATTGCCTAACACAGGCCCTGAAGATGCTTCCCTATGTTTTTTTTTTCCAGGAATTTTATAGTTCTGGTTCTTATACTGAACCAGGTCTTTGACCTATTTTGAGTTGATTTTTGTATATGGTCTAAGATAGTGGTCCACCTCCACTGGACACCCAGGTTTCCCAGCACTATTTGTAGAAAAGACTATTCTCTTCCCATTGAGTGCACTTGGCACCCTTGTCAAAACTCATTTGGCCATAGATGTGAGGGTTTATTTCTGAACTATCAGTGTGATTATATTTGTCTATATGTCTACCCTTGTGTCAGTACCATGCTGTTTTGATTATTGTGGCATTTTAATAAGTTTTAAGATCAGGAAGTGTGAGTCCTCCAACTTTGTTCTTCTTTTTCAATGTAGTATTGGTTATCCAGGGTCCCTTTTCCTTCCATATAAATGTGATGATTGGTTTTTCCATTTCTACAGATGAGGATGTTGGAATTTTATTGGGATTGCATTGACTTTGTAAATTGCTTTGGATTGACATCTTAACAATATTTAGTCTTCCAATCCATGAACACAGAATGTCCTTCCATTTATTTAGGTCTTTTTTTTTTTTTTTTTCTGTAATGTTTCGTAGTTTTCTGTGCAAAAGCAAAAGTCCTCTACTTCTCTGGTTACATTTATTCCTAGATATTTTGTTCTTTCAGTTGCTATTGCAAATGGATTTAAAAAAATTTCTCTTCAGATTTTTCATTACTAGTGTATAGAAACACTACTGGTTTTTACATGTTGACCTTGTATCCTCACCACTTTGCTGAATTCATTTATTAGTTCTAGTAGCTTTGCTGTGTATTTTTCAGGATTTTCTGTATATTGGATTATGTCATCTGTAAATAGGGGACACTTTACTTCTTCTTTTCCAATTTGGATGCCTTTTATTCTTTTTCTTGCCTAATTGTTCTGGCTAGAACTTCCAGTACAAGGTTTCTTGCTCCTGATCTTAGAGGGAAAGCTTTTAGCCTTTCACCATCGAGTATGATGTGAGCTATGGGGTTTTGATATATGCTTTTTATCTTATTGAGGAGATTGCCTTCTATTCCTAGTTTTCTAATTATTTTTATCAAAGAGGGGTGCTGATTTTTGTCAAATGCCTTTTTGGCATCAATAGAGATTATCATGAGTTTTTCCCCTTCATTCTGTTAATGTGGTGTCTGACTTTAATTGATTTTCTTATGCTGAACCATCCTTGCATACCTGGGATAAATCCCACAAGATCATGGTCTGTAATTCTTTTAATGTCCTGTTGCATTTGGTTTGGTGGTATTTTATTAAGTTCTTTTGTATCTACATTCATAAGGGATATTGATCTGCAGTTATTTATTAATTGGCTAATTAACTTGCCAACCATTTGTTTGTTCTCTACTGTATGTTGTAATGAGGGACATAGAAAGTTGAGTTTAGGGCATTTAAAATGGTATATGCCTGAATACCAGAGAAAAATTCCTAAACCCAGGGGTTTCTATAGGAAAGCAAATCCCTTACGAGAGTCAAAGAGTCAACAAATATTTATCAAGCATCTGTTACCTGTGCCAAACACTGTTATAGGAACTGAGGTTACAAGTCATTCATTCATTTTTCAATCCATCCCATAAATATTTATTGAACACTTACTATGTTCCAGTCATTGTTCTAGATTCTTGGGGGCACATCTGTGAATAAAACAGACAAGGATTCCAGGACCTCTCACAGGAGAAGACAGACAACAAACAGTGTTCATAATAAATATTTAATAATATAATATGTTCAAAGATATTAAAAGCAATGGGAAAAAAAGAAAAACTAGAGCAAGCTAGAGAGGATCTGGAATGGCGGGGCAGTGTATATAAGGAGTATGTAATTTGAAATATTTCTCATTTGAGCAAGTAAGATATGAACAGAGACTTAGGGAGATGAGGGAGCTAATCTTAGTGCTGAGCACTAGTGGAGGAGACAGCCAATAAGTAGTAAATAAATAATTTCATTTCAAATAGTTATAAATGCTATGAAAAAAATGGGGTAGCCTGAGAAAGTCCTGGCCCTAGCCTTGGAGATCTGTGCACTGCTACTGGGGGAGCTCAGATGGCAGTGGTTGATCCCAAACACATACCTGCAAGAAGATGATCACAACCTGCATGTCTGTGAACAGGACAGCAGGGCTGTTCACCTGCTGTAGCAGGTACAGCATATTCCAACCGATTAGTCAGCTTAGAGGAAAAACACTCATAATCTATTAGTCACACCTCTGGTGTGGTTAATGGGGGATGATGGATCATTTTGACTCCCACACAGACTCCAGGGTCTCTATATGGGACTGGAGGAGAAACTGTAGGAAGCCCAGATGGGGGGATATCGTCACATATTGGGAATGATCCTATCACCACATTTGCAGCTCATGAAAACAATTTCTCATAGGTCTAAATTTGATCTTTAAAATGAAGTCTCTTAAAATAGGAAGGCTATTCTCTAATGTAAGTTTTAATTTCAGAACTAGTAGATGAGATATGGCTCTTTCTCATATTCAAGAAGGATGGTCTGGTTATAAGATGTTTGTCTCTTTCATTTGAAGACAGGAGGAGCCTGGAGTTGACATACTCTTAAAAGGAAAGTGACAAGTGGGGAGCCACAAAGGTGATTAAAGGGCTTGGGGAAGAGGGAAATCAAAATCATTAGGCCTACAGAAATGCATGTGTGTGTGTGGCCAGGGTTTAATAACTGTACTTTCTTCACTAGGGGTAGAACACCAGGAAACAGGCTTAAATGGAAACAGGGTGATTTGATACACATCAGTCTGGTCTAGTTTATTTTAACTTTAGTAAACATTTTACCCAAGGTGCACAGCTCTGTCCTCCCCTTTCAATGCTTCCAGCTGGTAAACTGAGAATATGTATGATGTCCAAAAGCTGCATTAGGCTAAAGAAATCTGAAACCAGGGTCAAGTATTGAATTTCCAATTAGAATGTTCATTTATCCTTTGTGCCACATACTTCTGGACTTGGATTGATTTAAATGGTATTTTAACAGGAGTGATAGTCTAGAGCACATTTTCTGCTTTCCTTTATTCCCCACTTTCTGTGGCGAACACTACATTTAAAACTATTGCGTCTTGGATTATACAAATATTTTTTATTCAACTCATGGTGCTTGACACTTTTGCATATGATATTTACTATTCCCCACTGGAAATAAAACACATATGAAATGATCCTAATTATATAAAATGCAAAACACCACACACACACACACACACACACACACAGAGTCGCAAAGACCTATATGAAAAATGGCCAAGGAAGTGTTAATAGTGGTTCTACAAAGGAATGAGATTTCATGTGACCTTTATTTTTTTTTATAGTTTCATGTAATTTTTGTATGTTTTACAATGAGAATGTGTCCTCTATATAACCAGAAGAAAAACAACAAAGCTATAATAAAGCTATCTGGGAAAAATACTACCAGCTGCACCGTGAGGTTATGATGATGCCTCAAGGAGGTACAATGTTCGCTCAGGATTCAAACCCAAACCTGACTCTGTTCCATGTGAGCCTCACTTTATGAGGCAATTCGGGGGGATGCAAGAAAGCCAAAGATACAGGGCCTACCACCAGGGAACTAACTAATCTGATTTGAGAAAGAAAGACATGTGGGCCTGAGGCATGAAATAAGAAATCCAGTGGCAGAGCCAGGGACTGGCTTACGGATTCTGTTAAGAGGCCAAGGAGGACCTTAGTGGACCACAGGGAGGACTTAACAATGGCAAAACATAACTAGACGGGGGGAAGGAGAAGCACATCCCTATCAGAAGGCACAGAATTAACAAAGCCCAGGAGCAGCGACAGGCAAGTGTGGCAGAATAATTTGTTGCGATACTAACTTGTGTTTTGAGGACTTTTCTCCAGGGCTCTGTTAATTGCAGGGCTGAAAGCAGAAGTTGCCTGAAGAAAGCCTCAGTTTATGGGGGAATTGAAGGGAAGGGAGAGGGAAGTGGCAAAGGCTTTTGCAGGGGATGCAGAAAAGTGAGAAGCCCTTTTCCTCAAAAGCAGCAGTGGGCTGTGGTTTTAGGTTTGTGGGGATGTGCAACTATGCCCCACTCCCTCACAGGCCCCAGGGCCGTGGCAAAACCATAGTAAAGAAGAGCTGCAGGGCGCTTCCCAAGAGGCTGGGCCCTGGATTCGCTAAGTGCCAGCCTTTGCAAAGACCCTGGGCTAAGGGTGAGATTTCCACACGTATACGGAAACCAGAGGAATTCCAAAGCGCTAAAGAAAACACCTTAAGGTCTATCTCTATAGCCACAACTCAGAATATATTGCCTTGACAAAGGTAGCCAACTTCTGAGAAATCAGTTTCACCAGTGATAAAATAAAGGGGTTATTCGATCTCTTCCAGTTCTAAAAGTAGTTGAGCCTATGAAATTGTACCTTGTACCTGGAGTCACTTCGTCCCCAGCTAAAATGCAATGAGAATAATGTGGAGAGCCATTTTTAAAGTGAGACCATCAGCTTCTGCACATATGCATAATGTTTTCCAGCAGGAAGTAGGAGTATGCTGCGCAGTAATTGAAACTGCCTTTTGAATCTTCTGAGCCAGCAGGATCTGATACCTGATCGGATGAGCATTGTTTCTTCCTTCCTGTAAAATCAGCTAAAACAGGAAGACTCAAGTGCAAATTTCCATCACAACTTGAGAAACCTTCCCTCTCCACTCATCCACCCACACTCTCTCATCACCTGTGCCCTTTATTTGTATAGATTTTCACTTTCAACCAAAGGGGCTCAGTAGAGAGGGAGAGAGCGAGGACAGAGATCATGTACAAAGAGAAAGAAAACCACTTCCTAGACCTGCATATTTAGTGATGTACTAAACCTTCCGAGAGGGGAAAAATATGATACTGTACAGAAGGGAAAATAAATGTCCTCCAAATCAAAGTGAAAATGGAGACCCAGGGAAGTGAAGTTCGCATCTATCCTTAATGCAGCTTTGAAAGGATGGAGACAGAGACAATAAATGATATATCAGACATGGCGCTCTGCTTAGAAATTGCAATTCTAAATGTCATATGCTGTAAGCCTCTCTCGCTCCCCCCATAATTCAAGACAATTCACAAGAGATAACTTCTTTTCTCTGCCATGATAATATTCCGTAGCTTGTATCCCAAATAAACAACATGGGTTACTGCTTTAAGCAATACCTTCTCGATTTTCCCACACCACTTAAATCAACAATCTCTTTTTCCTTGTGCTCCGAATCCCAAGCCCCCAGGCTTGCATTTTGCTGCGGGTATGTGCCCCCATTCTGCGTCTGTGTTCCTTATCTCCAGTGTTATTAAAGAGCAGGTCAGCATTGCTCTGTTTGTACAGTAGTTTTTCATTGCTCTCGATAAGATGGGGATATTTTATACCTTCCTCCTTTTGAATCACCTTAATCTTTATCATGATCTCTTTTTTTCCAAATGTGGTGTTGATTTTTTTTCTTTTTATTAATCTTTGCAGACTCCAGTCCATCCATCTCCTTACTGAAATGAGAAACCTGGTATTCACATCACTCAACCTGGTTGGTTTCGGAGCTCAGGGAAGATTAAAAACACAGGAAGGCTTGCAAGCGACCTAGAGGGAATAGAGAGGTTGCTGCTAATGTGTTTCTTCATTCAACAGAGCTCGGTCGCACATTTGGAAATAAAGAGAAAGTGACTGTTCAAAGACACTGGGAAAAGTACTACCTGGGACATTTATCCTAAGATTGAAGAGTGGCTCAAAGTAAAATGTGGCATCATTGAAGATGATCCCATGAAAGCTCATTAATGCTGGCTGCTGGGCTAAGTGTAGCCAGAGAAAGAAATTGTCTCTGGAAAGTGGGACTAGTCTCAGGGAAGAAGAAAATGCTCTGGGAAGAATCGCAGAAATGCCTACAGTTTATGACGCCCTGGGCTGGTGTTTGTAGAATAGTCAGTCTTTGGCACCCGTTGGGGCCCTCAGAATTCTTTTTCTTGCACAAATCAGTAATAGTGAGAGATCCTCAGAGCAAGGTCAGGAGGCCACCCTCTAAGGGTAAAGTGGCCCCAAATCCCAAAAGAATCAATGAACTGTCTTCAGACATGGTCCATCCTCTGAGATGTTCTAAACGTGTGTGAGTGAGTGGACATGGTATAGTGCGATTAAGATTTATCTTTATCTTTAAGGCAAGAACCACAGAAACTGAAGAATTAAAACAGGAGTTACCATATAAATTGCACATGCACTGCACTAAGTATTTATATATTTTAGATCTCTTTTTGTATACCTATCTTGCTAAGCCTCACAGCAGCCTGTGAAGCAGAGATACATCCACAGAGAAGTTGAGTGCTGTTTCCAAGGTCACACAGCTTGTCAGTGCTGGAGCAGGGATTCAAATCCCTGTTTGGTTGACTTAAAATCTTTACTGTATGGAGGAAAGCATTCTCTGTGGATTTGAGGAAAGGAGAACACAACTTCAGCTCTGCACATTGGAAGGAGACACTATGTTTGGTGGACATGAATGTCAAGGACTCAGATTGCTTAGTAGATGGAGTCTATTGGGGGAGAGAGAGAGAGCTTATCTGGTTTTGGTGCATCCTGGATAAACTACCCCACTGGACCTTCCACTTCTCTATGACCTCATGCTCACTAAGTCATCTCCCAATGGCTAATTTGGTTTCCTGTGTACTTGATATGCTTCTGTTACTGGAAATGGGTAGCTGAATCTATAAATGAATATGTTTGTGTCTGGTTTCTATATCAGTGTCTCCTGTGTTGGGAAAGTTTATCCAGCCTGATGCAATTATGGCCACCCTTGACCCTCACTCAGCAGATTCCTAACCAAATTATGGGACTTATGGAGACGACCCTTCATCTGAACTGTTGACTAGCTTAACACTTCTCCTTAACAGTGGCCTGGCTTTGTTACTTGTTCCTTCTTGAAGTAATAAAAATCAAAATAATAGCAGCACAATAACCACAGTGATGGTTGCTTTCGTTACCTGAGTGATTCATATGTGTCAGCTGCTGTATCACAGACTCAGTCTCATTTAACCCTTACAAGTCCTCTCTGAGATACTTCTATTTTATGGGAAACAGAGCCTCTGAGATATATTAAGAAACCCCAAGTATAAACAAGGAAGCTGGGGTTCTTGTCCAGATCTATATGCTCTTGGCCACCATAACATGATGACATTTTTGTCCTAACCTCACTTCTCCAAGCTGAACTAGGCTTTTGCCTTTAAGGTTGAATAGTGGCTCCCTGAATGGACAGCTTTGTATCAGACTGCCATAGGGAGACACTTCCAGCTTGCCAGATTCCCCGAGATATTCTATAGAGAGAGTCTCTAAGATCTGATGGGCTCTGGATGGATGGCACGTCTGAGTTCCTGGGTCTCTGGAAAAGAGGATCAGAACTTAAGTCTGGTACTCCCACCAAGGTGATGTGGTTTGGAAGGATGTGGAGGGCAGGTAAGCAGGAGGGCATGGGGGGAGACCTGGTCAAAACGGTCAGCTTGCATCCCTGTCTGACTTCTATCTTCCTCTCTGTCTTCATCACTCCCTCCCCTCTCATATTTCCAGAGAGTCAAAGCCTCAGGCACCAGCTGCCACTGTGGCATTGAAGGAGCCCATGATAGGCTTTCCTTGAGGAGCCGTGCATGATGAGTTATGATTTCTCCAATAGTAGTATGATGATGACAATTAACAGCAACCCCTTAGATTTATAAAGCACCTTTCTCCTAATGACCTCTCTCCTGGAGACTATCATTTATTCTCACAGACCTCAAGGGATGAGGAGGAGGCAATGTTATCATTTTTACGTTATGGATCACCAAGATCAAGAAGTGTTTTTGCGGTACCTATTTCCATGTGGAGCTGTGTGAGGTACTGCAAAAAGAGATTCCACTGAGTCAACAGGCACTTTCGAATGTCTTTTATAAAAGTGCCAAAAGAACTTTGTGACATTTGTATTAAGACCCCACATCACATTTGGAGGAATGAAGTCTTAGAAAGCTGAAGCGATTTTCTTGGCAGCTGTGGTGATTTGAAACTGTTTGGACCCCAGAAAATCATGTTCTTAAAGTTAATCCACTCCTGTGGGTGTGGATCCATTGCAAGGAGGATCTTTTGGCGAAGCTATTTCAGTTATGGGTATGGCCCACCTCATTCAGGATGGGTCTTAATCTTATTGGAGTTCCTTATAAATGGGACAAATAAAGAGAGAGAAAGCGATGGAAGCAAGAGGCTGAAAGCAATGAAACTCGGTAGAGAAGGGAGAGACCAGCAAATGCCACCATGAGCCTTGCCATGTGACAGAGGAATCTAGGATTGCCAGTAGGTGTTCTTCAGGAAGAAAGCATTGTCTTGATAATGCATTGATTTGGACATTTTCATGGCTTCAAAACTGTAAGCTTGTAAGCTAATAAATTCTGCAGTGATAGGTACAAGCCTTTATACATTGTAGCAATTTGATATTGTTTATGAATTGCCAAAATAGATACTGGATTATGTTTGTAAACTGGTCTGTCCCTCTGGGCATATTAGATTATATTGGATTCAGAGATTTCACTTTTACTTGATTTAAATAATGATTAAGGCTTTGATTGGGCCACATCAGTAGGATGTTGAGTCCCAACCCCCTTGGTGGGTGGGGAACTCACAAAGAAACCACACTGCAGAGAAAGGAGGTGGGAATTTTGAGCTGGTGCCCCGGGAAGTAAACACACAGGAGAATAACACAGAGGAAAAGAGACAGTTCGGTAGACACAGCAGAGGCCCTGGGAAGAGAGACAGGCCTAATAGCCTACAGCTATGGCTGAGCCTGGGGAGGAACGAGTCCCGGGAGAGAGATAAGACTTGTCCCAGCCTACAGCTAATATTGGAAGAAGCTGGGACCACAGAGCCTTAAGAGGATGAGGAAGCCTGAACCCTTGCCGATGTTGGCAGCCATCTTGCTCCAACGTGTGGCAAAAGACTTTGGTGAGAGAAGAAACTTATGCTTAATGGCCTGGTAACTGTAAGCTTCTACCCTAAATAAATACCCTTTATAAAAGCCAACAGATTTCTGGTATTTGTATCAGCACCCCTTTGGCTGACTAATACATACATTTTGTCAAAACCTATAAAATTGTACAGTTCAAAGTGTAAATCATAATGTAAACTATAGACCATGGCTAGTCACAATACCTCAATATTTGTTCGTCAACTGTAACAAATGCAGCACACTAATGTAAGATGTTATTAATATGGAAAAATGTGAGAGGGGGAGGGGTGGGGAGTGTGGGAATCCCCTATGTTTTTGATGTAACTTTTCTGTAATCTAAAACTTCTTTAAAAATAAAGTTTAAAAAAAAAAGAAAAAAAAAAAAAAAGCCAACCCATTTCATGGTATCTGCTTTAAGCATCCTAGGAAACTAAAACAGCAGCAGGTATAGATGAATGAATAAAATATGGTTCCTGCCCTCACAAAGAAAACAGGTATTATCAACAATAAGTAGCTTTTATTGAGCATTTCCAATGTGTCGGATACTGTGCTGAGAGAAGTACATGAGTTATCTTCGTTAATCCTTTCAACAAACAGTACAAGTCTGTTGTACTTTATCTCTACGTAGCAGATGGAGCACACAGAAGTTGAATACCTTGCCCAAAGCCACACAGCTGGTAAGTGGGCACCCTTAAGAGGGAGGAGAGCAGAGTGGAGCTGCATTCCAGCTCCAGCACTTTCTATGTGACCTAGGGCCAGTTGCTTAACTTTTCTATGCCTTGGTTTTCTCACCTCTAAAATGGTAATGATGAAAGTATGACTTCATAGGGTTGTTATGAGGATTAGAGGCAATTATATATGTAAAGTGCTTGTGCAGTTGTTCAAGCAACTGTAAAGTGTTTGTAAATCTACTGTCTGGGATTTAAATCCAGATACTCTTATTCTAGAACCATTATATTATTTTGCTCCACAAATAACGCTCCCAGGGAAGAAGCAATAACATTTGAAATGAGTCTCCAAAGGACAGCCAGTTGCTTGGTTCTGATACCTGGAAAAGGTGCTTATTAAAAATCTCTTCACTTAAGCAGCTCTGAAAATTCTAATACCTTCCCCAGATCTAGCTGAACTAGTTTTCTTTGTTCTTGGTTCCTAGAAGGACAATAACCAGACCTCCCCGGTTCTGCTTACAGGAATAACAGGAATAAGATAACATCTCAAAGAAAACTGCAGGGGAATGGATGTGGCTCAAGCAGTTGAGCGCCCGCCTCCCAAACAGGAAGTCTTGGGTTCAGGTCCCAGTGCCTCCTAAAGAAGAAAAACAAACAGACAATGAGCAGATGAGAAAACAACAACAACAACAAAAAACAAAAATAAAGAGCAGACAACGAGCAAAAACAATGAACAAACAGACGAGGGAGCCATCTTGGGGGGGGGGGGGACACTCAAAACTGCAGAATGACGTCAGGAGCACCTTATATCCCAGTAAATCTGTAACTTTCCTCCGAAACAAAAAGACCTGCTATCCTTGAGCGGTCACACATCAATATCCACTTACAACAAGCCGGAGTTTGGCATGCCTAAGAGAACACAGGATTGAGCAATTTACCCACATCCTCCTTACGAGACCCTTTAAAAAATCCAGCGCCATCACCAGCACGGCAATTATGCATCACACGGTCATCACTTGATCCTCAACCCCTACCCCCTTTTCTTTGCCTATAAAAATCCCTAGTTCTCATTCTCACTTTTAACTGGTTCTGGGAAGATTTCCCCCAGTTTCTTGCTTGTGCACTAGCAATAAATCACCTTCACAGTGAGAGACGTGTTTCTCCTTTGTGGCTGCAGAATGGGCAGGTCCTTCTACTGAAAACAGCCATTTAGGTGGTGTCAGTCTAGCGGTCTAATCCTAGGTCAGCCACTTCTAATGATTTGGGTGTAAGGAGGTAAAACAGCCTTTTTATATCCCTATGTTATTACCCCAAGAATTAATTGGGGCCCAAGTATCCTTGGATTTCCTCCATTCAGAGGTCATTTAATTTATTTCCTTAGAAGATACATGAAAACCCTACTAGCCATAAACGTTGTTGTCTAATCCCTAATGCTTGAAAGTTTTTTTTTTTTTTTTTTTGAGGATATTCTAAAATTGTTCTTGACCATGTGTTTGTGAACTGACTTTTCTTTGGAGAGTCAACATGATGCACATGGGCCAACCTCTCCATTACAAGCAGAAAATCCCAGAAAATGCTATATTACCCTGAATGAATAAAGTGAAACTACTTATGCATGGAAAGCGTAAGCTTCACCTTCAACTAAATTGTAAGTAATTCCTTTAAAGACATTTATCAAGTATTTTACTTTCTTCCTGAATCCTTGAAATGTGTTAAAATAAGCAAAGCCATGTTGTTTTCCAACACAATTAAACAGCAATTTCCTTATATCCTGTGTGTAGCTTGAAGCAGAATTCTAATTTAAATTTATTATTTAAGGCAAGCAAATTTAGAAGCATTTACCAAATTAGACCATTATAACAAAATTAAAGAGGATAGCTAGAGGATGTCCAATCAATATTTGCATTGGAAAAAAACGCTATATGGAGTAGCTGGGCTGTTTAAGTCCCAAGGTTTTCCATTTGGGCAAAAGATATCATAAAATATATTTCCATTGAAATACAGACCAAGTTTATCTCAAACATACCATTATGATACAGATCTCTGTATATCAAAGAAAATAATTCTAAGTTCCTATTCTTGACCCACTAGCTTAATTAAGAAGTGATTCATCCATAGTCCAGTACAGCTAAAGAAGAAAGGCAGTCCATTGGAGTTTTTTTAATTTCTTGGTAATATAATTTTCAGGCTCAAACACCCAGAGCATGAACAAATAAAAATCCTAATTTGTTATAGTTCTGTAATTTGAAGGGTATGGGAGAGGCAGCATGATCTATTTAAAAGAATACTGGAATAGGAGTCAAAGAATGCAGGCTTGACTGGCCCTGGATCTGCCAGCTGGGCAAACCTCTGAATTGTCATCGCTTCCCTAGTAAAGTGCTTCTCTGAATTGCCATGCGCCCAGGGAGGTAACAAGGGTCAAATGAGGGAACACACATGATTGTTTGGAAAACTACCAGGAGCTAAGGGAAAAGGAGGTGACGATGGTCATGTCAGAGAGGGGAGTGCACCTCAACTAAGGGGTGCACTTGTCCCTCACATCCTCTCTCTCCTTCCTCCTGCTTGCTCACTGTCTCTTCCCATAATTCTTTCCCTCTTCCTCCCTCCCTTTTATCCTCTGCCTCCTTTTCTCCCTCCTGCTGGAGTTTATGACCTAGGCTAATGAGGCAAATATGGCTTCTTTCATCAAGGGTGGGGAATTAAGGCCTGGTTATGGTCCAATTTAATTTTCATGATCTCTTGAACAAGTGAAGGAATGCCTGGGAAACAGGCTGCCGTTGGCCTGCTGCCGGCCCAGCCCGAGCCGGGGCAGCCGTTACCCACAGCAGCTCATCGCACTCCTGGTAGACATTTCAATTAAGAGGCCTTACCCTTCCTTCTTGCCTTGCTCTGCAGAGGCAGCTGCCAGCCCTGGGTTTTAGTCCCATTTCTGTCACTTAGCAAGCAACCCTGAGGGAGTCATTTAACCTCTAAGCCTTAATATCCTCGCTTAAATATGGGGCTAGTAAGGATACCTGTATTATTTGCATGCAGGCAAATTTCAAGGATTGCATTAAATCAGATAAGTGAAGGCAATTTTAAACTGCTAAGTATTATAAAAGTGTTTTTGTACTTTTGTTTTATGCCTGTCCATTCACATTTTAAATTCTTCCAAGTTAACATTTTTATTGAAAATGTTCCTTTCCTGTCTCCTGTGACTCTCTGAAATATGGAGTAAGCACTCTTACAAGACTTTTTTTTCCCATCCCACCCCTCTGGGATGGCTCCCTCATCTGTCTGTTCATTTTTTCTGCTTACTGTCTGCTTGCTGTCTGCTTGTTGTGTCTGCTTGCTGTCTGGTTGTTGTGTCTGCTTGTTGTGTCTGTTCATTGTATCTGCTTGTTGTGTATGTTCATTGTGTCCACTTGTTGTCTGCATGTCTTCTTTTTTTTTGTTTTAAGAGAGCACTGGGAACCAAACTCGGGACCTCCCATGTGGGAGGTGGGTGCCCAACCGCATGAGCCAAACCCAATCCCTGCTCCTTGTGTCTGCTTATTGTGTCAGCTTGTTGCATTAGCTCATTGTGTCAGCTCGTCTTCTTTAGGAGGCCCTGGGAACTGAACCAGGACCTTCCATGTGGGAGGTGGGCACCCAAATACTTGAGCCACATCTGCTCCCTTACAAGACTTTTAAGAAGTCTAATAAGCATAAAATGATGTACATCCTCTATTTGAAGTGTTGTCTGCAGACTCTTATAGACACAACCTTGTACAAACTTACTAGGCAAAATCTATTTCCCTTCCCTGCAACCAAGCACTCTACGTTTTCCTGATATTCATGTGAGCCTTGGAGAAACTCTTATTCCTATCTACATATAGCCTCCCAGCTTTCCAGGATTGCCCTGTACATGTTTTGGAAATGGCTGGGAATTCTTTCCAAGTTCTGTCTCATCTCCTGTGTGTCAACATAGGCTCTTTCTCCTCAGTAGTATATCCAGTATGCTTCAGAACTGCAATTTTGTTTCTCCTCTTTTCTGCCCAGTACTGTTAATATTGAAGAGTCACTTCCTATGTCAGTAGGGTCCTCCAAGAACCTCTATGTCCACACCATTCTCAGTACTCCTCCTCCATGTTTTAACAATAAAATACAGTTTTGCTGGAAATACTTTATTTAAAAATTTATTTAAATTATATTATTGATAAGTTCTCCTCTTCTCCCTATCTTCTCAATGTTTGCATGCTCCTGAATCCTGTCCTAGATGATCTCATCCTGCCCAAAGTCTTATTTATCACCCATAACTGAGAGAAGGGAATTCTGGGAATACGGTGGCCTGGGCATAACCTTCTTCCCCTCCACTCCAATTCCAAGCAAATTTGCTTCTTCTGAGCCAAGTGGATGCCAAGATTGCACAGTGACTGGGTATGGATGAGGCCTCAGGCTCTGTTGAGGTCCCTGAGAGAGACCTGGGTGGGGCTTCCTCTCTCAAGGGCTGGGGAATAACTAGAGAGCAGCATCTGAGCACAAGGATGAGGATTGAAGGGTATTGGGTCTGGGAAGAGACAGAGGTCTTTGGATCTTGGGAGAAATCAAGGCCAACCTTTGAGAGTATGCTCATTTCTTAAAATACAAAAGGCCAGGAGGATCCCTACCCCGGTCAAGGTGGCAGAGTGAGAAGCTTCAGGGCTCTGTCCCTTGACAAAAGCTTTGAACAACCATGAAGATCTGGCAGAAAAATCTTTCTTAAAGTTCCAGAAAAAAAACAGTTAAAGGATTGCAGTAACAGGACAAGGACTGGATCAAGAGAAAAGCAACTTTAAAGTGGTAGGATCTAGTGGTGCCCTGGCTGTACCCCGACCCCCATCACTTTATTGGCTCAGTCTGGAGCCATCCTGTGCTCCCAGTATAGATCCCTTGTCTTGATTCTGGAGAGAGCAGAGTAATTTTTTGTGCACAATATTGGAGCATGTATGCCTGCCCAGTCTCTCTGGTGGTAGCCTGAAGGATTGAACCAGGACACTCTTTGCAGGATTGCCAGCCCAGGACTTGCCCTACATATAGAGGGCAGATCACAGAGCTTTCCTACAGAATATTATGGTAAGGGCAGTCAAGTCATGGCTACCTGGAACAAGGGATTGCTGACTGGAGGACATACAATGCAGTATCCCAGACCATGAGGAAACTGTTTCTTAGGGAAAAGGGGTCATTTATATCTGTCAATGGTGGAATTCCTAAGGCCATATACACATGCCCAAGAAAAGATGCATGTGTGAAAAGGATCAAGCAAACCCCTACACTTTGGCATTGAGCTATTCTCCAAACTCATTGTATGGATAAGCTCTGAAGGAGAGCACTCACACAGGTCAATCTATTTTTTTCCCTCTCTCTCTCTCTCTTTTTTTTTTTGGCTATCTCATAGCATTCAAGGAAAGTTCTGTCATAACAGTAAATGGATACAAATTTAAGGAAGAGTTGCCTCAGAGTCTAAATTCCAGTAATAACACATTAAAATGTCAAAATATCCAGGTTTCAACAGAAGATTAAAAAACACACAAAGAAACAAGAAATGATGGCCTAAGCAAAGGAGAAGATTAAAGCATTAGAAACCATCAGTGAAGAAGACAAGACCTGGGATACACCAGACAAAGATTTTTTAAAAAAAGATCCTAAATATGCTCAAAGAATGAAAAGAAAACTTGGACAAAGAACTAAAGAAAATCAGAGAAATGTAGATGAACACAAAGAAATATCAATAGAGAGATGAGAATTATGAAAAAGCACCAGAGATGAAGACCACAGTAACAGAAATTAAAAATTCCCTAGAGGGATTCAACAGCAGATTGGAGCTGACTGAAGAAACTATAAGTTAATTTGAAGATAAGACAATTGAAACCATCCAATCTGAGGAGTAGAAAGAAGAAAGAATGAAGGAAATGAACAGAGCCTGAAGAATCTGTGAGACACCACCAAGCATACCAATACATAGAACATACAAGTCCAGGGATAAGAAAAAGAGAAAAAAATCAGAGAGAATATTCAAAGAAATAATGGCCGAAAACTTCCCAAATTTAATGAAAGACATGAATATACACACCAAGACACTCAACGAACTCCAAGCAGTATAAACCCAATAATAAACCCACACTGCAACTTATTATATTCAAACTGTTGAATGCCAAAGATAAAAAGAGTAATTCTGAAAGCCACAAGAGAGAAGCTCTTTTGTTATGTACAAGGAAGCCTCAATAAGATTAAGTGCCAATTTCTTATTGGAAACCATAAAGGCAAGAAGGCAGTGATATGACATATTTAAAGTGCTGAAAATTTTAAAAAGGTGCCAAATAAGAATTCTATATCCAGAAAAACTGTCTTTCTTCTTTTTTTAATAATAATAATTAAAAAAATGATACTTAGATTATATAAATGTTACACAAAAATTATAGAGATTCCCATATGCCCCATCTCCCACACCTCCCACAACCTCCCACATAAACATCCTTCATTAGTGTGGCACAACACCTGCAATGGATATACACATCCTGGGGCTTTGCCATTAAGCATGGACCATAGTTCACATTGTAGACCACACTCTCTCCCACACAGTTCTGCATGTTATATGGTGTATTAGTCAGCCAAAGGGGTGCTAATGCAAAATACCAGAGATTGGTTGGTCTTTATAAAGGGTATTTATTTGGGAAAGAAGTCCACAGTTACCAGGCATAAAGCATAAGTTTAACATAAGGCATAAGTTTCTTCCCTCACCAAAGTCCATTGCCACGTGTTGGAGCAAGATAGCTGCCGACGTTTGTCAGGGTTCAGGCTTCTTGGGTTCCTCTCTTCCTGGGGCTGTGTTTCTCTCCAGGCTTAGCTCCTCTGGTTTCTCCACAAGGTCAGCTGTAGACTGTTAGGCTCTTAGGCTTTCCTTCTCTCCACAAGGCCAGCTGTGAACTCTCAGGTGAATGGCTCGCCTCTATCGCGGGGCCTTCTCTCCAACATCAAAACTCCAACATCAAAACTGCTTCAACTCTGTTCTTGTCATGCCTTTTATATTTGATTCCCCCACCCACCAAGGGGTGGGGCTCAATGCCTTACTGACATGGCCCAGTTAATGCCCTAATCATAACTTAATCATGCCCACATTAGCATACCAATTTACAAGCATAATCCAATATATATTTTTGGAATTCATAATTACATCAAACTGCCAAACGGCTACATATGGTGATATAAAATGGCCTATATCTGTCATTGCAATGTCTCTCAGGATAATTCCCAAGTCCTGAAAAAGCCCCTGTATTACAACTGCTTTTCCCTCTCCCTGTCTCCAAAGCATCCACTGGCCACGGGCTCCACATTAATGTTGTAATTTCTTCCATTGCTTTAATCACAATATGTCTATAACAGAATACCAGTAAGTCCACTCTAGTCCACAGCTCTTCCCCCAATCCTGAGGAGCCTGGGATGGTGATGTCTACTTCACCTCCAAGTGAGAGGGGGCTGATATCCCATGGATAAGATGGATGGGATTATCCTGCCTGCAGCTGCAGACTCTCTCCATTTCCTGGGATTGCCGTTGTCCATCATTGTCTCCCCGCCAGGTGTCCTGGGTGAGTTCATTGAGCTGTAGAGTAGGAGTTGCAGCTTCACCGAGATTCCGGGCCCAGCTGGCACATGGACAGCCCAAAGACTCCAGTCTCTGGAAGTACACCTACAAACTCCAACACCACATATAGGTTTGAATAGAAAGGACAGATGGACCATGTTCAGGGAAGACATATTTGAGTCCAACTCTGTCACTCTCAGGAACACATATTCCAAAGTAGGGCCCACTGATAAGGCACCAAACTCCGGAGCTATCCACCCTGATATAGGACCTGGGTGTCTCCAGAGCCCTCAGGAGCCCCTCTATTTGGGATGATATCCATATTGGAAGCCTATGAGGTCCTACTGAGATGTGCATAAGCATTACCTCTGGGATGACCTCCGACTCACTTTGAAGTCCCTTAGCCATATGAACTCATTTGTCTTCACCTTTCCCCCCTTTTATTCGAGGTCTTTTTCCAGTTGTATTGCCAGTTGGCACTTGGTAGTAATCCCTTGTTGCCAGGGAGGCTCATCCCCGGGAGTCATGTCCCACGCTGGGAGGAAGGTAATGCATTCGTATGCTGAGTTTGGCTTAGAGGCCACATTTGAGCAACAAGGAGGCTCTCAGGTGGTAATCCTTAGGCACCCCATAACAATAGGCTAAGTTTCAATTTCAAGAGCAAAGACTCATAAGGCTAGTCATCGATAACAAGAGCCCATCTCAAAACTGTCTTTCAAAAATGAGGGAGAGATTAAGACATTCCCAGAGCTGAGGGAGTTCATCACCACCACACTCCAGGCCATCATTATCTTTCATCTGGATTAAAGCAATAGCTTTCAAGGATGGAGAGGATGGTCTCTCCATCCTTTTTTCCCCACATAATATGTTCTTTACATGGCAATGACAGTAGTTTTTTAAAGATACATATACCAATTAATTTTTGTCACTCTCTGGCCCCAAATTCTCCAATGACTTCCCATGATATTTAGAAAAATATCCACATTCCTTCTTGTGGTGGTTAGTCTTATGTGCTAACTTGGCCAGTTTTTAATCAAACACTAATCTAGGTGTTGCTGTGAAAGTGCTTTGTAGATGCAGATAGCATCTATTAATACTATCAGTTGACTTTCAGTAATGTGGGTGGGACTCATCCAATCCATTGACAGCCTTGAGAGCAAAAACTGAGGCAGAGAGGAAGAAATTCTGCCTCAAGACTGCAATATCAAACCTTGCCTGAGTTTCTAATCTGCCAGACTGTTCTATAGATTTCAGAGTTGCCAATCCCCATAATCATGTGAGCCAATTCTTTAAAGTAAATCTCTTTACCTCTCTCTCTCCATTCTCCCTATATGGGCTCTTTTTCTCTGGCTCACCTTGACTGATATACTTACTCTGACTCCTCAAAGCCCTACATGGTCTGCCCCTTCTTTTCCATCACTCTACTCTACCCACATCAATCTTTAATTATTTCTCAGATACTCCAGTTTGATCCCACGTCAGGGCCTTTACACTCACTATCTCCTCTACCTTTAACTCACTTTCACTAGATTTTTAGGGTTATCTGGTATAATTTATTTCCTAACTGGTATAATTGGTTTTCTAAACTGGGATAAGGCAGAGCATAAAATGAGTTCCCATTAATAATTATGTCAAGAAAATATATTTAAACTGATACCATCCTGGGCATAAATGGTTGTCCTGAGATATTTGCATGGCCTCCTCGGTTACTTCTCTCAGGTCTCAGTTCAAATATCCTCTTAGAAAGGCCTTCATTTAATACCTTGTTTAAAATAGACACTTACCTAGTCTATATCCCAACATCTCCTGACTTTGCTATTTTTCTTCATAGCACCCAGTATTTTCTGAAATTATATAACATGTGCATTTATTTAATTATTCATTGCCTGTCATTTTTTTTTATAATCCCAGCAGGATCTTATCTGTCTTGTTCACTACCATGTCTCTGATGGCTAGAGTATAAAGTGGATGATCAATACATTTTTGTTGAAATTCATGAGTAAATATTAATTCTGGACAAAACCCTTGCATAAGTCAAGAAATGGAGACATGTTTGAGATATTACATTGGTCTAAGTGACTCCTAAGGCCACTCCTACCTCATCTTAGATGAACTCAGCAGACTGGGACTTATGTCAATCAGAGAGGTGAAGGAGCCATTGAGGCTGAACTTAGTATCCTAGGGCTCCAATCTGAGGTAGGTGGGACAGCAGGAGTCTCCAGGATATGGTCAAATTTTATGATGTTATTGTGATTCTGCATGGTTTTTTCAGTCTGAAATAAGAGACTAGCAGTGGTTGGTGGCCCAGAAGGCAGATTCCAGCTGCTTTTAAGAGAGGAGTTTGACTTGTAAGAGTAATGCAGGGTTTTAAGCCCCAGACTTTCTGGTTGAAGGTCAGGGATGGCTTCCAAACTCAGTGTTGGAGGACCTGGATTGTAAGCTAGGAAGTCTCTGGTGAAGCAGGGTTTGCTAGGTTAGTGTGATCCTAGGGATTATTGATTTCCAAGCTAGCATGTATTCTTTTTATAAAACTAAGACTGTGGGAAGGCCACGTCATGAGAGATGAACAAAGTAATCAAATAAAAAAATATCTTCAGTCTAGAAACTGGAAACTAGAAATAATTCCTAGTGGCCTGATAATCAGAAAATTTATGCTCTATGCCAGTCTGACACTAACTTTTTGGCCATTTCAGGGTATCATTTTCCTCATCAATGAAATGAAGGGGGTGGACAGGGTAATCTTAAAGGATCCTGTTAATACTGAAAAAAATCAAGTCATGATTTGATGTTTTTTTTTTCAATCATGTGTTGAAGACTGTGCTAGGTGCTGGGTACACAGAAGTTAAGGAATTATAGACTCTGTCCTCAGGAAGCTTTTGGTCTAAGGAAGGCAAGCAGGTAAACTGGCAAGTAATCAGCATCTAAACACCTTGCTAAGGGTTCTTACAAGGCACTATGGGAACACAGCTGAAGGAGCAAGTTAGTTCTGCATGTTGGAGTCAGGGAAAAATACAGGGGGAGGTGATATTTGAATTGAGATATTTAAAGATAACTCCAATGAAGACAGGAGGAAGAACAATGCTGGAAAAGGGATGAACATGAGCAATATCAATGAAACATGATAGTCCATGGTGAATGCCAAAGCAAATTTTATTTCAGTTTGTGGTAAGGATACTTGAAATGGAGATAGTGGTTGGAGGTGAAACTGTAAGGGTAGATTGAGATAACACTGATAAAGTCCTTGAAGCACCCCCTTTTTTACTTTGTCTTTTTCTTTTTACTTTAGGCATTATGTAGTTATCAATTAGGCTGCAAGTAACAAACTATCCAGCTGATAGTGGCTAAGCAATAAAGACATTTAATTTTCCCATAGGGCAAGATGTCTAGCAATAACTCACTCCAGATTTGGTGCAACATTTCAACAATGACATCAAAGACTCAGGATCTTTCTATTCTTTGTCTTGCATCCTCATCATGCTAACTTTCCATTGTTAGGATTTTTTGCCTCATGGTCATGTGTAGTTAAGGTAATGTTAGCTGAAGTGTAGATAACTCTCCTACTCCTAAGTTGGTTAACACAACAAATATTTATATCTCCCTTTTATAAAATCCACAACAGAATTCATGATAAGCAAGTGACTCTTACTCAAGTGGTCTTTATCTTGGTCTCCACCAGCTTCAGCATATATCTTCTAAGAAAATTGGTTTGATTTTCCTTAAACTGAGGTGGGAAAACTATGGAGAACTTTGCATGAGAGTTTTTCATGTGCTAGCCCTGGAAGTGGTATATAGTACTTTGTCCTATATTCAACTGACTAGGATTCAGTTATACTACCTTCAAGGGAAGCTGGGAAATGAAGAGTATCAGCAAACCTAGGAAGAAGAGGAAATAAGTTTTCTGATCAAGTAGCCATCTCTGCTACATATGGGTAATGCAGCTTCAAATATCATGTCCTGCAAAACCATGTTCGAGATAGGAAGAAATGAGAAGGGGTAGTTCCAGCAACCTCTCTTCTTGAGTTTGTGCCAATTTTCCTTGAAATTTTCTAAAAGACTTGCCCTTACATCTCCCTAACCAGAGTTGTGCAACATGCCCACACCTCGCTGAGTGCAGTGAAGATATAAAAACAATCATCTGAATGGGAATGATTGACATAGGGTATCTTAAATCACATCCTGGAGTTTGGGAGGAATCTGCTTTTCCTGAAACATCATTGTATGTCTAGTGCTTGAACAAAATCAGGGTCCTAGGCAGGAAGAAGGGGGAGAGAATGGCAATTAAGCAGACAACCAAAAGTGTATACCAAGGAAGCCAAGAAAGATTTTTGGCAGAGGAGTGACATGATGTGATTTGTGGGTTATCATGATCTTACTGGAAAATAGATTGTGGAACCTTTCTATTCTAGGCATGGGCACCAATTTATCTCAGGGAGAGTTAAATTCTTGTAAGGTCAGAGAAACTCTTGCAAAGCCTGCAACAAAGTAGTTGTCTCAACACTTTTACCTTGGGAAGAGAGATCCACATCTTTAATTCCAGAAATAAAATTTCTTTTTGAATAATTAAAGCCTATGTCATTGTGATTGATGGACCAGGAAAATGTTTAAAAATTTTTTTACATGAAATAAACGTCTCTTTTCCTTTGAAACCTTGGGTATTTTTATATCTCACATAGACTGAGGTCTTTAGGTAGGAATGCTTTTCAGTATCCACGAATGAATGGTACCATATTTAGACCATAATATGGCTTCCTTTGAGCTCATAAGAATGGTTCCTAACAACTGCATGTCTGAGCTTGGGTAAGAATGACATTATCTGTGGAGTTGACCAGCATTTTGGTTTTCTGAAGGGTAGAGATTAGTGAAATAGAAAGAAGGTAATCCACATCAAAGAGAATTTGAGCTACAACTAAGTATAGAACATAGAAAAGTAATTTGGGTTAAAGTCATTTATTATCTTATGATCTTGGGTACATTGTTTAAAGTCCCAGAGATTTGATGATGCTTCTAGGATATACAGGATGACAAGCAAATGCTCAGCAGATAACCATGTCCTTCTCTACCTTCCTCCCACTCCCTTGCAATTAGATTCTGATCACATGACTATTTCTGACCAATGAATTGTGAGAAGAAGTAATGCTGGATCCTTTGGCTCAAAGCCATCATGAATCAACATACATCCTCTATCTCTGCTTGCCCTTACTGTGCTGACCTTGGAGGCCACATGTTCCAGATGACGTACCTACAAGATGGAGGAGAGACACCGACCTAATTTTGTGTGAACAAGAAATAATCCTAAACAGATAAAACAGGTAAGGAAATGGTTTGTAAATGGTAGTTACTACTGTTGGTGCCATTTTGATTATAAAAACAGGTGATGTTTTCAATGCTACCTTGGCTCATAAAAGTTATAATCCTCAAATGTTTTGGTTAGGGTCCACTTTGTCAGGGAGTAAGGCTTCCCTTTCAAGCCCCTGCTCCTACAAAAGGTGTCCAAGGCCTCTAGCATCTATTTGGGGAGACTACAAGTATCTCAAATAATGGAGTGTCCGTACTTGGAAATAAGTTGATGCTGAGTCTCACCTGGCCCTCAAGCTGAGAGGTCTTCCTTTCCCCTGACACTCAGCTAAGTCCATTTCTTCTTTTCCAATCTCAGCCTCTCCTCTGCCTTCTCATTTCTCTTTCTTCATCCTTAGGCAAATGTAGTCTTTAGAAAATTAAACAAACACACTCTGAAAGCATGCATTTCTGTCTTGGATTTAGATTAGTTATTTTTTTGAGCCTTTATTTCTGCTTTTTTGAGACTTTATTTTCTTATTTTGGTCAGGGTAGGGGGGCAATGACACTCAGCTAAGAATGAAGGAGCAGAAGAATAGAGAAATATACCAAAATGCATAGATTACTGAGTTATAACTTATGTTATTTTTTGTTGGCAGGATTATTAATAATGAATTGATGAGAGGTGAACTGCTTAGAGATGATGATCATGTATCAAGAGGGGAATTCACAAAAAATAATTTTTGAGAAATTATTACATGACTTGCAATGATCCTGAACCTCCAAAACACTTATTATCTACCTCTATCAGTAGTAAACCATAAGCTATATTTGGGTGCACATCAGTGCCAATGCAAATGAAGAAGCAGAGCAAACAACAGTTTCTAGAAAGGATTTCTAAAGCTACCTATGCTTTATTGCCTTCTTTCAATTTCCTTTGTCATTCATTGTCCAATTATCCTTGCCTCCTAGTATCCTTGCTCTTGTGTAATCCCCTCTCCTTGAGTGTGGGCTAGTCCTGGTGACTTCCATCTAACCAACAGAATATGATAAAAATGATATGGGAAGCGGCTGTGGCTCAATCAGTAGGGCTCCCATTTACCATATGGAAGGCCCTGGGTTCGGTTCCCGGGGCCTCCTGGTGAAGGCAAGCCCGCCCGCACGGCGTGGTTAGCTGGCCCAGCGAGCACAAGCAGCAAGGGGGGGATAAATGAATAAATAAAAATAAAATCTTTAAAAAAAAAAGAAATGATAGTATATCACTTCCAACATTTGGTTGTAAAAGATTGTGACTTATGACTTGTCAGCACTTTCTCCTTGGCCCTCTCTTTTGCCTGCTCTAATGAAGCCAGGTGCTATATGGTAAGGGCCATATGGCAAGTCTCCTGTCAACAGCCCACACAGAATTGAATATTGCCTCCAACCACCTGAGTAAGCTTGGAAGCAGATGTTTCCCCAGTCAAGCCTTTAGATGAGATCACAGACCCAGCTGACAGATCAGTTTAGTTCACTGATCAACTCCAATGTGCCACCTATGTTGGTGCTGAGTTGCATTTAATCAGATATGCCACATGCTCCAGCAGAGCTCATGCCTTTTTGGTCCAGAAGGGACAGGTCTTCATTTCTTAAAGCTGAGAGAGACCAGGAAGGACAGTGTGAGAGTTTAAAGCTGAAGTCCTTTGGCTGTAAACCTATTTTAAGTAGGGTCTTTTGATTAGATTATTTTGGTTAGGGAGTGGCCCAGTGTGGTCTGGATCCTCTTATTGGAGTCCTTTATAAATGAGATGAATATGGGGGGAGAGAGAAAAAGAGAGAGAGAGAGAGAGAGAGAGAGAGAGAGAGAGAGAGAGAAAGTGAGAGAAGCCAGATGCTGAATGCAGCAAAACCTGGAAGAGAAGGGAGACATCAGCAGATGCTGCCATGTGTCTTGCCATGTGACAGAGGAGTCCAGGATTGCCAATAGCCAGTCTCTAGGGAGAAAGCATCACTGAGGATGCCTTGATTTGGACATTTTTCTCTGCCTCAGAATTGTAAGCTTGTAAGCCAGTAAATCCCCACAGTAAAAGCCAACTCATTTCTAGTATATTGCCTTTGGCAGCCTAGCAGACTAAAACAGACAGGAACAGATCAGGGGAGAGAGGCCTGAACCAACACCAAATAAAAGGATTCTGAGTAATGGGGAAAGCTCTTCCAGACAAAACTCATACTTTTCCCAAAAGCAGATAAATATATAAAAGTCCTGCATTGTTGTTGCAGATAGAAGGCATTAAAAAAACCTTTCTGTAGAAGGCACTTTTGCATCCACAGAACCTATTTTCATCAGATAAGTTACACCCATAATATTATGAAAAAATTGAGTAATATAATTCAATTCAACATACCTGTTGAAATTGTCCACTATGTACTTAACCCTTGTACAGGATACTAGAAACACAGATAGAGGGAAGACTAATTCTTTGCTTTTGAAGAGTTCACATTTTGCAGAAATGATATAATGCTTATTTTAACAGAAGCATGTACAAAGGGCTATGGTAACACAGATGGAGAAGCAATAAATTGGAACTGGCAATAAATAATGTCAGTCCACTTAGAGCAAACGGTGAACATTTTGTGAAGATATAGTGCAAGCTAGACTGCATATACTGTAAAAATGGGAGTATCATGGGGGTGCAGACTGAGCAACTGAGACCTATAAGTAATATATCTGCTCTGGTCCAAGGAAGTGACCAGCTGGACAGACCCAGCATGGATCACCTTGGAAAATCAAGTGACTCCTAGGATGAGAGCAGAAGAAGAGTTCTGAGTGAGACCCAGCTAGGAACCCTGATCTAAGGTCCTCTTGGCAGAGGATTTCCCCAATTGCTATTAAATATTGATTCGAATTTAATAACAGGCCCTTCTGTTGGAATTCCTGCATGCTATTTCCTGTTGCTATGTATTTCACAACCTAATTCTCATCAAACAATGTTTATGAAGTCCTATTACTTCCTTTTTAACTTTTACTAAAGGAAAACAAACATAGAGAAAAGTATGCAAATCATCCAGGAACAGCTTGAATTTCCACAAAATGACCCCACTCATGTATCCAGCATCTAAAAAAATAATAGACTATTCCCGGCAGATAATAAGCTAGAATATCACCAGCACTCCAGAAGTCATCCTCATGCTCCCTCCCAGTCCTTTATAACTTTTTTAGAAGTTTGAAATAATTTCAGACTTATGGAAGACTTGCAAAACCAGAGAGTTCCTGTATACCCTTCACTCTGTTTCCTAACCTTAATACAATTATCAAAATGACACATGAGCTAATTTGAACTAGCTCCCAATGGCCAAATGCACGGTGATTTGAGTGACAGAAGAAATAGTTAATGGATTTTAACTCATATATTAGAATAAATACCCACGAGTCTATATTGGTATAAATAATTGAATGAATAAATAAATAAGGGAGAAAGGCCAGCTCTTCCTTAAAATAGAATTAGAATTCCAATAAATACATGTAGTGGGAAGGATGGAAATAGATAATCACTATTAGACAAATGCCACAGCAATAATGGTGGAAGGCAAGAATTACCAGTGGACGCTAAAAATAGTGGGCGAAAGTATGACGAGAAACAGGACATTTGCATAATCTCAAAGTCTTTCCCTACAAGATATTTCCTAGTTACAAGGGGAAAATAGTAGCTTTCCAAATGGAGAAACCTGCACACACCATCTTAACTTAGTGATAAAAATTATTATCACCAGCATTAAGATCTATTGAAGTCACCTACCTCCTGATATGACTTACTGAGAAGGACACAGCACCACTTCTAAGGTGTATAACCTTAATTTACACATCAGAAAACATTGATCAAACGAAAGTTAAGGGACCTTCTACAAAATAATTGGCCAAGGCTTTGAAGAGCAAAGATTGAGGAACTGTTCCAGATTGGAGGTGTCTAAGGAGACATGATGGTTTACTATAATGTGGGATCCTGGACTGGATCCGAGACCAGGAAAAAGATGGGAGGGGGAAAACTGGTGAAGTTCAAGGAAGGTTTGTAGATTAGTTAAAAGTATCATATTGATGTAAGTTTCCCTTTTAATTTTTAAACGATAAAATAATAATAGCTAATATATATACACTGCTTACTTTTTTTTTTTTCCAGATTCCACAGTAAGTGCTTTACATATATTCATCCCCATTCCATTGTACAGATGAGGAAACTGAGGCACAGACAGATTAAGCTGTGTTCAGCTAGGTTACACAGCTAGTGAGTAGCAGATTGGGATCCAAACCAGGCTGTCTGGTTCCCAGAGTCCATGTTTAACTGTCACACTTTCCTGAAGAAACTCTAGTTTCTTCAGAGATTGCCAAGAGCACAGTTCTAGTCCCTGCAGCCTTCAGAGGGCAAATCAAAACAAGCAGCATCTCCCCACTGTCTTCAGCGTGGGTCCTGAGCCAAGGCTTTCCTTCCTGGCTAGGATGCCCCTTACAAAAGCATCTTTGCTGAGATCCTAAAATAGAAGCTCAGGGCTCAGTCTTCCCACAGAAAATATCGGCATCTATATTTATCCCTCTCCCAGAAGCTGAGGAGACACCGTTCATGCTAATTGCAGTTTACCAAACAAGCTGATTCTTAACCCCACGAATATTTTTTTTTTTTTTTTTTTTTTTTTTTTTTTTTTTTGCCATTGAAAGCGCCTGCAACTTGTGAAAATGAACAAATGGCAAACTGCTCTGTTCTTTTCGCTTCCCAAACACGATTATATTTTGTTGCCTATTAACTCTGTGATTGCACCATGGGCTTCAGAGAGAGCGAGCTGGGATCCCAGCAGCCCTGTATTCCGAACATAGTATGTGTTTTTCCACAAACTTCAGGCTTGAGCAAAGCTGACCAGACACTGCTGGAAATGAAGTCCACTGATGATTCCTAGGCTGCTAAGTCAGGGTTTAATCATTTATCATTTTTACAATTTAAAAAGTTTATTTTTGAAACTTTTCATAATTACAAAGAGCAGAAAGAATAGAACAATGAATACACATACCCATCTACTGGATCCAACAATTGTTGACATTTGACCAATATGTGTCACATATACTCTCCTCTTACGCCATAACATACACATATTTGTTTGCCAAACGATTTTGAAGGAAACTACAGATTCCTTGTTACAGAGGCTTCAATGGGGCAGAATGTTGAAGGATCTCCAGTCTAAAGTTGACATTAAGACTGCCACAATTTTGGGTCAGGGTTGGAGATATTCAGGCATGAATGGCATCCATTAGTTAACAGGGTAGAATAACAACTTTGGAGTTTACTACTCAATCATGGAGTCAGAGAAAGTAAATGCTGGAGTTCTATTGCACTCTCTGGCCCCAGCCCCCCTTCCCTCTCATTCTTTTCCCTCCTCTACCTTGTGCTTTGAAAGTTCGATTTGTTTAATTAATAATCAAGGCACATGTTTTGTGCCTCCTCACCTTGTCTTTATACATGCTTTTTCCTTCCCTTGGCCTTCCTCGACTTCTCTCACTTTTACCACCACTTTCCTTCTTCCTTCACATGTCCAAATATTACCCATTATTCAAGACTTGACCCAATGACACCTTCTTCAAGAAGGTACCTTCCTCCTAGTATAACGTATGTCTCCCCTCATCCAATACACAGAAATATTATTTCCCTGCTTTAAGTCCCCATTCATTTTATCTGTGGTGCTCTTTTTTGGCACCTTCCATTCTCCATTGTGCACAGCATTTCTTCCCCTCTAGATCATAAGCTTCTTGAGAGTAGCAGCCATATCTTATTTATGTGTAGATTTCTCAAAGGGTCTTGCTTGCTTCCTGAATGCCTGAAGGCCCCATGATGATTGCTCATTAATGTTCAGGACTCAGTGTGGTCCTTTGGGACAGATTCCCAGGGTACCACCGTCCCTATCACAGTGGAAGTCCTTGTGATGCTGCCATCTGGTCCATTGAAGCAAGGATGAGAATATCAGTGGGCTTCTCTGAGGGCCTGGAAGGACTTGTCCTCTCTGATAGGTTGGATTCTCAATGCAATTGGAAATAAAAAAAGAACAAAGAAACCAGTTCATGAATACTTTCTTCTTTATTCAGACTACACATTTTATACACTTTATGAGGTTAATGTCCCTTGCTCCTGATTACAAAAATCTGATCAGCATATTAATGAGGTTATAAAAGTGAGAGAAGGAAGAACCGCAAAAGAGGCAGCAGCTGCTCATTTGCCACTGATTCCATTCAGAATATAAAATTTTTGCTGAGATATTTATTATAAACTAGATTTTTCCCCTCTTGATTTTATTTTTAGCCAGTATTACCCTGGCATCTGTTCCACCTCGTGTGAGAAATGTTGGAATGGGAGGTGAGAGGAATGTACTTATAAAAATTGGGAAGGTTTCTGCAGAGAGTGATGAGAGAGGCAGTGCATACTCCTCTAATCAAAGACTGAGACTCCGAGGAGGAGCTTGTTTCCCTCCTTGACACCTGGGAAAGAGGCACATTTTGTCAGCAACAACTCCGCCAAGTGCTGACCAACTTTTGCTTGACTACTTCCAATAGTGGGGAGCTCATTTTAAGCAGCTTAAAAGAGGTGGGGTGGGGTCGGGGGGAAGCAGAGTAGTTTCTGAGATTTTGTTGCAGCACCAAAAGTCTGCCTAGGAGCCAGTCCATGTCCTGGGGAGTAGCAATTCCCAGGCTTGTGTGGTTCTGTGACACTTGTCTAAGAGCAAGTCCTTCCTTGTTCCTAGATGAAGCTTCACTCATTTTCCCTCCTTTGGGCCATTGTGGTTATGTATAACAAACTGATTACATCTTAAAACATTGAAAGACTGAGGTTTCTCTTCTGTGTCTTCTCTTCTCCAGGCTAAATGTCTCCCACTGTTTCACTGGTTCCTTCTAAGCCATGGTTTTGAGGATCTTGCCATCCCTCTGATCATCTGTGTCTACTCAAGGAATGAATTAACTGCTCTACCTGAGGCAATACTTTCTTCACAGGTGTAGGAATGGAAAGAGTTGCTGCTATCTTCTTCTCTTTGCCATTACCTTTCACCCTAAGTCAGCACATCATACATTAACAACCTGGGCACTGGTTTGCAGCTTTTCAAAACTTGTTATTAAGATGAATTAATTTTTTTTTCACAATGAAAAACTCTATACATGTATTAGGCAGAGTTCCCTATGGAAACAGAACCAACAGGAGATATATATATGCATATATATTATATAAATATTATGAGATTTTAAAAATAGGAGTTGGCTCATATGACTGTGGGGATGGGCAAGTACAAATTCTGTGTGAAGGTTTTCGATGAATTCCCCAAGAAAAGCTGACTGGCTAGAATAGAGATGGAAATTCTCCCTTCTGACTGCTGAAATTATCACTTCTCCTTTTAAGGCCTTCAACTGATTGGATGAGACATTCATTGCTGAAGGCAATCTCCTCAGTTGATTGTAGATGTAATCAGCCATAGATGCAATCAACTTACTGATGACTTAAGTCCATGAAATATCCTCACAGTAACAATTAGGTCAGTGCTTGCTTGACCAAACAACTGTGCACCCTCACCTGGCCAAGTTGATATGAGCCTAACTATCACAATACAACATATGGGGCAGAATTTTAGGGCTTCAGATCAAACACTAATTTACTGTGATGTGAATTCTGACTCTTCCACAAAATAAGTTATTAAACCAAATGAAAAAAGACAGTCCAGAAAAAAATAAGAAACAATTTAGAAAGAGCAAAGAGGTACTTGTATTATGATCCAGGAATGAATTAATGAAAGTGAATATTAGGTGCAGTCCAATCAGGGAGTCTCACGGTTTTCCTCTAGTTGAAGAAAATGTGCACATTGAGTGGACAAATTTTGTTTTACAAAGAATTTATCGCATAATAAAACTATTTACTTATATTCTACCTCATTCCCATTGAAAGTAAGCTTGGTGGGGTTAGGGATCATGCTTCTTTGTTCTGTCCTGTCCTGCTTGCTGAATATAATATTGGCATTATAGACTCTCAAAGTGATTTTTGACCGAATTGTACCAAATATCTGAGGCAGTTGATTATGAAGTCACTTGTTATTAACCATTAGAAAGTAGAAATGAATCAGAATGAAGAGAACAGAAAAATAAAGTAAAAAGAAGTAGAATATGAAGTTTTTTGACAGAAAGAGAACAAACTGAATTTCAGCAAGAGCTGAAGGCTTTTGACCATAGGTGAACTTTATATTGACACATAGCTTGTGGTGGCAACAGTGAAAAAGAAAACATAATCAACATCATGGCTTTTGTGACCCAAAAAGAAAAGTATGTCAATCAGTTACAGCAAGCCAAACTTCCTAACACTGTGCTGGGAAACATTTCTCACGTAGAATCCTCTGGGACAGACACTGAGGGTATGGGGGACAATGCTTTTAGCAACATACTATTGCAGACACAGTTGATGACTGTCCTTTGTAGAATTCTGAGATGATAGCAGAGAGATCATTGTGACATGTGAAGGCAAAGAAGTGCATCCTATGGGTCCTCACAGAGGGACAATGGAACATAAAAGGCAAGCTCTTCAGCTTTGCATTTGTGGGTGCTTCCACCTGGTCAGTCTGGATTTAAAAGTCAAGCCTGGCCCCTGGAAGAAGGAAGGAGCACCACTAGATTTACCAGGGACCACTTTTGGACCACTCATTCTCCTGGGGGATTTTCACACTGAATTCTGCCATGTAGGAGAACCTGTTTTTAATGGATCCTGAAGGGCCCATCAACATGAGTTAACTGTACATTATGTCCCCCCAAAATTGAATGAATCACCTTGATAGGAGTTGTCTTAGTTTGGGTTCCCCTGAAAACAGGCACTGAAAGAAGCCCCTGAGTGCAGGTAGTTTATTTCAGAGGCAATCTTAGGAAGCTCAAATGAGGGATGGGGGAAAGTGAGTTGGGGAAGGAGGGAAACCCAGTAAAGTGCTTGTTAATGATTGGTTTGCCACTGTGGGCAACTGGGTGCCATCTTGCCGGGGACCTCTGAGGAACTGTATGGAACACTCCTCAGAATGGTTCCGTTGAGGAACAGGGACACTGGGGCATCTAGGCACTTACTCCCACCCCTCATTTGGATGAGTGTAATTACACAGCCTGGGCTGTAGAACTTTTGCAGTGTGGGAGGGGGTAGGGGCAGTCCCTAGGCAAAGAAGCCGAGGCAGGAGCTTCAGGTGGGAACTGTCAGCACAGAGGAGAGCTCAGAAGTGGGCTGAGGAGATGTGGGGTGACCAACCATCCCAAATTTCCATGGTCTGAAGGGCCTCACTGGCTGTGGGACTTTCAGTGCCAAAATGGGGACAGTCTCAAACAAAATGGGGCAGTTGGCCTCCCTAGAGACTGAACAGGCAAAACAGGGTCCACAAAATATTATAAAGACAGGTAGATGGTAAGGACAATCGTACTTCCTGATAGTGTGTGATGGTATTTGTGCTCGACCAAGTTTTTCTACCTATGTTGTCTCATTTCTTGTTCACAACACTGGGAGGTAGTATTACCATCACCGATTTACAAACTCAGCTGAACAAACTCAGAGAGGTTAAGTGACTTTCCCCAGGCCACACAGCTAGCGAGTAGCTGACTTGGTTCTCAAGAGCCAGGCTTTCTCAACCCAGGCTTGTGCTTTCTTCACTACACTGTGGACCACTGTTGTATCTAAAACACACATCTGATACCCTCACTCTCTCTTGAAAGAAAAGCACTCTAAAGTCTCACTGGTGGATGAATGAAGTCCCGATTCTGGAGTCCCATCTGCCTGGCAGTTGCTGACATTCAGTTCCGTACCATCTACTTTCTTGCTTGAGTGCTAAGCCGTTGCCACACCCACTCCGCATTCCTCCACTCTGCTTCCAGACTCTGCCATACTCTTTTATGCCACTTTTCTTGGGCTTTTGCCAGTCCCTCAGTCTGCAATGCACTCCTCTCCCCTATGCTCTGTCTGGAAATACCTACTAGATTTTCCCCTCCTTCCTCCTCCTTTGATTCTCCAGCCAATCACGCTCTTGCTGTGGCTTTGCTCCCCTGGCATTTTGTACGTGCATCTTTCATACAGCACCCATCACATCACGTGGTGTCTTGGCATCTTCTACTGGACTGTGAGTTCTTGAGAAAAGGAGTGACGTTACTTTGATGACCCTGGTTTAGCATGTCATAAGCGCTCAGAAATGTTTGTTGATTGTATTAATGTAGAGTGCTCACAGTCAGCGGAGCAGTCACAGTTTTGAGAATCCATTGCACAATTCTGTTCCGTGTGGCTAGACCTGTCCTGAGGAAACAAATTCTTTGATAAAGGGTCGGCAGGAATGTCTTTCTTCTTTTGTAAGTAATACCACCAGAGGTGATTTTAGATTTTTGTTGCTATAGAAACCTCCGAATGTGCATTAACTTCAATGCAAAAGCATCTTATTCCTTAAAAATTTCATGTTTGAATGATTTCAATGCGGGTCCCAGCTGGGTGATTAAATGTGCTTCACATGAGGGAAGTGGTACATGTAGTGGTTAAACGTGTAGGCTAATGATTCGCACTGCGAGGGTTCAACTCTAGGCTCCATCTAATACCTGTGTGACCTTGAACAAGCATGATGAAGCAACTGAGGCTTCGAGACTTTTTTTTTTTTTTAAAGATTTTTTATTTATTTATTCATTTATCCCCCCCCTTGCTGCTTGTGCTCGCTGGGTCAGCTAACCACGCCGCGATGGCGGGCCTGCCTTCACCAGGAGGCCCCGGGAACCGAACCCGGGGCCTCCCATATGGTAAACGGGAGCCCTACTGATTGAGCCACAGCCGCTTCCCTCGAGACATTATATACCTTTTCCAAGGAGTCACAGCTCCATAACCTGTAACTTTTTATGGTAATTTATATGCACTTTAGAAACTTGTCCAAGATCACACTATTAGTAAATGGAGTCAGAATTTGAACTAGGAAAAAGAAAGTAACTTCTCTTTCTTTTCCTTAATTATCTTTTTTCTTGTCTCTTATCATTCTTTTAGGGAAGAAAAGTTCATTTTAACCCTTGTTGAAATGGGTTTTAATTACATTACCATCTGAACAAATAAACACTATATTTTTATGTAAGCACCACTACCATAATAGCAGGCAATAGCTTGTTATATCACTATCCTTTACAAATATTTTAATTCATCTTAAATGCAAACGTGCTTGTTTATTTTAATGGCCACCATTTTTATACCAAGTTCTTTATCTCCATGGTTTCAAGCCACAAGATAATTTTTCAAGATACATTCTCTATTGCCTTAGCTTGGTTTTCCTAGAGGCAGACCCTCAGGATTCAAAGGCAAGTGGGTGATTTGGGAGGTGACCCAAAGAGTCACTGGTGGAGGAGTGGGATGGTGAATAGGGAAGGGAAGGCAGCCAATTGAGGGTGTTACCAAGCAGGTTCCCTGTGGGCAGCTGGGGTGTAGTGCTCCTGAGCAATTCCGGGAGCCAGTGTGGAACATGCGCCTCAGAATTATCCACCACCCACCGTCTGGGGAGAACTGATGTTTGTCAAACACTAGGTCCCATCACTCACTGGTTGAGGGTTACGCTCTGAGCTGTGCTAATTCTCTGGTGCCGTGGCCTACATGGTTGGGCAGAGTGGGCTTTTACGAATGAGAAATCGTCGGCAAATACGTGTAGATGCTGGCAGGGGGGTGGCCCAGGGAGATATGGGCAGGGCACGAACAGTGTCTGCTTCAATTGCTAGTCACATTTTAATGATGAAGAAACAGAGGTTCAGAGAAGTGCATTGACTTGCCCCAAATCCTCTGTACGTAAAATGTTGAACCTGGCATTAGAATTCAGGTTGATCTGACTCCAAAATCTGAACTCTCTGCATCCTCCTCCCTTCCATCATCGAGCTGTGGAGCAATGAGTGACTCTGCTTAACTGGAACTAGTCTTAGGACTGTAAGTGATGTGAGGACATGTGCTATTGGAAATGCTGGGGAGTTTGGAATAGAAAAGTGTTCTGCATAGTGCAGAGTGTCTGTTATCCACTCACTGTGGGTTTTACTTTAATAAAATTTTACTGAAAGTAGTGATTTTATAAGAGGAGGGTTTGGTGCCAGCTTGTAGAATTCACTAAGCTGGGAGCTCAAGCTGTAGTGTGTGTGACTCCGTTTCAGGGTGATTCGGATCCCTTGAGCAATTAGTGCCTATGACACAAACAGTGTAAAACAACAAGGTTTGGGTAGAATTTTCTTATTTGGTACTTCTAAGCTCTGCCCTGATTGATGAACCCAGCATTGCTTTTAATAAACTTAAAATAAGCCCTATTTCATAGACAGGGTAATAGGAATATGGACTAGTGAAGTAAACTCAGCTGTAGGCTGAGGTTTATTTGCTCTGTTTCCTCATATATCCGTATCTGAAACATGGACATAAACTACCCATGCCACAGTGCAGAAGAAGGATTAAATTAGGGATAAGAAGAGAATCTATGCCACAGGGCTCTTAAGAGGATTGAGTTAACCATAAAAACTCTGCTGGGCACACTCTAAGCACTCAATAACTGCTAACTCTTCTTATTGTTATTGTTACTGTAATCATTATTTTAAAAAGTTAAGTATACAAAATATTTGGCATATTGTAAATGTGTGCTGATTTGATCACCACCAACATGCTCTGAATCCAACAGAACACATACTTTTTAACAGTACCCATGTAAGTTCTTCTATACAAGCATACCTCATTTTTTATTGTGTTCTGCTTTACTGAATTTTTCAGATATTGTGTTTTTTGTTTTTTTGTTTTTTTTTTCTCACAAATTGAAGGTTTGTGGCAACCTTGTGCTGAGCAAGTTCATCGGTCCATTTTTCCAACAGCATGTGCTCATTTAGTGTCTCTGTGTCACATTTTGGTAATTCTTACAACATTTCAAACTTTTTCAAATTATTATATCTGTTATGATGGTCTATGTTTAGTGATCTTTGATGTTACTATTGTAATTATTTTGGGGCACTACAACGTCACCCATCTGAGAGAGCAAACTTAATCCATAAATGTGTGTGTTCTGACCACTCTACCGACTGGCTGATCCCTGTCTCTCTCTCCCTCTCCTCAGGTTTCCCTATTCCCTGAAACACAACAATATTGAAATTAGGCCAATTTATAACCCTACAATGTTCTCTAAGTGTTCAAGTGAAAGGAATAGTCACACATCTCACACTTCAAGTCAAAAGCTAGAAATGATCAAGCTTAGTGAGGAAGGCATGCTGAAAGCCAAGACAGACCAAAGCTGGACCTCTTGAACCAAACAGTTAGCTGGGTTGTGAGTGCAAAGGAAAAGCTCTTTAAGGGAATTAAAAGTTCTAGTCCAGGGAACACATGAATGACAAGAAAGTGAAACAGCCTTATTGCTGATCTGGAGAAAGTTTTAGTGGTCTGGATAGGAGATCAAACCAGCCTAACCCAGAGCAAGGCCCTAAATCTCTTCAATTTTATGAAGGCTAAGATCAGTGAGGAAGCTGCATAAGAAAAATTTGAAGCTAGCAGAGTTTGGTTAATGAGGTTTAAGGAAAGAAGTCACCTTCACAACATAAAAGGGCAAGGTGAAGCAGAAAGTGCTGATGCAGAAGCTGTAGCAAGTTATCTAGAAGACCTAGCTAAGATAATTAATGCAAGTGGTTGTAGCCATTGGGCAGTTTGATGTAATTATGAATTCCATAAATGGACATTGGATTATGCTTGTAAACTGATCTGCTCATCTGGGCATGATTAAGTTATAATTGGGGTTTTGACTGGGCCATGTCAGTAGGAAGTTGAACCCCACCCCTTGGTGGGTGGGGAATTGAAGATAAAAGCAAGGCAAAGGACAGAGGAAGCAGTTTTGATGTTGGAGTTCTGGTGAAGAAGGAGAGAAGGCCCCGGGATAGAGACGAGCCATTCGCCTGAGAGTTGACAGGTGGCCTTGTGGAGAGAAGCAAAGCCTAGAGAACCTCATAGTCTACAGCTGACCTTGTGGAAGAAACAGAGGAGCTAAGCCTGGAGAGACACGCAGCCCTGGGAAGAGAGGAACTCAAGAAACCTGAACCCTGTCAAACGTCAGCGGCTGTCTTGCTCCAATACATGGCAATAGACTTTGGTGAGGGAAGAAACTTATGCTTTATGGCCTGGTAACTGTGGACTTCTAACCCAAATAAATACCCTTTATAAAGACCAACCAATTTCTGGTATCAGCACCCCTTTGGCTGACAAATACAGTGGTTACACTAAACAACAGATTTTCAATGTAGATGAAACAGCTTTCTATTAGAAGAAGATACCATCTAGGACTTTTATAGCTGGAGAGGAGAAGTCAATACCTGACTTTAAAACTTCAAAGGACAGGCTGACTATCTTGTTAGGAGCCAATGCAGCTGGTGACTTTAAGTTGAAGCCAATGCTAGAAATGAAAATCCTAGAGCCCTTAAGAATTGTGTTAAATCTACTCTGCCTGTGCTCTATAAATGGATCAAGAAAGCCTGGATGACAGCACATCTGTTTACAACATGGTTTATTGAATATTTTAAGCCCACTTCTCAGAAAAAAGATTCCTTTCAAAATATTACTGCTCATTGACAATTCACCTGGTCATCAAGAGCTCTGATGGAGATGTACAATGAGATAAATGCTGTTTTCATACACGTTAACACAACATCTATTCTGCAGGCTTGGATCACGGAATCATTTCAACTTTCAAGTCTTATTTTCAGAAAAACATTTCATAAGGCTATAGCTGCCATAGATTGTAATTCCTCTGATGGATCTGGGCAAAGTAAGTTGAAAACATTCTGGAAAGGTTATACCATTCTAGATGCCATTAAGCACATTTGTGATTCATGGGAGGAAGTCAAAATATCAACACTAACTGGAGTTTGGAAGAAGTTGATTCTAACCCTCATGGATGACTTTGAGGTGTTCAAGACTCCAGTGGAGGAAGTTAGTTCAGGTATGATAGCAATAGCAAGAGAACTAGAATTAGAAATCAAGTCTGAAGATGTGACCAAATTGCTCATTCTCATGATTAAACTTTAATGGACGAGAATTTGCTTCTGATGGATGAGTGAAGAAAGTGGTTTCTTGAGCTGGAAACTACTCCTGGTGAAGATGCTGTGAACATTGTTGAAATGACTACAAAGGATTTAGAATATTACATAAACTTAGCTGATAAAGCATTGGCAGGATTTGAGAGGATTGACTTCAATTTTGAAAGAAGTTCTACTGTGCTGTCTAACAGCATCACATACTACACAGAAATCTTTCATAACAGGAAAAGTCAATAGATGAGGCAAACTTCATCGTTGTCTTATTTTGAGGAATTGCCACAGCCACTCCAATCTTCAGCAACCACCATCCTTATTAGTCAGCAGCCATCAACACTGAGGCAATACCCTCCACCAGCAGAAAGATTAGATATGCTGAAGGCTCTGATGATGGTTAGCATTTTTTTTTTTTTTTGGTAATACAGTATTTTAAATTAAGGTATACACATTGTTTTTTAGATATAATGTTATTGCACACTTAATAGGCTACAGTACAGAACAAGCATAACTTTTATATGCACTGGAAAACAACAAAAAAATTCATGTGACTCGCTTTATTGCAATATTAGGTTTATGGCAGTGGTTTGAAACTAAATCTGCAATCTGTCCGAGGTAGGCATGTACACAGGAATTTATGAAGACAAAAGGAAGCTTGTTGCAGAAGACAGAATTCATCCTTCAGAGTGAAGGGTAAATAATGTACAGGCTTCCCCATAGAGCTGTCTAGGGCTAACTCGCAGTCTCTCTTCTTTCTAATGGTGATGACTGTCCTAGTCAAGTGTGGCTTTGGTGTGGTCTGTCCTAATTAGGGCCTAAATCATTGTTTCCCAAACTTTAATGAGTGCACCAATCACTAGGCAATTTCATTAAAATGCCAGTTCAGATTCCTGGGTCTAGAATGGAGCCTGAGGTTCTCCATTTCTAACAAGCTCCCAGGCGATGCCAATGCTGCTTGTCTAAGAACCACACTTTGAGTAGCATAGCTCTGCATGCATTTTTCATTGTTCTCATCTTGTTTGTTGCATCTGCAGATCTACTTCTGTGTGCCGCCTCCGCCCCCTCAAAGTCTCTTGTCAGTTCACATCAGACTGATCACTTTCTTGGCTCAGTCATTCTTTCAGCATTTGAGCCATTACAATATACCAGGCACAGTATTGGGTATTAAATGCCACAGGTGATAGTCTTGATTAGATTTAAGGAGTGGATTTCAATGTATTTGAAATGGGTTCCTGCAGTCTCCAAGTTCATGGTGTCTTCCTTTTGGAATGCATCTTCCCATCTATAACCAATAGCATGATGGGTCAGGAACAAGGGATGGGGAGAGAAACTGTTCTTTTCAAAAGTAAGCCAAATGACCCTAGCCTTTAGCATCTGCATAGCCTGAATCTTTTTTGGCTCTATTCTCATTTTGACACAAAATAGTACTCCATTGTCAAATTCTACTTGAAACAGAATCACACTGAACTTATTAAGAACATTGGATCACACTGAATAGTGTTCAGCGTGTGATTTAGTAAAGTCTCAGAAATATGTCTATTGTCCCAAGCCTCTCCATACTTATTATCAAAGAGGCTTCTTCTAGCCTACCCTTTCCCCAGTCTCACTGGCTCCTTTATTCCCTTTCCCAGATTTCTCCTATCCTCAAGTCTCTTATGCTAAGCAGTTTGGTTCTGTCCTAGCTGTTTGATATTTGGAAACCAGTTTTGTCAAATAAAGGACCTCCCGTTTGTCAGACCCTACACTCTTTAGGTGGTAGTAGAATGTTAAAAATAACAAACATTTCTTCCTTATAAAATGTAAAATCCCAGAAATGACCAATAAAAAAGCTTAATAACATCTAGCACCCTATAGAAAGAGAGAATCATTCTAAAGGAAATGACATAAATTTTGATGCAGAATAATACATCACCAATGCTTCTTTTGCCACACTCACACTATAATAGCCAAGCCAATCTTACAATTGCATCGGTTTGTATCTGTTTTCTGTTGCAATGGAAAAACAAAACCTGCTTGGCAGATTTTCAATACTGATTTCACAGTTTTTAATCTTTATGAATGAAATTGCTTAAGTTCATTCTATACAGTAAAGATCTCTTTATGTATTTCTATTTCTCCAATGATTTCTGTTCTTATTTGGTATTGCACAAAATGAAAATGCCAGAGGCAGAATATTCTTTCAAGAAAACGCGCTTTGTAAAATTCTTATTACAAAATGCCTCTTTGCACTGTCGTGATGGGAGGGTCTTTATAGCTCTCCCTGGCTTTCGGCAGATGAAACAATTTCTAGATTGAGTGTTGCCTAAAAGAATTTTTTCCTTCACATTTCTTAAAAATCATTTACTCTATGATTGCTTCACATGTCCCACTATCAAGTGTGTTTTCTTCAAGCACTCTTTTCTTCACCCACTGTCCCTGCCTATAGTAGCTGGGGTTAGAAAACATGTACGTGCTTTATCATCTGGTTTTGTGCTTAACTGATTCATGCCCCCTTATATGTGAGCCACATAGTCATAGAAGGAAGTAATTTCTCTGTTCTACATATTTACAAAGCTTTGTGTCTTTTTTTATTTGACCCAAACTCTGGATTGCTGGTGTGTGAGCTTGTTTACTCTGGGTAAAACACTACTTCCAATTTGAAAGTGATATGGCTTAACAAGTCCCATAAAAAGAATTGGAAAGATCTCTAGACATCAAAGAGCTCTTATGTGCCAACATTTTGTAGAATGTACAAGAATCTGGAACATATGGATCAAATTCCTCTTAAACTATACACATTCCTCCTTAAAAACTGCTTGAGGCAAACCACAGTTTGGATTTCATCAGCCCTTCTTTTTTCTCCTCTTCTGGCTGATGTGCTCTTCCACTTTTGGAACTTTGAGAGGCCAAAGACAATGCCTTGATGGGCCTGTCATTGCCCCCTCTAAGGAGGTTTAAGATACCCATTTTTAAATTTTCAATCGCTTTCAGCCTTTCTGATGGACAGTTCTAATATTCCAAGATGGGCTGTTTCAGAGACACATTTTGGCATCATTACATCTTAGACACGCATGGTTTTATTTTTCTGAGATCTTGGTAAGAAGGATAGACTGCAACTTGATATGGTTGGCCACCAATTCCTTTTTGAAAGTTCTTTCTTGAATTCCCATAACAATTTATTAAATAATCCATCTTTTCCCACTGATTCGAAATGCCATCTTTATCATAAATGAAGTTCCCATTTATATATTGAAATCTACTTCATGAGGTTTCTATTTTGTTCTTTTGGTCTTTCTGCGAACTAGGATCAAATGGTAAGATTTGTGTGTGTGTGCATATATGTGCATATAAATATATTCCAAATAAATGTTTGTTTGTTTAAATTTTTTTGTACAACTGAAACATGAACACATGTAAAATCCAAAGCATTAAAGGCTAATAAAGAAAAAGAACAGTCCCCCGTGGCACCTCCTTGTTCTATGCTCCCACCCACCAATTCTATCTCATTCCTCAGAGCTCACCACTCAGCACCTTATTTCCAAATAATATGATATGGTCACACTACTATCTCTTTTTTATTTTTTTTATTTTTATTTTTTATTTTATCGGGAGGTCCCAGGGATCGAACCCAGGTCCCTCCATATGGCAGACGGACGCCCAACCATTTGAGCCATATCCGCCCCCAACTACTATCTCTTTAGTCAGGCGTTTGGATGCTCTGCTGAGTTAAAATTGTGGAATAAAAAGAGCTCAATTAAAATCTCTTTTTCCCTTAATTCTGTCAATACAGTCATATCCTGTGAGCTGCAGGAGGACTGGGACTTAGCTTATTGCAGTATCTCCAGGACGCTGAACAGTGCCTGGCACATAGTTACTGCTGAAACATTTGTTGACTGAACGCCTGAATCTTTTGAATGGAATTATGCTCAAAGTCTTCATCCTTGAGTTCTTTCTCAACTCTGACTTCCCCCCAAATCTCAGCCACTCTTGCCTTTCAGTTGATTCCCAGTTATTCATCTATCTTCCTACGTCCTATGTCATAACTCTAATTATGTGGGGATATTCCCATCATCTTAGAAAAAGAAATAATCTAAATACAAGTCACAGTCTTTACTCCAGCCTTAGAGTCTCTCTTTGTTTCTACTTTCACTTTTCTCACACATTTTCTAGACATTTACAAACATGCTTTCTATTCACCTTTTAAATTTCTCCCACCAATTACTTAATTCCTTGTTACAGCACAACATTTTCTCTAAGCAGATATACCTACCTTTCTTATTTATCCTTACACTGATATTAGATTTATATTCTAAAATCTCACTGTGCACATATTTTTGTGCTCAACAACTTCCAATGCAATGGGACCATAAAGAATGGGAAGAGAATTTCTCAGTTGAATTCTTAAGGTCCTTCCCACTTTGTCCATCTTCTCAACTTTGTCAGTTCATGAAATGGTGTTTATTTCAATGAGTTTACATATTTAGAAGTAATGTAGAGGATGACTTGGTGAGTAGAGGGCATGTGTGGCTTTGATTTGGGGCAACTGTCAAAGAGATCAACCTCAGAAATGAAGCACATATTTCTTAAAATGAAATAAATGGTCTGAAGGCCAAGAGATAATCTCAGAACTCTTCAAATGTTCCTTGTTCATGTTTTGGAACCTAATCTACACAGAACTCCTTGAACCAGAACTATATGTCATCAAGATAGAGATTATTCTTAAAATTGATTATATAGTAACATGTACTGAAGTCAGTCAGACATGAGTTCAGATCCTGACTTCCATTTCTTAACTTATAAGTTCTCCAGGACTTGTTTTCTTCATCTGTAAATTGGAGGTAAAATATCTACCATGCAGAAACATTGTGAGATTTAAGTGAAGTAATTAATGCATTCCACTAGATGCAGTCCTCAAACATCACAATTATGCAGTAAATGGTAGATATTATTAACATTATTGTGCTTCTTCTTTTATACTCTGCAGACATTTTTTTGGTTCAGAAAATCTATCTAATTTAATTTAACATCTTTTAATCTCTTTCACCCACCATAAAGATGAATATTTTACAGGCTCTCAGTATGTATTTTTTTGTGTGTGTGTGCTGATACAATGTTACTGACATTTATTAAAATGGATATATTGCTTTTTGGAATGTTTTACTATTATTTGGAAAATTTTAAACCCAAAAATCTATAGCATCTGACATCATTGGTGCCTTCTGATTTTCATACTATCACTCAAAGTTTCCTATGTGGATAATATAACCCTCCAAATATTAACTGAGACTAATATTTATTTACTAGGTGCTTGGACAATTATTTACTAGGTGCAGGACAATCCCAGGTCCTGAAAATGCCCCCATATTACACCTCTTTTTCCCTCTCCCTGACTTCAGCACCTCCAGTGGCCACTGTCTCCACATCTATGATATAATTTCTTTCATTGCTAGAATCACAATAAGTCTATAGTAGAATACCAGTAAGCCCACTCTAGTCCATATATTATTTCCCAATCCTGAGGATTCTGGGATGGTAATGCCCACTCCACCTCTAATTGAGAGGGGGTTTCGATCCCATATAGTTGATGGATGGGGCTCTCTCGCTTGCAGTTGTAGATGCTCTCAGTTCCTTGGTATGGTGTTTGTCCATCCTCACTTTCTTTCTAGTTGTCCTGGTTGAGTCCAATGAACTAGAGAATAGGTATCATAACTCCACTGAGGCTCAGGCCCAGAGATTCAAGTCCAGTACCAACTATAGGTTCAAATAAAAGGGACAGAAGAGGCATGTATAGAGAAGTCACATCTGAGTCCAACTCTGTCATACTCGGGAGCACAAACTCCAAAGTAAGGCCCACTGGCAAGGCACAAACTCCGGAGCTATCTGCCATGACCATAGGACCTGGGTATCTCCAGAGCCCTCAGGAGCCCTGCTATTTGAAGTAGTATCTACTTTGGCAGTCTATGAGATCCTGCTGAGACATGCATAAGCATTACCTCTCTGATGACCTCCTCACTCACTTTGAAGTCTCTTAGCCATATAAACTCATTTGTGTTTACCTTTCCCCCCTTTTATTCAAGGTCTTTTTCCAATTGCATCACCAGCCTGTGCTTGGTAGTAATCCCTTGGTGCCAGGGAGGCTCATCCCCAGGAGTCATGTCCCACACTGGGGGGAAGGTAATGCATTTATATGCTGAGTTTGGCTTAGAAAGAGACCACATTTGAACAACAAGGAGACTCTCAGGAGGTAACTCTTAGGCACCCTACAACAATAAGCTAATTTGCAATTTCAGGAGCAGAGGCTCATAAGCATAGTTGTCAAAATCAGTGAGTCATCCTTCTTCACTAGTCATTGCCCCTGTACTTGGAGGATTGTTGTTGTTCCATTAGAGAATGTGGCATAGCTCCCCAGGATGGGAATTCAATATTCTTTTGGCTTTTGTGTGAATCTCTACCAAATGTGACAATGCCCCATGAACATTTGAACACATTTATATACCTTATATGTATGCCCAGGTGAACTTCCTCCCATGTATCCCCCATTGCTGATGCCCCACACCAATGATCCTCCCCTGCCATAGTTGTAACCCTTCTGTGATCCAAAATCTCTTCCAAAATGAAGCCAAGAGTATCACCAAATACAATTGATAGGAAAATGAAATAATAGTGATAGGTTTAAACATAGGAAATAAAATACATAATAATTTAGAAAAACTAAAATAAAGTAAAAAAAAGAAATTGGGATATTAAAATAATAATGAAAAATATTAAAAAAAAATTTTTTTTGACGCTTTGCCTTTCATCACTGTAATATCTGTTGTCCTGTATGTACAGTGGCATTTTCTTCCATTTCTTCCCCAGTGTCTTACTTTTTTTCATTTTGTCTTCAGAGAAGTTTTAGGTCACAGTAAAGTCACATATAGAATATAGGAGAATCCTATATGCCCAACATCCTCCCCCTTTCCCCCTTCCCATATTAATAACCTTTTTACATGTGGATGGTACATTTGTTACAACTGATGTACAAACATTAAAACATAGCTACTAACCATGGTCAATGGTTTATATAATAGGTTACATTTTAGACCTTACACTTTTATAAATTTTTGATGAAATTTAACATGGCCTGTATCCATCATTGCAAGATCATGCAGAACACTTCCATTGTCCCCTAAATATCCCCTCTTCCATCTTTTCTCTTCCTCCCTTCCCCTTCCCTTGGGGCCCACATCAACCACCAGGCTTCACTCCTTGAAGGACAAGATTCATAGGTACTTGCAACAACGCTGAGGGCTTGACACTTTAGTCTGTCCTCCCCTATTAGGAACTGCCCATGCTTTCCAGATACACTCCCTCCCTCTGTTTGAGAACATATCAGTCCTCCCCAGGATGGGAGTCCAACTCCTTCCCACTCATTATGTGGGTCTTCACCCACTAATACAACACACCATGACAAAATGATCACTGGCACATTCTCTAGAAGACTGCCCCAGGTGTGCCCTGTGCCAAATGTGCTCCCCCCCCCATCCAACACCCTAAACCATTAGCCCTTCCTTGTCGTATGGCCAAAAGAGCTTTCTCAACATTGTAGTTTCAACCATGTACCCGCCAATCCCCAGGGTTCACCTGCTCCCTCCCCCACCCCTCCCCCCAGTTCCATGGACCACCAACACATCCTCCCCACCCTAACCCCTGTCAAGCTTGCACCGCCCAACCCAATAGTATCACTACACCCCTGTCATGTCCCTTTGCTGCACAGCTACTCACTTAGGTGGATAATATTTTGACTCCTGTTTTGAGGTTAAAATATTGACCATAGGTCATAAAGCTAATAAATTGGGAAACTAATACTTGAACCCAAGACTTCTGGTTCTAAATATTGTTAACTTTCCACCATACTGCACTGCCTTTCAGAGATCTTTATGTACTATAATATATTATTCACTTGTAAGGGCTAAAATAACCAGAGAAGTTCTTACAGAATAGGAGGTTTTGAGATTTCCTGAAAGGTAGCAGCACAGATGTGGCAGAAGAATGTTCCAGGAAATAGGAATGGTTGTCAGGGAAGAAAAGAAGGTTGGATAGTGTGAGGCATTTTTGATGATTAACAGCTCAGGTGTATGAAATGTACTTAGCAAACTGTAAAGGCATTATGTAAACATTACTAGTTATTATTATAGAGTTCATGATTATTTTCTATTAGAGTGTGCCAATTTGGATTCTCAACACATGTTGTGCTTTGTTTGGAGGAAAGGAGAAGTCCCAAGCCATTCAGGCAACCGGAACACATATTGCACACACGTATACATTTTGAGGACTGGACCCCTGCCATTCCTATTTTTATATGTTGAAATCTCTAACTGTCTAATCCTGGTGGTACAAAGTTCACTCCCTCAGCAGCCAAGATTGATTTTTCCTTTGAGTAGACATGCTTCACAGAAGTACCCTTTCCCGTTACGTTTTGAAAGTCATCAGACATGCTGTTATAAATGATCACGGAAGATTACTGGAGATGCTGCAAAATAATAGTGAACCAAGTAGCATCTGTAATTTCCAAGGATGGCTCGCAATCATCACTCAAAATGAACCCTCTGAGTGCAAGGCTGAACTTTTTCTTTTCCTCCCTCTCTCTTCCTTTTACTACTTTATAACATAGCTGAAATGGATACTGCACCTCATGAATTTTTATGCAAAATATTAAGTTGCAAGCCACTGCTGTGCAGACAAACTCTCCTTGCAAAGATCAGAGTTAGCCTGCACAGTGCAATGCCGGACATCCTTAGATATAAAGACTCTGTGTCAATCTGGCCAACTGAGAGCAAAGTCCATGCTGCTCACTGACCCGGAAGGGTTTGGGATACCACCTGGCCCAGACTCTCATAGAGGATGAAAGAAAGTGGTTGCATATTTGTTGACAGAATTGCCATCTGTTCAAGATATATTTTCTTAAGGCATTTTAGGTATTTCAATCTCGCATGTGGATGAACGATGAGAAGATGTAGCTGAACCACACTTACCAGTCCCTTTTTCCCATGGTTCAGATTCAACTGGTCCCGAAGGTCTTTTGATCTTATTTCATTAATAGCTCTGAAATCTACAGCGTGTCTCTTCATGTGCACTGCCACAGCCCTCAGTGCAGGCCCTCCTCTTCTCAGTCACACCATGGTGGCTGCCATTGACTTCATCCACTTGCCTGCTGTCTCTTTCCTTCCTTCCATTTCTTTTTCAGCTGCCAGAGTGATTTCTCTACCTCCAGACTTTCAACAGTACATTCTTTGGTGGCTTCCACAGTGCCTACAGGAGAAAGTCCAAGCATCTTGGCATGACATTGATAGCCTTTCATAACCTCATCATAGCCAGACTTTACTGCTTAAGCTTCTAGTTACTTCAATGCCGAGCTGCTCACTGAACCCCTAGTTTTTTCCCAGATATGACATGTAATTTTCTGTTTCTGTGCCTTTCTTTATCCACTCTCCATAGCTTTTCCTCACTTCAGTGCCACTTCCTTTCCCAGGAAAAAATAGTTTTTCTTTCTTCTGTGTCCTCGGAGTGCAAGAAACGCTTCCTTTAAAAAACTCCAATCCAGCAAAAAAATCCTGGGGGCCTAATGTGTGCTAGACTGTATGTGCTATACTGGAGACTAAGATATGTCATACTTCCAGCACTCAGATATTACAAGTCTACTGGGGGCAGAGGTGAGGGAATGACTATTGGAACAGATAATCATAACCTAATGACTTAAAGATTATATGAGAATACTCAAGTAAAGGCCACAGGGAAGCCTTTTTGGACATACTAAATTTACCCACCTCTGCACACACATTTCTTCATAGCATTTACTATCTTAGCTTATCTTACTCGTTTTGTTGTTTTCTTATTTATTTTGACTTCTCTCCTGGAATGTAAGATCTGAAAGAGCAGATCTCTTGTGTCTTTCATTCACTATTTAACCTATTGTCTACAACAGTGCTTAGAATATTGTAGGTGCTTAATAAATACTGATGACTGAAAACATGGGGTTGGAGAAGTCTTCTTGCTCCCTTTTCCCTATCCTTCTTCTTCTTTTCTTTCACTAAGATTAGTGAAGAATGGCCTAAACTCATTCTAACTACTGCCTTTGAGTCATTATAATTGTGATGTGCTTGATGTGAAGTGTAAGTTTTATTTCACTGTTTTGGGGGACTTTTCTGACCACCTATTACTCATATTCATTTGTTCATTTGTACGTCTATTCATTACCCAGTCCACAATGTGCCAACCACCATGCCAGACATAGGGAAAGAAAGATGAATAAGATGAGGGCCCTCAAGGAATGCATTGCACCAGATCAAACAGATATTCAGTGTACATTGAGATAAGTGTTTTTAACTTCAATAAACAAAAAGGTATATCATTTTTTAATCATTAGATAACTTAAAAAAATATATTTTTATTACAGAAGTTGTGAACATACAAAACAATCATGCACATGTATAGAATTCCCATACAGCGACCGTTCACCAACACACCACACTGTTGTGGAACATTTGTTACAGATTATGAGATAATATCATCAGAATATTACCACTAACTATGGTCCATAGCATACATTTGACATATTTTTTCCATAACCCTTATATTAGTCAACCAAAGGGGTGCTGATGCAAAATACCAGAAATCTGTTGGTTTTTATGAAGGGTATTTATTTGAGGTAGAAGCTTATAGTTACCAGGCCATAAAGCACAAGTTATTTCCCTCACCAAAATCTGTTGCCACGTGTTGGTGCAAGATGGCTGCCGATGTCTGCAAGGGTCCAGCCTTCCTATTCTCTCCTCTAGGACTCCATGGTCCCAGCTTCTTCCAATATCAGCTATAGGCTGGGATAAGTCTTGTCTCTATCCCAGAGCTTATTTCTCTCTGGGCTCAGCTTCTCTGCTCTCTCCATAAGGCCAGCTATAAACTATCAAGCAGATGGCCTGTCTCTCTTCCCAGGGCCTCTGCTGTGTCTATGGAGCTGTCTCTACTCCTATATGTTCCTCTTCTGTGTGTTTACTTCCTGGGGCTGCAGCATTAAAACTCCAACTAACTCATCTGCCTTGTCGTTTTCTCTGTGAGTCCCCGCCCACCAGGGGGGTGGGAACTCAATGTCCTACTGACATGCCCAATCAAAATCATAATCATAATTTAATTATGCCCAGGTACAGGCCAGTTTACAAACATAATCCAATATCTATTTTTGGAATTCATAAACAATGCCAAAGTGCCACACTAGGTAATATGATTTAAAGTCTGGAAGTGAGAGTCCTCCAACTTCACTTTTCTTTTTTAAGAGGTTTTTGGCTGTTTGGGGCCCTTTACTTTTCCAAATAAATTTGATAATTGTATTTTCCATTTGTTTAAGAAATGCTGGTGGAATTTTTAATGGATTTGCATTGAATCTGTTTATCAATTTGGGTAGAATTGACATCTTAATGATATTTAGTCTTCCAAGCCAATGAAGATGGAATGCTTTTCCAATTATTTAGTTCTTTTTAAAATTTCCTTTAGCAATGCATTGTAGTTTTATCAATACAATTGCTTTACATCCTTGGTTAAGTTTATTCCTAAATATTTGATTCTTTTAGTTGCTATTGTAAATGGAATTTTTTTACCTGACTTCCTCCTCATATTGCACATTACTAGAGTATAGAAAAAAACACTGATTTTTGTATATTGATCCTGTGTCCTGATACTCTACTGAAATTGTTTATTAGATCTAGCAGCTTTGTTGTAGATTTTTTGGGACTTTCTAGGTATGGGATCATATCATCTGCGAATAGCAAAAGGTTTACTTCTTCGTTTCCAATTTGGATGCATTTTATTTCTTTTTCTAGCCTGAATGCTCTCGCTAGAACCTCTAGCACTATATTGAGCAACAGTGGTGATAGTGTGCATCCTTGTCTTGTTCCTGATCTCAACGGGAAAGCTTTCAGGCATTCACCATTGAGTACAATGTTAGCTGTGGGTTTTTCATATATGGCCTTTATCATGTTGAGAAAGTTTCCTTCAAATCCTATCTTTTGTAGTATTTTCATCAAGAAAGGATGCTATATTTTGTCAAATGCCTTTTCTGCATCAGTCAATAGGCTCATGTGATTTTTCTTCTTTGATTTATTAATGTGAAGAATAATGCTGATTGATTTTATTGTGTTGAACCACCCTTGCATGCCTGGTATAAAACCCACTTGAAAAAGAAAAAAATCCACTTGATCACGATGAATAATTTTTTTAAATGTGCTGTTGGATTCACTTAGCAAGTATTTTGTGAGGATTTTTGTATCTGCATTCATTAGGGAAATGGGTCTATAGTTTTCTTTTTTCAAAATATTTTTACTTGGCTTTGGTAGTAGGGTGATATTGGCTTCATAGAATGAGTTTGGTAGCACCCTTTCTTGTTCAATTTTTTTGGAACAGTGTGAGTAAGATCATTATTAAATCTTTTTTGAATGCTTGGTAGAGCTCACCTATGAAAGAATCTGGTCCTGGGCTTTTCATTTGGGGGAGTTGTTTCATGACTGTTTCAATCTCTTTACTTGTGATTGGTTTGTTGAAGTATTCTATTTATTCTAGGGTCAGTGTAGGTTGTTCATATGTTCCTAGGAATTTTTCCATTTCATCTACATTGTCTAGTTTGTTGGAATACAGTTGTTCATAGTATTCTCTTATGATCTCTTTTATTTCTGTAAGGTCAGTAGTAATATCCCTGTTCTCATTTTGCATTTTATTAATTTGCATCTTCTCTCTTTCTCTGTCAGTCTAGCTAAGGGTTTGTCGATTTTGTTAATCTTCTTGAAGAACCGACTTTTGGTTTTGTTAATTCTCTCTATAGTTTTTGTTCTCAATTTCATTTATTTATGCTCTGATCTTTGTTATTTCATTCCTTCTACTTGCTTTGGGATTAGTTTGCTGTTCTTTTTCTAGTTCCTCCAGCTGTGTAGTTAGGTCATTGATTTTTGCTCTTTCTTCTTCTTTTTTTTTTTTTTTAATTTAATTTTTTAATTTATATATGTTATATATTTTTGTAACAAATCAGTTCTCTTGATACATATTAGTAAAGCATAAATCCATTCAAAGTGTACAATCAATGGTATTCAGTATAATCACATAGTTGTGAAAAGATCACTTCAATAATTTTGACACATTTGCCTTACTATTCCAGTAATAAAAAAAATACTAAAAAAGCAAAAACCAACTAAACAAAAAACATAAACTAATCACCTCTCAATCTCTCTCTCTGTTTCCTTTTCCATACATAACTTTATTTTGTTTCCTTCTCTCTAGTTTATTTGTATTTATATTTTGTAAAAACAATCATATAGGCAATATCACCCATATTCATATTTTTTTTAAAATTTTTTTTTATTATGGGTAAAAATCAAAATTCTCACAATACATACAAACATTTGCAAAATGATATATAAATATATATGCATATATGTGTATTTGCTTACAAAAATGTTGTTTATATATATATATATACATATATTTTAAGAGGTGCTTAGATTACCCAAAATATTACACGGAACCCACTGGGATTCCCATGTTGCCCACCTCCCACACCTCCCATCACATCCCACACAAACATCTCCCACAGTGTGGCCCACCACCCTCAATGAACTTACACATCCTGGAGCCTTGCCACCAACCATAGACCACAGTTCACACCGTAGACCACACTCTCTCCCACTCAGTTCTGAGTGGTGTGTACTGATTTAAAATGGCCTACATCCATTGCCACAACAGTACTCAGGACAACCTCCAACTCCCAAAGAAGCCACTGTATTTCAACTGCTCGTCCCCTCCCTACCCCAAAAGTGTCAAGTGGCCACTGGCTCCACCTCATTGTTATAATTTCTTGCATTGCTAGAATCACCATATGTGAACAAGAGAATACCATCCAGTCCACTCTAGTCCATAGTTCTTCCCCCAATCCTGAGGGGACTGGGATGGTGATGTCCACTCCAACTCCAAGTGAGAGAGGGCTTATATCCCATGGATATGGTGGGTGGGATGATCCTGCCTGCAGATGCAGGCCCTCTCCATTCCCTGGGATGGCCATTTCCCATCGTTGTCTCCTCACCAGGTGACTTGGATGAGTCCATTGAGCTGTAGGTAGGAGTTGCAGCTCCACCTAGATTTCATGGACACCTGGCACATAGGTAGGCGGGAGGCTCCAGTCTCTGGAAGTATACCTAAAAACTCCAGCATCGCATATAGGTTTGAAAAGAAGGGACTGGTGAACCATGTGCAGGGAGGACTTATTTGAGTCTAATTCTGTCACTCTCAGGAGCACAGATTCCAAAATAGAACCCACTGATAAGGCATCAGTCTCTGGGGCTATCCCGCCTTATATAGGACCAGGGTGTCTCCGGAGCTCTCAGGAACCCCACTGAGTGGGGTGATAGTCACTTAGATGTTCTATGAGCTCCTACTGAGGTGTGCGTAAGAGTTACCTCTGGGATGACCTCCCGACTCTCTTTGAGGTCTCTTAGCCACTTGAACTCATTTGTCTTTACCATTTCCCCCTTTTATTCAAGGTCTTTTTCCAGTTGTGTTGCCAGTTGGCACTTGGGAAAAGTTTTCAATTAGCAATAATCGTGCCTCGGATAAACCTCATTGGCTACGATACTGCCACTGTGCAAAGCTGCCAGTTGGCACTTGGTATTAATCCCTCGTTGCCAGGGAGGCTCATCCCCGGGAGTCATGTCCCACGTTGGGGGGAAGGTAATGCAATCATATGCTGAGTTTGGCTTAGAGAGAGGCCACATTTGAGCAACAAGGAGGCTCTCAGGTGGCAACCCTTAGGCACCCCACAACTGCAGGCTAAGTCTCATTTACAAGAGCAAA